>JACXSJ010000476.1:0-91598 GCA_014851325.1 Pentalonia nigronervosa | reverse complement strand
GAATATACTACCTATATTTTATAGGTAGTATATAAATTACTGCAGAATTTGAGGGCTCGCAATAATATACCGTTTCTTACCGAACAAATGTCAGAGTAATAATACGATTTAATTCGATGACGAATCGCCGTCGACGGACACTTTTTTTAAGCGGTCACACTTGCCGCTGCAGTAGTGAACGTCTGCATTATTATTTTTTATTATTATTATCGCATTATTACACGATTCTCGTCCGATTAATTGTCCGTGTCGAATTTAATCCTAAACTAATTCACCGTTTATGCCATGTATGGCGGAGAGGAGATTCCTTATACAGTATACCGCTTGCTGCAGCAGTGCGTATTTTACGAATATTGTAAATTAAACGGCCACCCGCGGAGTAATGTTCAGTCGTAGGTATGTTTATTAACGCCGAGGAGGAGAAACAGTCGTTTTATACATTACACGACTTTTTGGCGAGATTCTCTCAACTATTGTTCGTCGCGAACGGTGATCGTTGTACTGCTGCTAAAAATCTCCAGCCAGAATTATAATATGCTCTAACCCTCTCCCTCCTCCACTCCCACACCAATTTATCCCTTACTAGTCATTTTTCGTCCGCTAAAATCTTGACGTAGATAATCATCCTTTCTTTGCCTTCTTTCCCGCGTATAGAAAACTTTATTATTATATTACTGCTAGTCACTTGATCGTAACGTGGGGGGGAGGGACATGCGGCAGACGGATGGATTTTACATAATATATATTATTATAATATTATACGTCATCGCACATACGAATACCATCGTTCGGCCACGCCCCTTGTCCCACCCTGTATATAATAATAATATATAATATGTACTACGGTGTATATATTCGGGAATCGCGGAACACGATTATTATGCACGCCGTGCGCGAATAAAATCATCTAAATTCAGCGGCTGTAATGCGAGCGTATTGCAAGTATAAGTACCTATAATATGCATGTATAATAAGGTACAACGATCATCTCGATATCACACCGATTATATAACCGCTGCGGCGTATTATCATCCTGTCTCCCGCGGCACCGCCGGAATTAGGTTTTGAAAAATACTCTACTCAATTCATTTATACAACATAATAATATATAAGATACACAGTCAGAAAAAAAAACGCACGAATCGCAGTTTTCGGAAACCGATGATTTACCGTCGCGCATCATTATATTATTCCGTTTGGGAAAAAAACAAATATACCTATCTCTTTCTTGAACGTCGTCGATAGCGGTCGTGAGTAGGTATACCTAATACATAAATACATATATATATATATATATATACTATTTAGGTGTCTCGTATCATGTTTATACCCTGTTAAAACCTGCTTGTCGCCAATACCCACCATCTCCGCAGATTTTTAAGTATAAACTACATTTTCAACTGCTGCACGAAAACGAAAATGTATAATAACGTGGTGATGATTCGGAAAAAAAGTTATACTGTCTCGGGAACGAACCCGGTGCTGAGAGTGAGAGACGACCTGTACAGTATGTATAATTATTATTATTATTATTACTGCTAGACTCGGGACTCTACATTTATAATATGTATATCGTGTGCTATAATAATAATGTATACGTGTTATAATAATGATCTGAATGCACCGTGGTCTCGGTAACAAGATTCGGATTACGTTCCGACAACGGCTTGCCTGCGCAGTAGGCAAAGTAGTGTTATGCGTATTGCATGTCACGCGATATAGGTGTTGCCATTGTTTTTTTCTTATCCATGTTGTATTATTGTACATCTGGCCTATGGCAGTGTGTACGTATATATATATATATATATATAGGTATAGGCGGATAGGAGGACCACGGCCGTGGTGGTGGAACGAACGACTAATTAGTTTAAGTACGCGTGTGCGTATATTACAAGGTCGCGAATCATAATTAATATATTATATTATATTACTTTACTTCACTTATAATATATATATATATATATATATATATATATAGATGAGCATTGCGATTATTCAGTGCGTTGGGGACGTCATCGTTGTGGGTGTATGTGGATTGAAATAATCGTGTAGTTTCTGATGCGAGTGACGATTTGACAATCAATCTAATAGGACCGAGAAATAAAAACAAATGTTAAAATAATATTGAGTTTAGTATATTATATGTATATTGTGTTTCAAGACCGATATCATATTGAAATATACCCACAAATCATGCTGAGTAAAATTTAGATACACCACGCGTCGCCACATAATATTATAAGTCGAGAAACCGATCTGTTTGATTTCCAGCACAAAACACTCTACCTGCACGTTTTATCGCATTATCTCCTTTGTCTTTTAGTTTTAAAACAAGTTATACGCCGTTAATGGTAAACCAAAAATAAAAAATCCATGAATCGTGAGTGGTTAGATGTCAGTTCTTTTATAGATGATATCAACATTATAGATCCTCCATTTTGGCCTCTAATAAACTGTACGTGGATGACACGATGACATATGTAGAATCTATATATTATAGATGGCGAGTGACATCACGGTTTCATCGTTTCTCGCATAATATGTGTAGTAGAATTATTTTGAACGTGGCGTGGGAGAGGCGGGGTTTGAAGAAGCGGAACAAGAGAAAAAGACAATGTTTAAATAAAAAATCCGCGCATTTTATTTATTATCGGTAACCTCGTCACAGTCTAATCCGACGATGATTATGAAACCGGAGGTGCTAGTTAGCGGTGCGCTTTGTACCGCGCTCTCGACTGCTGCCGGCTAATATCGCCTTGTCACGTTTAATTCAATATCTTATTAAAAACATGATACTCGTCACCCCTCTCCACCAACTCGAGTGTTTCCACCCCTCCTCACTAATAACACCTCCGATCCGGGGTCTTCGTCTACTCGTTCACTCATACGCGTACAATAGAAATGACATAATATTATCTTCCTTCTCCTATAACGCGAACAATAATAATAAATTAATGTTCATCGGTTCTCTGGTCTACCGCCGCATAGTGTGCAACGATGATGTATAACGATTATTGTTTCTCGACTTCTCGTCGCGATATACTACTCCCCCGCTGCAGTCGTCACTAATATCTTCGGCTGACTATTCTCACGCGTCTCTGTCCCCCTCCTCCCCCATCGTGCACTATAAAACTGCATCGATTTAATTGCAGCACCACCTCGGCTGTAAGACGGTCACGACAACGGATGGAACGGACAGGTACATGATAATAACATAAGTAAATCGTACTCGTATTATAATATGTACGGGTGTATAGTAAGACATTGGGTGAGTATATATAGGAATAAGCGGAGAAGGAGGAGGAGAGAGTAGAATAAGTATATAATATATACCACACCACAGGTATATACTCTGTGTGTGTGTGTGTGTGTGTAATGGGTATAATGATGAAAATTTTCGATTAGTAGGTGCCTCGTTTACGATCATCGGGACGCACACTAGAGTCGTTCCGAACAAAAGGACGAAACGAGATCGATCAGAGTCAAAACCATTAGAGAGCCAACGAGCCTGTATTATTTTTATTATTATTTTTTTCGTATACACATCTCGCACAGTTCTCTTTGGACAACTATAAGACTGAAGCTAATTAATACGGCTGAGTCATTAATTGGTTCAGCGGGGATCCTTTGTTGTTCAGCCGCTCGTCCTACAGACGCGATGTACCTACACGGGTAGCACACACACATGCGAGCGTGAATACCAAAACAATACATATCGCTTGCGTAGGTATGTAAACTTAAAAATTTTAAATCGTACGACCGTGGCGACACACATTTTATAACATTTTAGTTATATTATACATCATCACATATTATCTAATGTTTATAATAATATATAAGATACGTATTATGATGTATGGTTTATCGTGTATTTCATTATGGTGAAATTACGAAAAAATTGTTTCCTTCATTTATATACGAAAATTAATGAAAAAACAAATCATAATATAATAACGATGTGTCACCAGCAATAATAATCTCGACTGTATCGACGTTTAGCCTCCGCGTGCCTTTAATAAACAATAATTATTAAATTATATAACGGATCTCCTTGCCATGTCTGTGGTATGGTGTGATATGGTTAACCGATTTCGGTCGCTTTTGTAGCGTTATGCTGCAGCACAGTACCTACAGTCTGTGCCACGTATCTTTATGACGACAAAAGTGTGCTATTTCGCACCGGTAAACTAAAATTTTACGGTGTTGCGTATATATTATTATTAATAAAGTACTATTCGACAGCTATTGCTGCAGGTCGAGCGTATATGCTGCCTGTCTGTCACGCCACGCGCCAGCTGAAGGTCTATTATAGATCACGTTTTCGAACAAAAAAAAAAAATTAATAATAAGATAAAATATTATATTATTATTATTCGAAATATTGATATACGTGTATAATATCAACGCGATCGAGTTGACTATGCTAGTGTATAGTGTATAATATAGTATATTTATATACCATATACATATATATAGCTGTATAATTAATATATAGGTATAATAGGTACCGTGAATAATATGCATTCGATCGTATAATATATGCACGATATTAAACATGTATATATATATATATATATATATATATATATATGATAACACGTAATGACAAATAATGTAAACTCGAAAATATAATTATTTTTTTGTCTCTGTCGTATTATATATCTAAATACATAAACACGGGGACACGTCTGCGGCGGTCTCGCGGGCTTTTCGCACTCGGATCGTGAGGCCGATCCGATTTTTTTTTGTTTTCGTTTTTTATCGCTTTTGTCGTCACGGTTACTCTATGCATGAGTCCCGCACAATTTCCGGCCTCGTTAATAACGTCATAATAGTAATAATATTTAATATAGGCAAATCCGACGGGACGATCGTAAAAAAGTTCAATTTTACGTACACGCACCACGACCGACACTACCACAGCCGCTCTCTTCTACTGTAACATAATTTTAATATCGTACATGTAATATATATATTGTATAATACATATATTGTGTATGCATGTGCACTGCACTCATATATATTCACTAGCAGACATAGGCCGTTACAGTATAATAAAAATCGAACGAGATCATATTATAGTGGTACCCGTGGGCGGGAGAGATAATATGAGAAGGGGACCTTTGGAGAATTCTTTACTTGAAACGAAATAGCAAGTTTCGCGTAATTATATATATAGAAAAGAAAAAGTGCAAGTCATTGAGATTTTGATTGTATTCAAATAAGAAGAGAACGTTGAAGATTTTAATGCACTATAATTTTATTTGTCAATATTGTCAGATATAATGTATAACTTCTAAAACTTGCACTTAATGTTTTTTATAAGAATAGCGAAGAAACAAATGATTTGTTCATAAAATAATGTTTGCTCTAACTACTCGACTCATCTAAACTTTTTTTTTAATTGTTTTATCAAGAAAATTGTTCAATTTATACTTTGTGTAGTAAAATACGCATTCGAAATATACACTTATGAATTATAATAATAGCCAAGGGCTTGATCACGTGGACGTGGGGAAAAACTACTGAGATGTGTCAGCAATTGATAACTTTTCGATTAACAATAATTGATAATTTATTCCATTTTAAAAATTGAAAATATGTTATGAAAAAAACCAAAAACACATCGAATAAACTATAATTAAACCTTAAGTAGTAAACAATTTGCGGCATATCTCAAAAATATTTACGATACTCATAACTAATAAATTGTTTTCTGTGTCCGGCAACATACGTACAGAATATTAACATTCCACTCAACTAGTATAATATACTAGTTATAATAATTTATGACATTAAACTAAATTGGCCGATTATTAAATACCAGAGTATTAAAACATTATTGTATTATGCATTATGAATTGATCAATTTAACTATTATTATTATTTTGATTTTAAATCCAGGCGTTTGTAATAATACTTTGTATAGTAATGGTAGTCAACAGTTTAGTATACCGCCGTCTGCCTTTCAAATTATAATATAACTGTACAAAACCTGCAACAGGTGAGAGATCATAAATATCAACTATTATTACCAAAGATATCGCACTCGTTCTCATCTTCGAGTTCGGTGATTATCGGTTCACAAAATATTATGCTTAATAATATGGAGATTCGCCCCCTCACCCTGCAACGGTTCGACAATTTTTTTTTTTTTTTACAGACACGTCGGTCGGTCTTAGCAGTTAGTAACTCCTATATAGATAGGTAGGTAGGTATAATATACGCGTATTATTATATACGGACGCGGTGTAAAAAAAAAATATAATAATATCACGTCGGTTGTCCGAGACTTAACCTACGTACCTCCTATACGTTTTAATATACAACGGACTTGACGCGAGACACTGGCATAGTAGTATTATAATAGGTAGTGTGTAGTACTATATAATACGACTGTTGTGCTCGCCTCTATTTCTAATATTGCTTTTTTCGTCTTATATATATATATATATATATATGTATGTATGTATACCTGACGGGCGCGCGCGCAAGCGCACACATACACACACACGATTTTGAGAACCCGCGCACCGGAATGTCGGGGCCCCGGTGTCGGCGGCGGCGGCGGCGGCGGCGGCGGTAATAAGAAGCGATACGATCAGAAGAGCCGCCTCTGCTGTTTAGTCACACCTGCCATGCGCGGGACCTTTGATGTGGCCGCCGACATGAGACGGCGCGCCCCGCGGCTATTACCCACCGCCGAGGCACGCCGCGTAACTTACCGTAGCGCCGTAACGCGCTGCTCGGCCGGGCTCGACTCGGCTCGGCCGCCGCCGCCGCGACTGGCCCCGCACGTTTATAATAATAATAATATTCTAAGCGAGAGACGATATTATTATAGGTACCTATTAGATTGTTAAAATACTTACGCGTTATCGTATGGTTGTTGGCATAGAGAGAAGCGACAGGCGGCCCGTTGCGATAATATAAACGTTATAATATTTGTATCGACAAAATTTACGCGAAACGTCCGCGTTCTGCTATGTGATATTATTGTGCATATAATATATTGCACACGTATACAACATATATTAATAGCTGCGTATAGACCTACCGATCGATTCTAATTTCTGACCAGTTTTTATTATTCTATCGATGGCGATTTTCCAGTCATTATTCGTGGTAGGTATATATATATATATACAGATAGGTATGTAGTATATCGTACTTGGACTATAAGTTACAACGGGTTTAGTAGTGCTCATTATCATATATATGTTTACCAGTAAATACTATATAATATTGTCTGCATCTGTTTTAGAACGGTATAAGTATACCAATTGCAAAATATAGTACCTAGATAGCTTAAGTTATTAACGTGTCCCGCGATAGTCGTCATGTATAAATTGCTCGTGCTCATAAATAAATCTGTAAGAATACATTGTATTAAAAGAAATATTTGAATCAATGTACAATAAAGTAGCGCATACTTACTAGGACAAAGTATTTAGGCTACCTGTGAGCGGTGTGTTTACAGAAAACAGTTCCATCACGTCGTATATTTGAGCGGGGTTTTTTTTTTGTTTTTAAAATGTAGAATTTGAATTTAAGACGTATTATAGCCACGTAGGTACGTATCTTCTATCCTTATGCTTTGATTATTTTATCAATCAGTCAATTATACGATTGTATTGCTGCAAAAACACTCGTTTTTGTATTTATTATAATCGTGAAAAAAAAATAAAAACGTGTACACGTAACACATCATACTCGCAATAGCAGTTATTAGTTGTTTAATTGTTGAAACAATTATCAATAATCATACCATTTATCTCGACAGAATTTCGGTTTATTCTCAAAAAAAAAAAAAAAAAATTGAAACAAACTATACTACTTGATAATAATAATAATAATAATAACAGTATTAATAATGAACCTCTCTGTTAAACGAAGAAAAACCGACAACGACGATAATAATCCGGAATTTTCGACTGCACCATTTCTGCTGACTTTGCTCTCGAGCGAGGAACTGTAATTAGTCACCGGGCTACTTGAAAGGGCTTCTATTGTTTGTCATTTTCCAAAACTGTAAGCGAATTAATTGCGGCCGTCGTTTACGAGATAAAGAGCCATATTCACGTAGGAATTTTGCATTTATAAATATAATATTATAATAAACATAAATGTGTGTTCTATAAGTTATAAGACAATAATATAATCGTTCTCAGACTGATGTCAAATACAAAAAAAAATCGTTAAACCGTCCGAAAACAGAAATATTCTCAGAGCACACACAATGTACGCTTAATATTATACACTTTGCCGAGGAAGACCAAAATTCCACAGATCAAAATAAGTGTGAAGCGACCACCGCCTCCATAGAGTGATTACCGGACCGTGGCATTGGTCGGCATTACGCGGGGTAGTTGTTATGTATAGTGTTGTTTAGTAGTAATAATCGTGTAAAAACGTGGACACAAAGGAATAAGGTAAAATAAAATACAAATCTCTTGCCACCCACTACTAATGCCGTCGTCGAGAGACGTGAGAGACGTCCAATTAATGGTGTGCGAGTGGTACGTGTGTGGGGGGAAACGTATTTTTTTTACTCACTTATCAAATGCACATTTTACAATAATTTATACTACCTACAAATATTATACATAATATACGTTATAAGTAGTTGTATACACGTGAAAGTGCATTTTTTTTTCTCGAACATAAACTACGCACCGCGCCGTCGGCCTTCACATATTATATTCGAAAATCTTTAGCTATTAAATCAGAGAGAGAGAGAGAGAGAGAGAGAGAGAGAGAGAGAGAGAGAGAGAAAGACGTTTCGCTTGTCGTTTGCTCGTTAGTTAAATTATGAATTCCCACTATGCGTATGTTCGTATAAATTCACAGATTACAAATTAGCTGTGGAATTCGGTCGGTCGGTAGGTTGCTTCTTCTTTGGTAATAAAACGGCCATGCCCCGGTCACTGTATTTTTTTTTTTATTATTTTCCTATTCCTACTTATACCGTTTTTTAATTTTTTATTGCGTATTTTTTATTTTTTTTTTCGGCACGCGCACGTCCCAAAAACTTAGTACAAAAAACGTCAAAATTGTGGTTAAGTGGCTTGACTTGTAAACTCGTACATATTATGGGTAGGCGGGAGGAGCTAAAGGGTTTTTAGAATATAGGTGTAATATATTATATTGTGTTATTAAACAATATATTTAAAAAGCATTACGTAATAAATTTATCATTCACGAATCCAGCACGCCGACGGTTTTATTTTTAACGAATTTCCCGCCCCCCTCATTTTTTTTCCCACCAACTAAAAGATAATCTCTACCAACCTAGGGTTCTCGCGAATAACTCAGTACAGTTCAACGTAATATGCTATCGCTTGTACACCTTGTCAGCAGTTACATGATGACGTAGAATATAATATAATATAATAATATACGTCATACTATTTAACATGATTCCTGTCGTCCAACGTAGCGTCTATCTCGGGGAGCGTGTGGGGAGGTGTAGTTGTAATGCACCTATTGTGCGCCGCGCCGTATATAATAATATTAATAACATAATGTATATTACATATTGAATTCCGTATACGCATGCATTTGCGAAAAACGACGACACGTAACGTCGTGCGGTATTTATAATAATATTATATTATCATAATGCAGTTGTAACATAATAATAATTAATATTATAATTATAGCGACCGCCTGCAGTAAAACATTAAAACGGCGTGCGTGTTATTATGCGCTGCTGCAAGAACGAAATGTGATTTATTCGTCCGAACAGCGGATTAGTCGCGGTGCTGTTTTATCGGAGTTGACATTTTTAACGGGTTTTCTCGTGAGCGCGTTTGACAAAACAACGAACCCTTCCCCGCTGCATTTTTACGGCCAAGCCGATAAGTCTTTTCTGCGGGCGATCGCACACCGTATATTATGTCCATACCTATATATATATATATATATATATATATATATATATATATATATATACATATACATATTGTATTTTTTTCAAATATTTTTTGCCACGTTCCGTGCCGCTGTCCCATATATTTTTTGATTTACGTTTTTTACTATCGACAAAATCGCTCGCGTTTTATTATTAGACTACTGCTAAGACGGTCGGTCGTTACTTCTTGTATATGATATATTATTATATATTTTGTACTTATTTATGCCGTCGTTTTAAATACGTTCATCGCCGACGGTCCGTCACTCGTTATAATAGAATATTATATTATTATCAGGCGTGTCCACACTGCGATTATATCGAAAACGTTTGCGTCCAGAATCGTGCGTTTCGGACCGAATCAAGCGCGGCCGCCGACCGCGGGTCAATCGATTGTGCACACCCGGTTTGTACGCAAAAACGGTACATGGAAAAATGAATAAATAAATAAATATATATAATATAAATATATATATATGTGTGTGTGTGTATACGTATAGTTATATACTCCGATAGTGTGTACACATAATATATTTATATCCACAAGTACCTAACCTAATTATGTATAAACATCTACGAACGCAGTGTCGTATCGGAGAATCGCAACCGTCCGATACATATCGCATTGTAACTATATATTATGATATAATGCTACTGTGTATAACGTTACTGCGGCAGTTAATATAATCACTGAACGTTCGAATTTCGTTTCGTCGCGGCCGCGGATCATCGATAATCCGGAGCTCGTGTTCATCCGCGCTAAAATTGCGGAAGAAAACCCGGCCGAGACCGTGCGTTAATAAGATGGGCAAGACCACTCTTCGCGTTTCTCACGCGGAGATTGGAGGTGTTAACATCTATGTAATATAGCATATAGTGCCTAGAATAGGCTTTATTTCTTTTATATGATGACCAATCAATAGAATCTACTGATCGGAATAATTCAGAAGTCTTTCTGACGATCTATAAACGGTTTCAATAGCCATAGATATATCTCGAATTTAATTATTACCTATTTGATTACTAACGGTACTTCGTCTGGTGACACCCTGGAAAATACTTTTACGACTAATTTTATGTCTAAACGTGTGAATGTCATGAGATAAATCTGCAGCGAGCTTTCTTGAAGGTTTCTTCGTTTTTCACTAATTTTGTTTTTATCGAGAGCCGTGCGATAGTGTCTTTCGCAGTTTTACAGGCCAACATCACTATAATACGTCCCGCATTTTATGGCTCGTTTTATTAAAACAATGTTATCTTTTCTTTTCACAGACACCAGTTCCAGTCATCTGAACCTGTTCAATTCACGGTCGCAGCCCAAGAAGAAGCGCAAGTCACGCACCGCGTTCACCAACCACCAGATATTCGAGTTGGAGAAGCGGTTCCTGTACCAGAAGTACCTGTCGCCGGCCGACAGGGACGAGATCGCGTCCAGTCTGGGCCTGACGAACGCGCAGGTCATCACGTGGTTCCAGAACCGCCGGGCCAAGATGAAGCGCGACTACGAGGAGCAGAAGAAGGACCGGGAGACGCTAGCCGCGCTCAGTGAACATAAAATATTCTTGGAGACGGCCCAGAACATGGGAATTCTCAAGAAGAAACCGCAACCGACTTTGGCGGTAGCGGCCGCGTGCGGTTCGCCCACCGATCACCTGTTGCAACAACAGCAACAGCAGCAGCCGGTCAAGTACGACGAATGAGCGGCTCGTCGGTCATTGCGAGTGTATATTATATATTATTATGCCTTAAAATAGTAAATATATTATAATAATATTATCTATTATGAGTCGTTGTCGTCGTCAGTAAAATCTGTATAGCGGCCGTCTCTGTAGAACTGGATACACGATAGGTACATGCTTTGCATGTAATGATTGGAATAATTATTATATATTGTTATAAAAAATAATATCGTTCCTCGTAGGTTTTCTTACTTTTCTGAAAAAAAAAACAATATTAATATATAAGCACGCGGCGCATCCCGAAGATGCACAATTATCGAAAATCCGCCGAGTATTCCGATAACACCTCGCATCACCTGCGCTCATCGCCGTGATAGACAATGATATCGAGATCTCATTTCTAATTTTCTTTTACGTATCGTTGTAGGTATACCGTATACGATATCGGCTTATGAAAACGCAGTGTTCCACGTCCCAATATATAGTGTTAACTTACTGTTTTTTATTCCGATCGCGGGTTGAAGACGAGTATAGGCAATTTTCAAATAGCATTTCGGCCGCAGTGTATAATATTAAGGGTATATTATAACGATGAGGTGTGATGAGGTGGATATGATGGCATGATGGTGGTGCTGCAACACTAGTCCTAAACTGTCGGACAAAATGTTAAATCGGTGCGTGCGTCCTAGTCTTTCTCACTATATATTATTATATTTTATATACGGCTATTATATTATATTATTATCATTATCCAGCATAAATAATAAATAGTTTATAAATTAATAATCTAAATAGACGTAATTTATAAAACAAAAATGATAATAATAATGATATTAATGTGCGTATAGTTACATAATAATAATAGTAATAATGTCAAGGGAGATCGGTATAATATAATATGTATCGTTTTTTGCGTTAATATTATTATATGAGTAGGTATTAGGTAGTGTTCATCGTTTTTAATAGATTGTTGGAAGTACAATAATCATAATAATATTTATTATTATTATAATATTATGCGTGTAGTTATACTAATTATTATACCTATTTATTATACGCCAGTAAGTTATGTATGACCATATTATTATATTAATGTTCGGTAAACCCAAATTAGTTGTAAGGAACTAGATCAATTGACACACATTATTATATATTATTATCCTTATAAAAACAAATTTAATTTAATTTTTTTATACAAACGCGTTGGCCCCGACCGGTGGCGGTCGAAAAATGCACATACAATTTGTATAATATATTTTTAGATTACATTTTAATAAAATAATATTGTACATGTGTATCTAATTTTGTAAATACCCCGTAATTTATACTTATATTAGGTATATATTAAACTAATAAATTGTTCGTACACTATTATTATATACATTATACATATTATATACAATATACATAGGTATAAGATATATGTTATGTATATTATATATTATTACTACGCGCTTGTTATATTTTGTTTGTTTGTTATATATATTATATTTTGTTCGTACTTAGTTTTTCGTTAACCCAATACCAAAAAAACAAAAAACACAAAAAAAATTTTTTAGATTTTTTGCACTTTGTTCGTATTCATATTTGTTTACATTATTATATTATTATATCGATTAACTACTACTATACTATATAAATCATAAACTATAATAATATATTTGTACATATTATAATATTGCATAATATATTATATATATTATACACACGCATTACAAGGCAAATTTTTATTTTATCCTAATCAATTTCCATTGTCATTGGATAACGGAAAATAATAAATAAATAATTAATTACATTTTATTTTATTTTTGTACAAATTTTATATCATTATAAATAATAGGATACATCTGAGATCGAATACACTGCTAGTATGTGTTTTGTATCGAATAATAACCTCATTTCTTAATTATAACTGTTGTATATTTATATCGCAGTATAACTACAAATCTCGAAGTTTGGATCATTTTAAATAATATTAACTATATTAATACCATTATAATCTATAACGATGGTATACAAGCATAGTTCAAAATTAAGTTTAAGGAAGCTACAGTGAAATCGGTGGAAAAAGATAAATATGACTGCAACTACAGCTGCTGGTGTACGCCTCAAAAACGAAACCATCGTTACAATATTACAGATATACAAAATGATAGTCTGCGTATCACAATAATAAAATTACGTCTGTCTAAGTAGGTAGGTATGTCTCTGCAGTCCACCCAACCGGAAATATATAGCGAAATTACACTACGTAAAATCGTAATTGTAATGTCCGTTTTAATAGAGATCACACACCTATTATCACATTTTAAGAGAAGAATCTTTTAGAAATATTATCCTCTTCGTAAATTACTGTCCAACGAACAAGTCATACTATAATAGCGTATGACTAATATAATAATAATACAGTCGTAGGTACAAGAAAACGTAAATAATCGAAGCCAATAAACTGCGGTGAATTTTTCGCGTTAGACAATATTTTACGTAAAACGTGACTCTTGTATTATGGCATATCTCGATGGTAAATTTTCTTCTCTAAATTTGGCGACGACCGTTTAAATGGCTTCAATATATAGTCGATGCCGCTTGATTGGGACACATCGGTAGCGTGTTTTTTTATTTCAATAAAGCAGTTGGGCCAATAATCCGAAATAAAAAAAAAAAAGAATAAAAATTTGTTGGTTACTGATTTATTATAAATATATACATACATATCATTTATAGAAATGGGTAGTTACATACAGTAAATACACTATTTCGTTCTAAAAGTACTTATATTTTCTAATATTTTTTGATTTTATTTAAAACAAATGACCAGTAGTACATCACATTTGAACATACACAGGATACAAATATGTATATGCAACATACATTCAATCTAAAAATTTAATTTCTATAACCCAAATATTGTCTGATCATAGTTGATGTAATATACTCTAAAAACGTCACGATTATCCGGTTTCGTGGACCAGATAAGCGGTGAATATTAATTACACTACAATCATACGTT
Source organism: Pentalonia nigronervosa (assembly GCA_014851325.1). Classification (NCBI taxonomy): domain Eukaryota; kingdom Metazoa; phylum Arthropoda; class Insecta; order Hemiptera; family Aphididae; genus Pentalonia; species Pentalonia nigronervosa. The sequence continues at coordinate 76,996 of JACXSJ010000476.1, read as the reverse complement.
TATTTTGGTAATTGAAGAATCGTCCCCATTAAGCGGCTGTCCCTATTAACCGGTGTCTCTATTAAGCGTAATCGACTGTAATATACAATAACCCAAACGCCACAAATCACGATTTCGTGATTTCGCGTAGACGTGTGGTATTTTGCTATAATATTCGTGTACAACTGCAGCCGTGGTTAGCTGATGTTTAAACGGAAACGGTAAGTACACGATACCTGGTATCACGTCTTCTGAATTAGCATCATAAAATGTTTTTAATTGTAAGTACACGGCCACGAAAACGTCGCGAGACCTAGGTATTCTGTATAATCGCCGCGGTAGGTATATTATAACAATCATCATAATTTATATTTTTATATGTGAATGATACGCGAGCGTCACTTGCGTCTTCTACTACAAGTCACGCGTGTATACAATATTAATACAATATAATAACAGTAGGCATTTACCCATATCCCATATATATATATACCTAATAATACAATACTTACATATTACATTATTATTATTAAATCGCACGCATTTCTTTGTAAAAGGTATTTAGAAAGCTTGCAGTCGCGTTACTCTGCGGATGATGACATATCATATATTATTATTATTATTCAATTATAGGAATGTTATATGTTGTTATTGATAAATATTATAATAATAATAATTATTGTTCAATAGATATGCGAACGCTATTGTGTTTCAAAACGCATTTATTAAATATATAGGAAACGGACTCTGCGTGGCGCACGCTATAATAATGTGTAAGTACCTATTATACAAAACATATATTATGATATGATAAACGTATGCAATAAAAATAATTATATTATATTATTATTTATTGTCATAAATATTACATGAACGGTGGCCAGTCGCACTATATACATATTTTGTACATAGGTACTACAAGCTGTCCCGCCCGGCGTTGCCAGTGCCTACCAATGATTTGTTTTTTTTTTTTTTATAAATATTTTTGTACATGCAATATTTCCACTAATCGAAATAGAAATATAATATGTAACCGTTGGCAACCAAATAAATTCATAAACAAAACTATTATTTTTTTCGTGGGCCAAAAATTAAACTCGTGTGTGAGCTATTCTTTAGGCATTTATAGCCTATAGGAGTTGAAAAATACGCTGTTAGCACCCGCCAAATCTCAAGGAACCTCTATTCATGTAACTTTTATTGAAAACGGTCCAATAGTTTTTGAGTTTCTAGCTAATACAATCATACATCTATGTATATTTGTATAAACATAAATGTATAAATAATATATTATATATATTTATATTTTTAAAGAATAATATATTTAAAATTAGAAAATATCAAAACGTTTATGCATCATGTTGTATAGAAATCGATAAACTTGGATTCATTTCCGAGGAAGTTTTAATCTCGTTAAATTTATATAGCTTCATGGCTTCGTTCAAAGCCCACGGGAGAGTTATTATTATTATGACGTATTGTTTTTGTTCCTTTTTATACAGTTAACTCATATTTTTTAAATTTACGGACAGATAAATTGTTTGACTAGAAGTTGACTAGTCCTCGCTTGTGACTAAGTAAGAATATATTAATAAAACAACACCGTAACCCATACCTATACTCGTTATCCGACTATAGCTTTAATTTACGACCTATACGGACATAATAACTTTATTGCACGTGATGCTATATATAATATATATATATATATATATATATATAGTCTTTGCTGCGGCTCGTACAAAACTCAAAAGAACCGCAACGGTCAAACATCACGTTCACTGCATACTGTATAACGTGTGGCATAATAGCGTATTAGGCCGCTAACACTGAACCCGTACGGAGATTAAAGACTATGAAAATTACTTCAGTACAAGTGAATTTATTTATCCACATACAGATACGATTGAAATAATTGAAAAATATTTCCACCTTTATTTTATATTGTCTTAGCAACATCATTACCGCCGTGAGTCCTAGTCGAATATCATCAGAATAGCATCGATTATATAATTATGTTGCTTTATCTTTATTGTTATTATTTTATACACTAACGATCTACGTGCCTACAAATAATGCGATAGTCAGGGGCGTATTTAAGGGTGGAGCCCGAGATGCCGCCCGCCCTCCCATCAACAATGTCGTGATTAAAAAATCAGCTAAAAATGTGAAATTTAATACTGGATAAAGACAAAATATTACGTTCAACTATATAAGGAACCAATCTTTTTTTCTTCAGAATATTTTTAGTTATATATAATATAAAACTATACAAACGGTGTAAAATTTAATATAAATACTATCATTAATATTTTCTGTGCGATGTCTCCTATTACGACGTGTCCTTTCTACAATAATTATACGTTTAGGTACTTCAGAATGATATTTTTGATTAACTCAAGTGTCAAGAGATATTAATACCAATTTAAGATCGATTGCGAGAAAAATCGAGTGTATAGTGTACAGTGTACATGTTATATTATACTAGTGCCATAGTATTTTATTAAATGCCTGGGACATTAAATATAATATAATATATTATTTAATTAGGTACCGAGAATATCTGGATATTAATTTGTGGGATTTTATATTTCTTAATTACATAATTTAAACTCTGCTGCATGATCACCAAGCACCAGCATCTTTTCCGCAAAATTAAGGAATCGCAGTGTATACTAAATAACCAATTATTCGAAAACATAAAATAATCGATCGGAACGTTTGACCAATGATCCGTAGTCGGCTAAATTATAATTTATAACTGCATGTCTGTATCATTCTGTATATAATACCAAAGTACAACGAACACGCGCACACTGTATAACATGTAATATTTAAATTGATTTGAAATCGGTAAGAAAATGATATATAAAGGTATAACGATTACCGGGTACCAGGTATATTATATACATAATGCGATGCTCGGAGGCCGCTCTTATACAATATTTATTAATGGATAAATAATATATCATTATTAAACTAGTTTTGTGTACGTTAAACACACGCACACACGCCGCACTAATGAAGTTAATCGTTAACTGCAACATCTGTTCCCCTCGTAAATATAGCGTTCTTATCCAATATAATATTATACGTGTAAATTATATCATATTATAATATTATATGGTCTCGTTTTTATTATTACATTTTTTTTCTATGGCCGTTTCTGTCTTATTTGCCTGGATTATAATACATGGCACACACATACACATAATTATATAATATAGTGGAGTAAAGGAACTCGGTCCGCTGAATGTTATTTTATTCATCATCCGCCGACCATGCCATTTTATGTCAATAATAATTGCAAACGAAATAATCATTTCAATTAAAATACGTTGAAAACTCTTTTGATTTTCTGTCGTGTAGCTAGGTGATTGCTTTTACGATAAATTAAAATTCTTTGATAAATCGCCTCCAATAAATGCTACACGATTACAATTGACTAATGCTCGCATTCTAATAAAATTATCTTTCTACACACTGACACTTGTTTATGTAAATACATAAGCATTTTATCTAACATAATGTAATAGAATATGTTACAATATGACTTGTGTATTAGTGTTTAGTGTATTTTTAATTATTACCATAATTAAAAAATAAATAATAATATTTGTAAGTACTATAAGTACGTACACTGCAGAAGTAATAATTAGATGAAATAAAATCGTCATTACAGAATAAATATGTCTTATATTGTATACATGATATAACCGTGAAGATGGGAAGTAGATGGGGGTAATTTGAAAGAAGCCAAAAAAGACAAAAAAAAAAAATTCACGGTAAATTTTAGTGTTATTTTTAAATATAGATGGTTATATTGATATTAAAATTTATAAACAGTTTATTACATAGGTATACAACATGTTTAATGAATATTGTGTAATAATTAGAATTTTATTTCTTTTCTATGTTTATTTGTAAATTATTTAATAACTAATTAAGTTAAAGTGTCATGTAATTGGTAGGTAATACATAATAATATAATGGTAATAGATAGGTAGTACATGAAGTTATTGAGAATATTCAAATAAAATAAATCAAAAACAAATCAATAAAAACTTATCGTGTGTACTACTGCAGTTAAAAATTCTAGTAAACTTTTGTTTCCTTCTTTGATTTCCAAACAGTGACTTTTTAGTATTTTTTGTGTTTTTTTTAAAATGTGAAAATTTTTTTTTATTATTTAATGTCTAAACTAAAATATCTTAACACTTAGATGATATATACACAAGATGATTTTTTTTTAAAAATGTAATAGAAATATCTACTCATTATTTAAAATACTATAGGTATTTATTAAAATAATAAAGTAAAAAACTTAGAGCTTGTTTGGCACTTTTTAATCATTAACTATTAATAGTATTATGCATTAGTTCATGTAGGTATACACTTTATTCTGGATTTCAAAAATAAAATACTATAAAATACTATAACTATTACTACTTATAGAATTAATAATATAACTGTCAAAACCTAATATAATTAGTTTTTATAAATAAAAGAATTGGTTTTTTTTCATTGGCTTTTTTATTCATAGCCTTTTTTTTTTGGCAATTTTTTTTTTGTTGCTTTTTTTCCTACATTTGTAGATGGGTTATATGATGTGCAGGATGATTCACTGAGAATTCTCACCATTTAATAATGTGTTCATTTAAACTGGTTTTTAAGATAAGTATCTACAAATATTTATCGTAGTGACTCACTTATCTTGCCATTTAGTAGATTAATATTTTCCAATAGCAATGAAATTTTCAAAATATTCAGACTAATTTTAAATATTTATATCACTCTAATAAAGAGTACGTTAATGTTATAATAATAAGATGTTTTTGAAAAGAATGAGTAAGTTTAATATCAATATTGATGGAAAAATAAATAATTACTAATTGCAAAAACATCATTTTAAATATTCTTAAAATTAAAGATTTTAATTCCCACCTCAGCCCAGAATCATTTTTCGTATGCAATAATTTATTATTGAATTGAACAGATTTTATATAATCTGCAGTGACGAACGTCATTTGTTGTACCTCAACTGAGATAAGAATCATGAAAATATTGCTTCCACTTTAGTTGTATCGTTTATTGTACAAAATCATAATGATAGAAATACATTGACGTGGTGGCCATGGTACCATGGTGGCCAGAACCTATATCCAAAATTTATACAAATATGATAATATAATAAAGTAAAAATGAGACCCTTACAATAACAAAATAAAAAGTAGGATACCATCGAGATTCCCGAAGCAGACGACTGTAAATTTCTGGGATCAACCGAAATTTATCTTAGTATTCATTCTCTTCTCGGGCCTACTCAATCCCGCCATTTACTGACCTCGTCCACCTTCTTAGATGGCGCTGCAGAATCTTTCGCTTCCTCTTCAGGTCTTTTTTTTCGCTCATGAAATCTTCAGCCATAGTGAAGAATTGGGCCAATAGTGTTTCCGCCCGGGACAAAACATCAGTCCTTTATTGGTGGTCAGTCGGTAAGTCTTGCTATTTCTAGGTCCACACTGTAAATCCGAAATGTCAATAGTTTGGAGGTTCTTTCGAGGAGCCTCTCCATTCTCATTCTTGCCTCAATTCACCGTTGGCCAACGCGCGGTAATGGTGTGCTTGACAGTATCTTTTGGATGCAGACAGATCGAGTATACTGCAGCAGTCATTTCTGAAGTTCTAGTCATGCCCATCTAACATAGATAGCTCTGGAAGCAATCGCATGGCCGGTTGGGACCTGTATCAAGGTGGAAAGACCGAATCAACACTACTGAATAAAAGGTGCCTTTTTCGGGATACACCTAAAATCTAATATATAGTAGAGTTTTTTTCACGTTTTTTTTTCTTGTTTGTTTTACGTGAATATAATATGTTTATTTTATGTTTAGATATTATATACTTGAAACCTATGTTTTTGAGATAGAAACAAATCTTTTACTAGGTAGCAAAAACATTTATTGTGACTTTTGTTGTAGATGGTTACGTATCATATAACGAGTATATATTATACATATTATTATTAGAGATATAACATGTATATGACTCATGTTTGAGGTTTAAATTAATTCGAATGTCCGTTTTCATCGGGTGATTGCGTCATTTTATAATATTGTGTTATTATTGACGAATATTTGCTTTTGTTACACACGTCAGCACCACACCTACTTCTTATATAATAATTGCATAGAATAAAATGTATACCTGTGATATGTTATACATTATAATACAATTATACTCCCCCGCCATCTTAGTTTCATAGACCGATATCGCATTGTTATATTGTTTTTATTGCATATATATTATTATAATTTATATTTATGTCATACACGTTAATCATTAAAGCGTATATAAATATTGTAAATATCAATTAGGACTATGCTGAGGTGACGTGTCGAGATAGAGGCGTGCAGAATTCATTTTACTAGCGGCGGCGCAGTATTAGACAGTAGGTCGCAGGTACAGATATTCGGTTATATAATTTATTCATTTTTGTGTTTTTCATTGTAATTAAATCCACAACAACATAGATTATTAGTTTATGATATTTTAAAGTTTGTTAACATAGTAAAGGTGCTTAATAATATAGAATTTTACATTTGGTACAGGAAGAAGGTAAAAGGGAAGAGTATTATAATATATTGAAATTTCGCAACACAAGAAGGCGATTAAATTGAATTGTATAATTTAGTTAGTTTTAGGAAGCTGAATATTTTTTGGATGTTGTCTGGATCAGGTCCTAGTACTTTATAGAAACATTCAGCTATTCTGAGATTCGATTTTATTATAAAACCGTAAAATACCTAAACAACATAATAACTGCAGTGTTGTAACTATTATAATGTGCATTTTCGTTGCTGGAAGAAAAAAATGCTCAGATGCAAAAAAAGAATGCAACCACAGAGTGTACACAAAAATGGCACTCGTATTAAATATTAAAATATTTAAGGGTTACATTACACTGCAGTAGCATACAGCCATAGAAGTTGTTTTATTTTCAAAATCAACTACACATTGATTTAAAAAAAAATAACACGAAAAAAAGTTTTAAAAAGCGATTAGATTAAAATTTGTATTCTACGATTGCAAAAATTATAGCTACTTATATAATAATATAGTATATAAAGGTACACGTATATAAAGTATACGTAGGTATGCTATTTTATGGTAATTCGAATTTAATTTAGCCATTGAGGGAAAGTACAACGCCGAGTAACCGGCAATTGTAGGTTCACCGGAAGTCGTCTGTTCAAAAAATAAATAAATAATTTTGGTAGGTATTATTCATTTTACGAATAATCCAACGATTTTATCCACATGACCACATGCATTATAATAATACACGAACGGTGTAATAATATATATTAAACCTAAAAAGGTTTAGGCATAGGCACTATAATGAACGCAAAATGCATACATTACCTATATAAGGTATATTTATTACTCGTGGTCGTAGACAGTGCAAACTATAATATTTTACCACAATTAGGTAACCTATTCACCCACCAGCAGCTACCTCTAAATATTTTTTTGCATACACCTCATACAATGTATGTAGTAGGACAAAAGACCAAGTCATAAATTACAATTGCATCATTTTGAGATTGCAGAGCATAGCAGGTGCATAAATTTCATTTAAAATAATATACTATACCGTAAAGTTGGCTATAAAATACAAAATCAATTAAAATTTAAAAAAAAACCTTAGATTTATGCTGTCTACACAAATGTGTCTCTCGACAATAAATCCTATTAAAGAGTGGGTTTGTGTAAATTCTACGACACCGTTTTGAATTTGTAAGTGCACCTTAATTTATTATGTAATTAAAATATATATATATACTAACAAATAAATTGATACCCAACATATTATATTATATGGTACTTTTTATAAACTTAACTAATTTTGTAAGTAGCAAGTACCTGTACAGATATTATTAATCATAGTTAATATTATAGTATAATTTTGATAATTATAAAGAAATTATTTACCACGTGTGTTTACAATGAAAGATAGTGATGATTATTAAATAACTAATGAGTAATGTATTACTGATTTTACGGTTTATTACATCAAAAAATATTATGATTTATTTTTATATGTGATTAGAATTTTATGATTTTTGCATATTATAAGCATGTATGTGCCTACGATACTAATATTGAAAAAATGGTATAGATAAATCATATATAATGATACCTAATATTATTTAGGACGAATTTAGTAGTGGCACCGATCATGCGTTTTAAGTGGGGGAAATAACACTATAAATATTACGTGTTACATCTAAATATATAAATACGAACATGTTATATAAATTATCATAATATTCTTTACAATGTAGCGAAACATTTTTAGGGTGGGTGGGTGATTAAAAATGTGTTTGAAAGAGCATGCCATCAACGCCACTGTCACTTGTCAGCATTAATTCTGGACCACTTTAATAAAATGTTATTATGATGACATTGTTATTTATCAATCGTTCTACAATAAAATATCACTAAACTTTAAATTTAGATAAAAAAGGGAAGCTCAATAAGTTTAGTATAGTTTTCAAATGCACATTGCCATATTGCCATTGGATAAATCATTTTAGAGGATATGTACAATTTTATTTCGATAATAAAACATTACGTGCAAAAATACTGTGTGCTCTATTTCTAAGAATATTTTAAAATATATTTTATTAAAATATAAGCAATGTATTTTTCTATTAGTTATTTAGTTTTACGGTAAGATGAACTAATTTTTGCCAAAAATATCGTCTATACCATATCATTAATATTATAATATATTATTTTTATTAATTTATAAGTCAGTATTGACGTACCGTAGATAACGATGTGAATATAGGGTATAAATAGATCAAAGAGAGCCAAAATATTTTTAAAAATATACCTGGTCTAAAAAATTACTTTTTTAAAATAATTTACTTGTTAACAATTTCAAATATATTTGTTCCTTTTTGAATTACAACCAAAAAGCAAAATCAGTATATCTAAAAATATAAAAAAAATTGCTAAAAATATCTTTAGTAAGCAACTTTTAGTCTAAAGTAATACCTTTAAATTGATGCTCTATGCAATAAGAACAGATTTTCAAAGGTCCAACGGTTTATAGAATCAAATTGTACGATAAAAGCTTAAAATCTTTTATTGGTGTACATTTCGAAGTTTCTCATATTTTTAAATAGGTACTTTATAAGTACAAAATTATGAACTAATTTTGATAAGAATGAATTCAGCTAATTATGATTTCAAACAATAAATGGCAACATTGGCTCTAACATGTCAAACCAGAACGTAATACTTTTTAGAGAAAACTTAAGTAGGTAGGTAGTAAAATTTGGTCAAAGGAATAAACATGTTAATTTTACAGGTATTTAATTAAATGAACGCTGCTGTCTTCAAACTACGAAAAGCTATTAAAAAACGCATGTGACATAATATATTGTTAGTCATATATATATATATATATATATATATATATATATATATATATATTGAATACGACAAAATACCTTGCCTGGATATAAAATGCAATATTTTCAACAGTGGAATAACGCACAGGCTATATTTTAAGTGTAATAAATGTACCTATAAAGTTCGTGATGTTTCAATGTGTTATAATCAACTTAAAAATATATTTTTTTTTAATGACAAGCCCGTATTGCGAACGCACAGGCAGTTATTACTTATAAATAATAACGTAATAAAAGTTTCATTTCGTAGTTTCGTGTAAAACTATAACGCAAAACAGTATATATACATAATTTATATCACATTTCTTTATTAACTGCTGCACTGCTGTATTAGGTACATAGGTAGTCTATGACCTACTGCAGTGTTATAATCAAGTTTTTTTTATACAAACAGGAAGACTAAAACAATAGTGCTACACTCGTGATTTTAGCACTTTGATAGATAATAATATGTAAAACGCCACTTGGTATAAATTTTACGTTTTAGACACTGTGTAATAATTATATATTAGCACCTAATTATATATTGTCAGGTTATAACATAAAGAAAATTGAGGGTTTTTAAAAACAGATTATAGCCATATCGGATGAACGCTTTTTGCACGGTCAGTCACTCAGTTTTATGAATATACAAAACCATATAATGTAGATAGGTATAATTCATGTAGTTATATCTACATACGAGTAGTTTCGAATAAATTCATAGGTATGTTTTTTGTCTTATAAAAGATGTTATACTTACACATGATTGCACACGAATTGATGTTTTTCATCCTTTAACTTTCTTATATAGACAATGCACAGCTGCTTATCCATATTTTATGGCCGTTTGAACTTTTTTCCACGTACCTATATGTAGTGTGCACGACTATAAACATATATCGATACGTCTTTGTCGGATTACATTGCATTAAGTATTGTGTATGATTTTTAAATGTAATACATGTGCTGTGTGCAATGACTTATACGAGTAATAGACCAATCGTCAACACTAATATGTATTCTATTATAACAAAATAAAACAATACAGAGGTCGTCAAAGAGTTACTTATTGAATTCATTCCATTAAACCTGACTGAACATTTTATTGATGATTTCATAATGAAATGAAAATTGTTTTACTTCCTTGCACGTCTAAGGTACAATATACATTTTTTATAAAATATGATTCATTTTCTTTTTGTTTCCTCAGAAAAATTATAGCCACATCATACCTGAGTTTATTTATAAACGCGAGTATGTATAATAAACTTATATTATGCCTACATATATTGCTAGGTATTTGTACATAATTAAAATTTGACATATTCACCATTTAGAGTTTATAATATGATATGCTTATGTTATCATAAAAATGTACGTAATGACTTATTATGTAAATAACGGGCAATAGTTATTGAGGGTTGTACGTATTTATGTGCGATCTACGATCTATCTATACGACGAAAGCACGAAAAACGCTCATAGGTATACAATATTACCTAACTTAAGTTGAAATAAGTATATGTTTATTGGTACTTACTCGTACGTGCACTGTGCGTATGTACTTTTCTGCAATTGATTTTAAATTAAAATTAATTCTTCAGTGCTATTATTTAAAATATTGCACAATTGAACGCGATTAATGACTATAATATTATGTCTATGCGTATACGGTAGGTAAGTGAATAATATATGATATTATATTTAATCAAAATCGAAAATAAACGGTTCAATATAACAATAAGTATCTATCGACAGTCGGGTAGTAGTTTAATAAAAAATAAGTTATGGCCAAAATGAGTTTTGATAGCGAATTAATGAAAAGTATCCTTGTAGTTTTTCATATATATATATATATATATATATATATATATACATCCGTACAAGTACGATAACCTTAAAATCATTACTTTTCCGTCGAAACTATAATGAGGAGAATCGCGTACAAATGATTAATATATAATTTAAATAGTTTTAATATTCTCCTAAAAAATGATGAATGTGTAGATACTTATTATTATACCTACAGTTTTAACTAACGAATGTGGGAAATAGTTTACTTAATTTTATAAGTGGTATTTAGTTGAGACGTGTACATATTTTCTCTATAGTTATTTGTAACTACCTTATACTTATGTATAATATTGCATTGCGTAACACACGGACGCATGACAAACACAAATACAAATTAGTGAACGATAAATTTGAACGTGTGTCAAAACGACGGTGAATGCTGCAGCATGATTACGGTGTGATCAGGTTTGGGTTTCAAAAATAATTAGTAGATAATTATTATACACTCGCAGACGCAGCGTATACCTATATACATGTGGCAATGCATATAATATTATAACACGCACCTAAATATATTATTATTATGTTCTATAATTGATTGGACGATAAATATTTCTGAAAAATGTCTCTTATTAATCAGTGATGAATGGTATAACGCCAACGGTAATTATTACACGCGTACAATAATAATAATATGGCTGGTATATTATGCGTATAGGTACATCATACGCGGTGTATTTATTTATTATTTTTTTTCTACCTATCACAGAGTACGAAAAGGAATCGCCGCCGATGATCGCGGTGTACGGCCGCGCGAGAACTAGTTTTCAATCCGGTAGCGCGCTCAATACAATATTTTTCATCAATCATCTGCTATATTATAGAAGTTCAAGTCTAAATTGTACTTCTCCGACACCTCGCAATGATAATATAGGTACAGCATAATATATCCACAAACACGCGTATATTACACTGCTATTATTATTATCATCATGTACACCGTATTATGTTTATACGTGTATACATTATAAACATACACGTAGGTGCACGGGAAAAAAAAAGTATATCGCATACACCCTTCGGGGCATATTGTGTTGTCGATCGCGCTCGTATTTACGTGTGCAGTATTATGTATATTATTATGATTGTTGTTATTACTGCTGCAGTGCATCGTCGTTATCATTAAAACCGACCGACAACGTTTCTCTGGCTGCGTATATATATATTATATATTATATGTATATTATGTTATCCCGCGATGTACATAATAATGATAATATTATGTTTAAACGAAAATGTGGTTATTAGGGCACAAGACAACGCGCACCGACGCCGCCGGACAAAACGTGTAATTCCACCCGTTCAATTGATCTATTTCCAATTCTTTTGCTCCTAATAAACACTTGCACGTAAACTGCAGGTCTTGTCTTCGAGGAAATTACATCGGCGCGTCCGATAGCCGCGGTATCAAATTATCTGAGCCGCTGCCGATGCCGACATCGTGTCATCGCTATACGGCTGATGAACTCCACAATTGGTTATCTCACATTCTCACATTTCTGTTAGGTGCCTATAATACAGTTATACGTAAGTACATATACACGAAGATAATATTATGCGCTTTCAAAGCTGATCGTTATTCGTTACCGTCCTCCCCCTTCCTCTGAACACCGTCTATTCCGTGTCGAGAGTCGATATATATTATACTTTTACAGTTTTACGTAAAGGTATTTATCTTCACGACGCATTGTAATAGATAGTAACGCGATGAAAAAATTATATTTGATTTTCTATTTAATCCATCGATTTTAAAACAATATAGCCATCGTATCGGCAGTCTGCGTGTCACGTCGTTTAAAACGAATGCTAATTAGTTACTATATACATCCAAGAGTATATCATCGTTTATAGGCTGTCTGTATAAGCCGTAAAGCTTATTTGGTGGCAAATTTTAAAGTGCGATAGCACCATAATTATCAGGCTCCAAAAATATCATGCATGCAAAAACTTTGATCCGTCATTTTTATGTCATATGTGACTCATAAGTAGGTACCTTACCTAAAACGTATTTAGTTGGTCTGTTCTAGCGTGGTATAATAATTAAATCCATTTTGATAAACCTTTAGAAACTTATAAATGCATTATCGATAAGAAGCCTGCAATATATTTTCTATATATCTGATAATTGATAAGTAACTAAGAGTATTTATATAGTAATAGTTATTTAATCGTATGGCTTTATTTTTTATTGCAGCTTATATTGACAAAAACGGCTGTATTGTGATTAAACTTAAAGGTGTGTTTTTGAAAACTAATTCCAAAGTTTAATAATATTATTATTCGTGGTAATGGTGACAATTTTTTTTTAATTTAAGTAATTATAAATTCTCGTTAGTACTACTACTATCATATTTTGTAGATTATAATATAACCAATGCGATACTACTCGTATAGGCATTAAAAGAAAAAAAAACAAGGAATTACATGAAAACTGAGCAATTATACTTCCCTATCTTTTGTGTTCTTCATAATAATGTGAAGTACCAACTATAATTTCTATATTGTTCATTTTAACAATACCTTATTGTATTCATAATTCATATGTATTATCTTTAAATTATATTTTTCATTGTATGCTATATGCACAATAAGTCAATAGGCGAAACTAATTGATTTAAAATTAACACACATATATATTTTCACTACAATTTTTTTTTTATTTAATTGATTGTTATGACTGATGAATATAAGTGTATAGTCAAAATTAACATGAAATTAATTGTATGTATGATTTAAATTCTGCATGGAGCCATCACGCGGAATGCATATTTATAATTTTACCATCATCATAATAAGTTTTTTTATTGTTATTTATATGATAGCTGTTTAGTTTAGTTTAGAAGAGTATATATTATACAGCTTAAATGTGACTTATTATCGTGAATTTAGTTTTATTGACATTTTAGTTATCTATGTCGATAAATATATGATGGCGTACTTCAACACACATCATTCATACGACGCTTCAAATCATCGGACACAGGAAGTTTTTCTCGAACTTCAGGCAAATATTCATGGAGAAGTAGAAAAGCGCGTCTAAATAGGAAATATAATATATGAGAACTGAAATAATTGTAGTGTATTTTTTTTTTTTTACTATCTACCATAGACATCTTATACTATTTATTTATTTTTGAGTGTAGTGGTGGCATAGAATGGTTTTTCACATGGGAGGGGGTTTTATTTTATATTTAATGAATTTATATATAATTATAAGTCATAACACATAAATAATTTGAAATATGGAGAATAATTATTTCGATGTATAGTCTACCTACACGATAGATAAGAGAAAAATAAGTCTTCCAGTGGCAACACATACTTTTATTTTATTTTTTTATTTGTTAATTAAAACGTAGGTATCTACGCAATCTTTGTTTAAACTTCCTTGGTAGGTTACCAAGTATATAGTGTATGATACTATAACCAAGGGATTTCGCTTTTTCCGTGATTTATATATAAATACATACACGTCGCCGCTAAACTTCTGACGACTGCTACAAGGGCGTCCTACTATATAAACCGCACATCGCATTATTATTATTATCATCACATTATACAATATTATTATTATTGTGCAGGACGGGCCGTATACATAATAATATTATGTATATACCTATCTAAAGATTTAGCCAATTACGGAGACTGTGATAACGAGGGACAGTCAGTGGCGGCAGTGGCGGCAGTGGCGGCGGCGTCCCTTTGAAGGTACTCTGACCGTGACGCGCGTCGGTGACGACGTGCAGGCGGCGGCTACCGCGAAGTTCCCTCCGCAACAGATATACATATATATATATATAATATCTCCGACTTTATCATCACTACCCCGCGGGATGACGGCCGGGAAGACCCTGCCGGGTGGACTGGAAAAATATTGTTGTTATTGCATCCGCCCCTATCGTCGTAACGCATATTATACGATGTACGAAAACAAACAAGGGTTAATCAGAACAAAATCGACATGCGGTCCCGGGCAGGAGCTGCACGGTATATACACGCACCACGCGCAGTCAAACGTTTTGGAAGATTAACCGAAACGAGACGACGTCTCGACGGCGGCGACGGCGCAGACTGCGACTATATTACATTATATACAGTCGTGCGCGGCATATCGTATGAGAACACACGCACGCGGTTAATTAGTTCCGGAGACCGTTCGTGATCGAGCACAAGGGCGCTAGCTAGCTCGCGCGCGCGTGTGTGTAAAATCCGGAGAGCACAAAAAAATCTCTGTTTGGTTTTTTCCATACAGGGTGATACTTTTATCGCGAGTCTGTGGGCAACACCTCAGCAATTACACAATGGGTTTTTAAATATTATCCTTTAATCTTGTCATTGCGGGAGCCTTCCTATTCCTGTCAACTGTTGTGAAATTAATTGTTCGTCTGACTCACAGATTTTATACTTTTGTATAGATTGTAAATATAATTTCTTTAATAACAAAAAAAAAAAAAATTGAAGACAATTTTATCCTTCGTGTGGTGTTTAGCATATTTTTTCGATTATCAGTGGGTGGGTATATTTGTTCATAAAATGTAATAATTCCTTTTTATGAGGTTACCACGATAAAAGAACCACTCTGTATTTGCGCTACATGCGTAGGTAAACTATATAATATATTACACGTTAAAATAATAATATATAAGTTTGCTGTATATACTCGTAGGTATATCGTATACACTCGAATAAAATAAATATGTAATAAATAATGCATTATTGCCTTTTTGTAGTGCAATTTTTAATGGAAATTGGAAATCACGGCGAACCTGAAATTGTACTATTAAACTGACAATTTTAACCAATTTTCAAAATAATGCTGTTTATAAAAGCCTTATTATTGACAAACTGTTAAATGTTAAAAAAAAAAGTGATTAGAAACCGTAAGATATGTCGTTTTTAGACGGATTTTCCGATTTAATTATTCCGTATTCAATACAATATTAATATTAGATATTAAATACTAACACTAAGTACAACTAACCCGCGTGACGTTACGTTTCAAAACGACAAGACGATTAAATAATGATAACGTTTATTCTTTCGTTGATGCGTGTATTATTTATTGTAACAAGACTTTGCACCAATATTTTAATAAATATGACCTTTTGTAACGTCTGTTTGCTTTTTTAGGTCTCTCCCGCACCGACGATGGCTTTCGAACATGTATTATTATTTACTTAATAACGATAATCGGAGATGAAGACTACGACGACCGAGTTTACGTGTACTCAGATAATACGTTGTTGCACGTGACGGGTTTGAATGATGATGCGTGTATGCGGTGTGTATGTGTGTGTATTATATATAGATACACGGTATTTACAAAGGGGTTTCAGTTTAATTAAAAACGAAAACAAAATGAAAATCACACTCGTCAAAACCCGTAACGATCGCTCGTTAGTGATGGTAGTGGCGGCGGCGGCTGCTGTGGTGGTGGTGCGCCCTCAAACCTCGGATTGGGCCGCCGAACAAGTCTACAGAGCATTAGGTGTTTATAATATTATATTTTATTATTATATCGTAGTGATGTATAATTATGATGTCTGTGCTGTGTATAATAGAAGTTATAACCTTTTACACATAAGCCGCCGCCGTGTGCATTCAGGAGAAATGGCTATGGGCAACCCCCCCCCCCCCCTCTGGCTTAGAACGACAAAAAATTGTAGTAAAACCAATTATTATGATTCGCGTGGTTATTGGCTGGTTCGTGCTATTGATAAACAATTTGGATGAATGATAACTGATTTTTCGTCACGTTCTATACGACAATAATATACGTTAATAGAAAACTAATCATTTCGTATTAATATTTAAAAACCATACATTTTTTTCACGTAGGTGACAAAATCGAATTAAAAACATTTTTTGATTAACTTACCAAATCACAAATATCGTATTTTTGTAAATTTTGTGAATATTCAAAGTCGATTTAACAACTTATAAACGGATACCAGTTAGTTTTTATTTTTATTTATTAAAAAATGTTTATTATTTTAGGAAATATGGTTGGTAGGTAGGTACTAAATAAAAGTTACTTATAGATTGTGAAAAACAAATTGCCTTTACTGCTGGTAATGCAACATGTGTGAATCCGTCTCGGCTGTATAACTCGTACCTATATTATGGACGTATAACTATAGTACCTGCCTACCTACCTAGGTAAAAAATTGTACAGTCAACGAGCATATAATATAAAGTGAGTTTACCTATGTAATACCTAGTCCTATAAATGTATAATAAATCCCTGTGGTGTCTTGTGGTTTTAATTGCTGTGTTTATTTTATATTGTATTTTTTACGCGTCGATTAGATTTCTCATTTTTTCCATCGTCATTTCCGTTACACGATTACTTTATAATAAACACTGCAACACACTATAATATAATAACGCGAGACATTTAAACACACACTCACACACATCTGTCGTTTAATTACTGTTTAAAAACAACTAACATTCATTTATTTTTTTACGAACCAAGACGGAAATATACTCTTGGCAACTACACGTCATGATAGTATAAGATATATTATTTGTTTTATATAACCATCAAATGTTGATACATAAAAAAAGAAAGCCGTTTTTCTATTTTAAAAATTTATTATTAATTTTTTTCATTGGGATGAGACATCACAGATAGCAGTATTATTTCCAAATTCAATAAATTTAGTGTTAATATTATCTATTATTCAAGTTTAAAGCACGATAGTATATATTATATGACGACGTACTGCTGAAGGTATATCATGGTAAACGTTATAAGTAGGTACTGCAACATTGATAAAGTATGCATTGATTGTCAAAATTTTGAGTTTTCGTTATATCGGTGTATTATCATTGAGAATAATTGTGATTGTTTTTTGTGACTTTAACAAGGTGTTTAAAAAGTTTGGAAATAGACTGATAAATGATTATATGATACATTTAATATTTATAAAGTGTTTCTTATATGTATATTATATGATAACAAATGGCACTGTTTTAGAAAGATTTTGAATGTCGTTGCGAAAAAGACGAAACTGACATTATAATTAAGTGCATAAAAGGTAATTCACAAATTATAAATTCAAAAAACATATAAAAATAAATCCATTTACTGTTTCAATTTATTACCAAAACGTACGTAGACTAAACACTAAAACATGTTTAACTCTCTTATTCCCTTATCTTTCTTCAACGTTTATGCTTTTACTGAAACATAGTTATCAAACAATGTAAATAATTCAGATTGAGGTTAAAAGAATATAATATTTTTGGATACGATAGAAATACTCAAAACAACAATCTTACCATAGGTGGTGGAGGGAGTGCTTATACCTGTTGATAATAAATTACCTTTTCGTTATATTAATATACCCGATAATACATTAGAAATTGTTATTGTGTTGATATAATTTGACAACAAAGATGTTATTATAAGCTCTGTTTATATTCCTAATAAAGTATCTCTAGATACATATCAGAATATTTTAATGTAATTAACAATATATATTATAATTATCCAAACTCAGATTTTATTTTTCTCGGTGATTTTAATATTCCTTCTGCCATTTCTGCAAATACAAAAAAATTTTTTAATGACAATACATCTTTCTTAAATATGTTTCAATTCAATAATATTATTAATTCAAAAAATGTTATTCTTGATAGAATTATTGTTGGATATAACAACAATAATTCTATAAATGTAATCTTAAATAAATTTCTTATAGTAAATGTTGACTCATATCACCCTTCACTAGAAATAAGTTGTGATATTTCACTTAAAAAAGTAAAAGAACTAAACTATATTGAAATTATATAAGATTGGGAAAAATCCAATTATTATCAAATACACTCATCTCTAGCATAGATTAATTGGATTGATATATTTTTAAAAAATAATATTGAATCTGATATCTCTAATATTTATTCGATATTATCTAATATAATAAATAGCTTTGTATCAACATACATTAAACGCTATTTTTCATATCCTATATAAGGAATGTAAGGGATTAAAATCACTAATTAATCAAAAAAAAAAAAGCGCATTATAATTTTAAATATTCAAAATCTTATTCAAATTACATACAATTTTCAATTCTAAGAACGAAATGTAAAAATTTAAGAAACATAGACTATTCTATATATATAAAAAATATTCAAAAATCTATCAAATCAAATACTAAATACTTTTTGAAATTTTTTAATGATAAACCTAAAAATAATCTCCCTAATTAAATAAATTTTAATAATGAAGAAATAAAAGATAGACAATCCATAGTAAATATGTTTAAAGAATATTTTTTAAGTGTTTACACATCATCTTTACCAAATCAAAATGCCACATATAACTTTCCTAATTTAGTATCTAACATTCGCAACATTCACATTACTCTAATGGATACATTTAACGAACTCAAAAATTTAAATATTAATTTATGTCCAAGTCCAGATATATATCTCCAAAATTTCTCTATTATTGCCGTTTTATATTATCATATCCAATTCACTACTTATTCGAACAGTCATTATCCTCAGAAATTTTTCCGTCTTATTTTAAAATAGTTTATATTTCAACGTTATTTAAAAAAATAGATCATTCATATGTTTTAAATTATCGACCTATTTCAAAAATATCAATTATACCCAAAATATTCACAAAAATAATTAACAATAAACTTTACCCTATATTAAAAAACATAATTATCAATGAGCAATATAGTTTTCTTACAAAACGATCAACCATTACTAATTTAGCAACTTTCAAACAAGCTGTTTATGAATCTTTTAATATAAATGCACAACAGATATGATATATACGGATTTTAAAAAAGCTTCCGATCGAATTGATCATAAATTATTGACATCAAAGTTAAAATGTTATAGTGTACAAGACCCATTATTATCATGGTTTTCTTTATTTTTAACAGAAAGATTTCAAATTGTAAAATATAATAATTTTTCCTCAGATCCCATATCTATTATTTCCAGAGTATTACAAGGAGACCATATTTCTCCATTATTATTTCTACTATACATAAACGATATCTCCTCTGTACTAAAACATACTAATATTCTACTTTTCGCCGATGACACTAAAATCTATAAAACTATTCACTTCGTTTCTGGTGCTTTGAAATTATAATCAGATTTAGACGTATTTTGCAATTGGTGCACTAAAAACGGCATGGAACTAAATATAAATAAATGTTCAATTATTAACATTCTCTCAAAAAAAAACTACCTTTGATTTTAATTACAATTTTTTAAAGTTTAAAATTCAGCGTGTAAATTTAATTAATGATTTAAGTGTATTTTCGATACAAAATGAATTTCAAGGAACATATTAATAAAATAAAAATAAGCATCCTCAAAATTAGGTTTCTTGAAACGAAACTATTCTAATTTTTTTTTTTTTAAGTATTCCTGACAAGGTCATCTAACTTATTGATAACTTATTATTCTAATTTTAATAATCATTCCGCCATAAAAAAAGATTTACTTTTCTATTGTACGTTTCCAGCTAGAATATGCTGCCTTTATTTGGTCTCCTAGTTCCATTATTCTAAATGAAACTCTTGATCCTATTCAAAATTCTTTTTTACATTTTCTATTATTCAAATGCAATGTTGATCGCCCTTCATATTCCTGTTATGAAGGAGTATCCGGATTTTTTAATATTCTTAATTTATGAAAATTGTAGAAAATATCTATCTTTTATTTTTCTCTTTAAATTATTAAATAATAAAATTGAATGCCAAGAAATATTAGAAAAACTAAATTTTAAAGCAAAAACTAACCTTACAAGAAATAATGATTTATTTACTTTAAAAAATATACGTTCTAATTACTCTTCTTTCTTCATAATAAATTTACTAATGCCAAATGCAAAATTAATAAAATTGGATTTGTTTTCTTGCAATATATATATAATGATATTAAGTCACCATTTAATGTATAGGTTATTAAAAATATACTTCTATTTAAATTTTTACTTTACCTCTTTCTCGTATATTACATTTAAAGTTGTATTGATGTAAGTTATTATATTGTATTTATTTCTATTATCATTTTAATTATTCACTATTAATTCAATTAAATTATAACTATATTAATATTTTGTAATTTCTCTTGTACTATATATTATGTTTTAAATATTATGTAATCACTAAACTAATGTTCATCATATTACTATTGTAAATGGATTTATTCCGTGAAAATAAATAAATAAACAATGTATATTTATATATTTTACCTAATAAACACGCAACAGTGTTTATATGTAGTAGCTCTATGTAGATATTAAAATACACAAACAGTTATTATTAAAGAGTTTCTAAACTTTTTGAACACATTGTATAATATATTATAACGTGGTAACATGTTAAACATGTGAAGTGTCTTTAAAAAAAGATTATAATTATCATTTATAAAACTCCGAGTATGAAATATTTATGTATATGCTTATTTTTTATTCCAAAATACTATAATCTAACTAATCTAAGTACCAAGAGGTAATTTGTATAAAATAAAATATGTATAAATCGTGTAAGTATTTCGATACAAAGGCTCTGTTAACATTTATACAGTAAATCTAAATAGGTACACTATATTATAAAAGTATAGTGTGTCGATTTTTATACTTTACCTATCGGAGCTCAGAGTATCAGAAAATCGAATCATTTAAAAAAACTCTTCCTCGAATATCATTTTCAAGCATATTATGTCGTGTAGGGGGCGTGAAACTACCGTATACCGATAGGTCATTTCGTGACTGGAGTGCCTCGAGTTGCATAAGTTGATGCAAGTTTTATCAGCAGTTCGAACATTTTTCGTATAATATACTTCGTAAGAAATCGCTTTATGCAGAATAAACGCGTGCAAATAATATACTATCGTTAGTCATTCACTAGTAGGTGCCCACACATTGTTACATGCCATCTATTATTATGGCACAGAGATAGTTTCCGTTATAAACCCAAACAATTTCTTCGATCATTAAAATACATGGATATAGTATTTTATTATTGACAAGAAACGTGACTGATTTATACAAAAATAATTTTATGTAACGTTTTCTTATAGAAAAACGCAACTCTAAATTAACATTTAGCTATTAGTAATAACCATTATGCATTGGAAGCCTATTCAGCCGCAATAGATTTCTTTTTGTATAATTCACCTTCCTATAGTTTCATTTCTGTTTGGAATTAAATCAAACATAAATCATATTCAATTTATATATTTGAAAATATTTCGTTTTTTTTTTTTTTTTTGCTTAATCTAAATAATAACAAGATGAAAATTTGTTTTTTAATTTATTATGTTTTGTTATAAATAAGTCAAAAAAATATAAAAACATGTAACGTGTTGTGTTGCATCGTCGACAGAATTATACCCGTGGTATATTTTGATGTTTAAACGGAAATTTAATTAAAATCTTTAGTCGTACGATCATGGGTGACGTTTTTATACCGATACAGACGCTAACAAAATAGTTAACTAAGTTTCGATCTAGATATCATCATGTGTACGTATATTGTGTATAATATAATATTATAAGCGTGATGTTGTTTAAAAAATAAAATAAAATCGTTTATAAAGAGTGATAATTATTATGACTAGGAAAAAAATAACGTTGCAAAGTTTGCCCTGACTTTATAATATTGTATTATTATGCGCGAGAAAATTATAATATATTATAGTATGTACGTTTGTAATTTTGAAACGAGCGCTGGCGTATTGCCTGCCACAGTGCCATACACACACACACACACACATACATAGATTAATATTATTACTTTGGATTTAATTATGAAACGTTCTTGTAATATACCGAACAGAATCTTTAGCCCAGGCAAATTGCCAAACGGTCGATGTACATTTTACGCATTTCGTTGGGCTTATTTGTAGACGATAATATTATAATGATGTATAATCGTAATATGTAGAGTAAACTTGACCGACAGTTCAACAAGTTTCATGTTAATTGGAATTTGGTGCTATCATAACTCTTACACAGTTACACCACAAACATAATGTATCGTAATATAGTTATTATAGGCTTCCCTATACACATATTATTATAATAGTCTACTACATTACAAATTACAATGGCGTTAATATGTCGAGTCAACGATTTTTTATAATATGATAATTCGGTATTGTAGTATGAATAACAGATAATTTGATTTGTTCAGGAATCATCCTTTGATATAAATATGTATAGCGACTAATGTCTTCAGAATCTACGAATTGTGTTTGAGGGTTCGTCGGCACAGAGACTAAGAAGAAGGCTGTGACGAAAAAAATTACTAGGTCAAGACGTCGATTAGAAAATATTTTATTTTGTACAACGTTAATAATAATACATTTTTACATTATGTATCAACGTGGATATTATGCAACGATTGGGCGGCGTACATAATATATTATTATCCATATAAATAAATATATGACGGCGATGAATATGTATATATATGCACATTAGATATTTAAGTATAACACAATATTATACACACTGCAGCAACATATTAACGGGTTTATTATTTTTATTTAAACGACTTGTATATTGTATTGGCTGCAGCTTTAACGTCTTGATGGATCGATACCGACACTGCACGTTTGATAATAATATGGCGACGCGCTTGCCAGAATTTTCGCACGTAACACGTTACAAACTTCAGTTTAATAATAATGCCGAATTCAATTTTTTTTTTTGATCAGTCAAAAAACTTGAAAATTTAATATAAGGTTCCTCATAAGTTATTTTAAGAGTAGTTCAAAAATATTAAAAATACATAGACACAATTTGTTTTTATAACCATTTAAAATTCAAATTTTGACCAAAATATCGAAAATTTGCAAATTATTTTGTAGTTAAAAATATATAAAATGTTCGGTTTTTATAGCTAAGGATTGAATATTTTAAATAAGTTTTCTCGTAAGTAGTTAATTCTACTAAGTATGGTACGTATATTAAAAATTATATTCTTAATTTATCAATCGTTAATTCTTTATGGGACTCACACGAGCGTGTTAAGTAATTACCCATTAGTCTGTTGAAATAGATAAAAAATAAAAGTATACTTGTTAATACGAAAAATAAGAAATAGCATATTTTTATTGTATTTAAACAAAATAATTTTATTGATTATTACATAAACACTTGGAAAATGTGCATATAAAAATATCATAAACCCCAAAAAAATGCACAAATGTCGCAAATAAATGTGAAAGTACATGTATGATAATATAAAAAAAAGTTACTCGAACAGTGTGAAAACATAAAAAAAATAAAAGTACATTAATATATAGAAAAACACAAAAATATAGGTAAAAATTAAAAAAAAAAAAAAAAGCGTTCGACAAGGTGCATAGGCGTGGCGGGGAGGTGTGGGGAGGTACGTGATGGTGTACGGGTGTATATGGACGGACAGTTTATTAAGGCCACCCGGTCACCTCTACGGAGTGGACGAGCGTCGCGGGCGCGTTTGCTCGAGACCGCGACGACGACCACGAAGGCGGGTGAAGTTCGGCCGCGACGGCCGCGGGAGCGACTACGGGATGACGGCGGCGGGAGGCTAATGAGCGACGTCGTACGCTCGACGGTGCTGCGGCGGGTGCCAAAGACGACTATTTCGACGGCGATAACGGCGATAACGGCACGGAGCGAGCGAACGAAGAATATAATTTCGGCGGTACGGAATCGGTACGGTGGCGACCCTGGCGATGCGACTCGGCGGCCGGCGGGAGATCATACCACTGAACGAAAATGGAGTAGAGAATCGGCGGGCCGCACCACTACGCACCGAGGTCCCGGTGCTCTCCGCGATATACTTTAAATTTTCCCCAAATGTTTTTTACTAGCTCTTCTGTACATTGTGTAATTTTCAAAATATAGACTTTTTTTGAACTATTTACAGTCGTTTTAAATGTTCGACTTTTAAAAATAAATATCGATAAATATATTTTTACATGATCAAAAAGCTTAAAAATTCAATACAAGGTTCTTCATAGTCTTTTTTCATTTGATTTTTTAAAATAAGATTTATTCGTAAAATGTAATAATATTTTAAATATTATGTAGAATAATCGTGTATTATGCAACTGGCGTCTGGCAATAACATTTGTATTACCTTAATTCTATTTGAATATAAGCTTTTGCGTGTTGTGAATGCAAGATTTCCATATTTTCTTCTCTAAAGTCGTAAGAAAAAATTAATTTTTAGTTTTTGTTAAATCGTTTTTTTTTTATTTGATAACAAATAACTAACATATAATTCGAATTCAATTCAATGGTTGATTTTTATAGACATTTTAAGTACAAATTTGGACGAAATTAGATATTTAAATGGAGAATAACGATGTTTGTTATTTTATTGTAATTTAAAAATATTTTTTGTGGGTGCTTGAAACTTTTAAAATATATTATTATATTTTATACACTAAATAAAATTTTCAAATGCAATGTTTTCTGCAAAAATTAATTAAACCTATTGTATTATTAATAATAAAATGAATTATTTTAATAGCAATAATATCATACAATATATTTAGTTAGGTAGGCTAGCAGACTGTCTTCGCTTGGAATCGTTTTTCGTATACAATGATTTTATATCATTGAATACAATTTCAACACATCTATTACAGTAACCCCACTGGATACCCACATACAACAGAATAGTACCCACTTGCCGACCTTTTTGAGAGTGATAATTCATTTTGTACATTATATGTTACATAATTTAATATAGAAAATACAACTTTAACAATGAAAAATAAACAGTTAAAAACTAAATATTGCCATTCCAATAAGCAATAGTGACCTACATATAGCTTAGATTAACAAATCGAAAAAATAATAAATAAATTCAATGTTCAGATTATAGGTATTACAAATTAATTTCTAAAATTTAAGAAATAATTTTGAATCATGGCAGTAGTTCAACAATAATTATATCTCATTAAATTAGTATTAACATATTTTATAATACCCAAATATAAAAGCAAATATGTCCATATAAAAAAACGGATCGCTTTATCTCTTAAATATGTTTCTGTGCGTAAAGCTCGGTCAAAAGCGAACACGCCCAAAGGGGGTGATGCGATGCTGCAGAGCACGAATAGAAATACAATCTCGTCTACGGCGGGTTTTTGGGGTAACTGAATTTAGCTATTATATATATATAACACACATTAATAAAGTAACAATATAATAAGCCACGTATCGAAGTAATTAGAGAACCATGTATGGTTAATGGATAGGCCGTCGCCGCCGAATAGTGTGGGAATTTGGTTTTGCTTCTACGCGACGATGGCGGCGACCCGGCCCGGTAAAGAGAACTCTAAGAATATAGTGTGTGTGTGTGTGTGTGTGTGTGTGTGTGTGTGTAGTTGTTATACGGTTCGTTTGGCCGACAAAAATATTATTTGTTATAAGTTATAATTTATATAAGGGGATACTCGGCGTACGATAATAACGATTATATACAGAGTGGTCCATTTAACGTAAGACACTCATTGTTACAGAAAGCCCTAATGTTTTTGAAAATATTTCTTTTACATTATCCAAGTCGTTACAAAATAACATTTTTGGAAAAAAATTATATTAGTATCTATTTTTTATCGTTATCTTTTTTTTACGTTTTTTACTCTTTTGAATGACAACGCACATTTTTAATTTCATATTTTAAAGAAGAATATTATTTGGAATAGTTTGATCTATAAAAATTAAATTTCTGACAATTAGTTTATTAGTTATAAGTATTTAAGTTTTAAAGTTCAGATGAGCGGATATAGTTGACTAGTGCAAGGTACCCTTTAGTCATTCTACTCTGCTCAACTAAAGATTAAATACTTATTAGGTACTCATAAACTATTCATCCAAAATTCGAATTTTATACTTTGAAGTAGACACTCCAAAAAATATTTTGATAAGAAATTTAAAATGTGTATTATCATTAAAAAATAGAAAATTTTTAAAAATAATAACAATAAAAAAACAATAAAAAACTTTTTTTAGAAAATTTTTGTTTTTAACGACTAAAAATTAGCGAAAGAAATATTTTCAATAACTTTAATAGTTATTGAAATAATTAATGTTTTATGTTCATTGAATCACCTGATATGTAGCTAGACTACTTATCCTTTAATTAGAACGTTTATTTTACACTGGGTCACCCACTCAACTAGATTAACACATCACTTAAGTAGATTTTTAATTAATAATATTGTTAACATTGTCTAAAAGGACAGAGACAACACATACTGCAGGTTAGGCACCAATACTCTTATATAAAAACTTATAATTTTTTTTCTCAATTTAATTTTTTTCAGTTACTTATTTTTGTTTAGTGTCTTTTGTATGAATATTACAAACTATTTATTAAAACATATAAGAATATAAATATCTAAAACCTTAACTAAAAAAATAAGTGTTGTATAAAGTCAAAGGATCACTCCATATGCAATTCTTTTCGGGAGGAAATTCAAAAGTGTGGTGGCGTAATTAATAATTATTGAGCTTTGAATGAAGATATCAGAATGCAAGTATAACCATTGAGTATATAATATTGTACAAAAGCCAATAAAAAATAATTGTGCCTATGTATTTTTGATATTTTTAAATTTATATTAGAAAAACTTATATGAAACCAGCTTGTATACATTTTAAAACCTTAGGTATTGAAGATTGTATGCATTTTGTGATTTTCTTCAACATTTAAACTAGGAAAAACAAATATTTTTATCAAAATGAAGTATAAATCAAATGTGAACTTTAAAAAAATGAAAATTCTAAATTTTTATAAATATAATACCTCAAAAAGTTCAAAAATATTTTGAAAATTAAACCATGTCTTATTATCTTAATAGAAGATAATATTTTTAATATTCGGTGAAAACTAACTACAGCATATTATTATGAAAAACTAATCGTGATATTTATCCCTCCTCGACTGCTCTATGTATAATTATGTGCCACCGCGAGAACGATTTTGTGCGTGCCAAAGAAAGAATGAACCAGTGGTCGGAAAACGGCGTGGTAGTCATTATTATTGATATACCTACCTACCAAAGTGTTAAATTTTTAACACACTCTTCTCTGCAATAATATTATTAAAATAATAATGTATTATAATAATAATAATATCGCGTAAACGCGCGTGCCCACCGACGAATTCGATTGCTGCGGTTAACCGCGCTTCTTTGTACAGGTACCTATTGGCTACCATGTTATGCTACATATACCTATAACATGTATGCGGTATGTCGTGTACAATAATATCAATGCCTATAAATTATAATACACATACGGATTATTGTACATCGTGAACCTTTATCCATACTCGCTGCGGTTTATTAATCGCGTGTGTACATTATAGAGCTCCCGTGATAACTTGCGTCCTGCACGCGCGAGCGAATATTATTCGCACCGAGTCCGGGCCAACCGCCGAGTTGCACCGGAACGCGGAACGGCGGACGTGCAGACACGACGGACAGATATAACAAAATGATGAGATACGTCGAAGCGAACGTTTAATGATTATTTCGTACGTCCGTTAATATTACAATAATTATTATAATGTGGTAATACGCCGGCAACAGTGGTTAGACAGATGTGTACGCGTAAAGCATTTGCAAGACGTGCACAACTACTGATGTATCAACGCGCTATTATTTCGTATATGGGCCCACTATATGTATCGTCTGCCCATGTCTTCAATAGTACAATAATACCATAAAATTAGTAAACAGCACCGATGTCTGATAATATTGTGAATTACAAAGTATTATGCTCATATTATATCTGCGAGTCGTCACACCAAATCTTTAATTTTGTCTACGTAATATTATGTTGACTAATAATAATAATCGGAACTCGTGTTAATCGTCTACCCGACACCCACTCACATTGACAATTATTATTTTTAAAGGTGTGGCAATCGCTTGGTAGAAATAGATGGGCGTTATACGCTGCGAATAGGTATAGTTAACCCTTAGAGTAATAGAATAAGAATGTTAAGCATTAATGTATGTGGTGATTATTACTGTCAAGTAGACCAAAGACGACTTTAAGTAGCAAATTTTTATTTTCAATTTCTTTTTGTTTTCTTCTCAGAATGGTTCTAAAAATATTATAAATTGCAACATGTATTCAATCTATTGTAGGAATAGAGCGGTATAAGTGTAGTTCGCCATAATCTCAAACGAAAAAAAATCGTTTCTACAAATACGGTTTAGAGTATTTCGCTGATGACTAAGCATGCTTAATGTTATTATTTTTTTTTTTATAGTTTAATCAAAATTCTTTTGTACAATAGCGTGTTAATGACAGACATGTTTTAAGGAGTTTAACATAGGCAATAGTGTAAACATACGCGTATGTCTGCATTCCCAGAGCAAAAAATATTCTATTACTATATGAACTTATATTACATTTTTGGCAAATAAGTAAAGTAGATTTTATGAATTAATTGTTAATATTAGGATAAAATAAAATATTAAAATATAATAATGTTATTTACAAAGAAACATCTGTTGTTTACTACGTTTATATTGAAGTTTAAAAATAAGACTTATAGTGGCTATAATTTATTATAATATGTTTTCAAGATTAAAATCAATTTTTTTTCGTTGATCAGTTTACATTACTCGTGCAAGAAATGCACTCTGACTTTCAATCACCACAATATATTATATTACGTAAGAAATTTAATTTATTTTGCTAACGTTCTTGTGAAACGCCTTATTGTGCAGTGCACTCGTATACATAATTTGGTCTGCCACGTTCTGATTAAAAGATGGTACACGCAGCTACAGCATAATTTATTAATATTATTATACCTTGCATCAGTTGTGTGCTCGGGATTTTCCAAAAGTAATGACAGGGGCGGGGGAAGGGTTGAAACTTTATTTAACCAGTATAAAGAATAAACTAGAATTTTCGTAATAATTACTATAGATTATAGTAGAGTGCATAAACTATAAAGATATAAAAACGTAAGGCATGTAAATTCATGACTTAGGAGCAGAAGGGGCGGGAATCAACGCCTGTGGCAAACCTCCCTCGTCAGAGTTCGTCATCCTGCACGTTATATAATAAATCTCTGAAGATCATTTGTTGCAGACTGTTATATACAAAATGATTAACCAAGTATACTCGTCCTCATTTTTTCCTATGATGAAAAACTTGTTTAAATTTTGATTTTATTACATTTTTAATTATACGTTATTGCTAAATTTATTTTTGAGCACTTGGATTTTTCATATTATTTAAGGAGTACTCTGCTGTGGTTAAACCAACTTTTTTTCAAATTAGGATCAAAATTTTTTTTCTACAAATATTATTAAAATGATGATTTTATTTTTGAAAATGTATATGTATCAAAATTTAATTTTAAGCGAGCAGTTTTTGAGTTATTTAACTTTGTGTTGGTACTAAGGTTAATATAGGTTCATAAAATAAGTTTAGAATACATGGGGATCTATAATGAATTGCAAACTAATATTAATCCATCAATATTTTAAATTATATAAAAATAGTTTGAGCTTAATTATTATAAGTACTAGATTAAAATATATTACATCTATTTTATAATTATTAAAATAAT
Organism: Pentalonia nigronervosa; assembly: GCA_014851325.1. Lineage (NCBI taxonomy): Eukaryota > Metazoa > Arthropoda > Insecta > Hemiptera > Aphididae > Pentalonia > Pentalonia nigronervosa. The sequence goes on along the minus strand of JACXSJ010000476.1, from coordinate 46,101 downwards.
TAAAATCTATTTTTAAGGACTATTTTCCTTAGAATTTACTGCATTTTAATAACTCAGAAACTACTCGTTCAAGTTTTGATTTAGATTCGTCAACTTTAAAAAAAAAATCATCGGCTTAAAGCAATTTACAGTAAAAAAAAATATTGGTTCATATTTGAAAAAAGAAGTTTGTGTCGCTTCTCGAATACTCCTTAGATAATGTTAAACATTCCAAAAATGAAAACTTGAATAAACTCAAAGTAAAAACAACGGGGGTGACCATGCGCTTATGACCAGTGAATTACCCTGTATAAACACAAACGCGTGTTTTAAAATATAATATAATCGTGCATTTTATGATATGATTATTACGAGCAAGTATGTACATGGCAAGTACATGTTTTATGTATTATTAATATACATATTAAAATATTATACTCTTGCTACATATTATTATTACACACTATTATATACATACTCTCGCATCGGCCATGTTTCGTTACCACTATATGTATATGCCCATTTTTGATTTTTTTTTCTCTCTCGACGTTCGATTGCGTTAAACGTAAAAGATTTAGTAGTCGTAAATGCCCGTCGCTATACGTATATACAATATAATATGTATAATATAAGTATAATACTATACTTCTCTGTGTAATGGATTCACCACTCTTCGACGGGCGCACGCGCGCGCGGCGGTTGATGATAGCCACAAGGACAGGAAACGGCCGCTTGTCCGACAAACAATCCGTCAGTGATGCGCTTATTGCCCGCCGGGCATTGTATAATGTCACTAAAAACCAGATCCTTTTACTAAGTTTTTATTATTATTATAACGTATACAATGCCGGGGTGGTCTAGGTTGATTTTTTTTTCCAATTTCCAGACACCGGCGAAAAAAAAGTTCTAAATTAATTTAACCGAGGCGGTCTTATTCCGGCCGAAAACGCTATAAAAACCCGATATTTTTTTCCTCTGGTCTTTTCATCCAAGGCGCCCCCGCGGCCTCGACCTATACAATGTAACGTCGATGCCGGGGCTTTGATCATATTATTATTATACTCACGTAGGCGCTGGTAAATCATATAATATACTATATATACACACTCACACACACGACAAAACAGATACTACTCTCGTTAGATAATAAAAATGATAAACGGACTCGATTTATATGATATGCATTTGTGTCGATTCGGGCGCGTAAACAAACCGTGTGTTGTATATAATAATAATAATAATGTATACGAATTATATTATATGTATTACGCATCTATCCAGCGTCCGTCCGTTTAGTCGTGCGCTTATGGAGGTAATAACTTTTTTAGCTGCGACGTTGTGTTCGACCTGCAGGGACTGGAACCGAACCAAAATTAACAGGTTTTTGAACTCGCAGGAACTCTAACTATTTAATTTTTTTTAGTGTAAGCGGCGGTTTTTTTCGGATTTTATGACATTTTTCCTATACGGTCATCGCCCGCACACCGGTAGCTTCTGCAGCTTATGAAATTATTTAATAAATGCTAATTAATAGTAATTTACATTATACACATTAATAAATAGTTAATATACTTGACCGAATCTGATTGGAAAGTTTTTTAATATAATTCTATATCATTATATTAGTAAAAACTAACTTTTGCCAAAAAAGTGTATTATTATATTGTTAATTATTACTATAATATTATATTTTAATTAAATAATTAAATAATTGTAATTTGAAATTAGTCTAAGTACAAGTTGATTCATTTATTGTTGAACATTTATTATTTCATATATTTAAACGTATTGACTTTTTTCCAAAATTTTTTTTTTTAAAAATTTAGGTACATGCTTTTCTACATTTGTATAAGACTTTTATATTTTTTCACCTTTATATTAATTAATCGAACTATTATCAACTTTTGATTTTTAAATAAAAACCTATACTAAAAATATTATAAATCAATAAAGCTATTTTTTGGTGAATTATCACGTTTAAATTTTCATTTTTTGTTAATCCGTTGACGATATATAGCCCTTCAAAATTTGCTGCTTTTGGAAGTAGTTTATGTGTAAAGTGTTACACAAAGTCTGAAGATTCTGTAAAAATTATGATTTTTATACTCCAGGGTGAAAGACAATACACTTTTCAAATCATTTCTGTAAGTATAGTAAGCTCAAGTGGCATGTCTAAATATTTTGTATAATGCCCATTTGGTTGGGTGTCACACAGTTCGCCCCACTACAGGCGATTGCAGCACTGGTCATAATAATACTTATCATTTATAAAGACCAGAAGTTATAAGTAATAAATTCGATATCTAATCTAACCTAAAGGTCAATAATTAATACCAGTGTGGCATTGTAATATAAATTATACTTTTAGTAGGTACCTATCCATTGCCTGTCATATTATGCCTAGTATTTATTATTGCCTACAAATATGTAAATAACTTATTGTATAATCAATTTATAAAACTAATGATAATAATAAATATAATCTATCTTAAATTGCCTTAGATCTTGATAACACCACAGAACAATATAAATAACAGCTGTTCGAAAAAAGTATGATTTATCTAATCATAAATCAGCCTTATCGATAATTATAAGTGTCATCATCGGTATGTAGTGGGATTACATGCATTATGCGACTATTCGACAATAAACTAAAGGAAAAACAAGAAATTTTATGCGAAGCCAATTTTCAACTAAATCAATTTTGTTTTTTGAGGTAACACCAAAAGTAATCACAGTAGATATATGAAATTTTCATCGAATGTTTATATGAGCATTTTTTATACACCATAAATTTTTCAAAATATTTTGACTTTTTTTGAGCTATTTATAAGAATAATAAATTTTCCGGTTTTATTATATTTTTTTATTATTGCCGATAAAAATTTTTTCAGTCTGTCAAAGAACTTAAAAATGTAATACAATGTTTTTTATAACTTGTTGTAAGTGAAAATTAAAAAAAAAGTTGAGTGTAAGTCTCTAATAGTTTTTTATAAACATCAAAAGTTGAAATTTCGAGAAAATACATAAAAATCACGAAATTTTGCACATTTTTTTGATTAGAAAATTCATAAAAATTTTTTATTCGACACAAGGATCTCTATAAGTTTTTCTACGTTAAAAAAAAAAATTACCGGAAAGTTAAAGTAATTTTTTATGAGCGTTTTAAATTAGACATTAGATATTCACCCGTTTTTTCTGAAAACAATTTTCTTATTTTTATATAATTCAAAAAGGAATAACCTTAGATATTTAAAAATTTCACCAAATGTTTAGATTATCATTTTCTATACGCAAAAAAAAAATTAAAAAATATTTTGACAATTTTTAAGCTAATTGTAGACTTAAGAAATTTTTGGTTTTATCAAATTTTTGAAAATGTATAAAATGTATAGTTTTTATAGCTAAGGACTGAAAATTTAAAACAAGGTTTTCGTAAGTAGTTTATAGTGTAACCAAAAAATCAAAAAAATATATTAAAAAAATTATTTTTTTATTTTTATTTTAAATTAAAATTTGGACAAAATTAGACATCTGAATGAAGAATAACGATGTTATTTAATTCATTGTAATTTAAAAATATTTTTTGAGGGATTTTGAAATTGTTAAAGTATATTATTATATTTTATACACTTAATTCATTTTTCAAATACAATGTTTTCTGCGAAAATGGATTCAACTTACTGTATTATTAATAGTAATAAAATTAATTATTTTAATAGGTACACTTAATTATATAGGCTGATAGACTGTCTTCGCTCAGAATCGTTTTTCGTATATAATGATATATATCTTTGAATACAAATTTAACACATCCATGAAAGTGATCCCCTTAATATCTATTGTACAGCAGAACGGTACCCACGTGCCGACCTTTTTAAATGTTGTAAGCACATTATTTTTCAAAAACTTAAAACAATATAAAAGTAAAATATTCTTAGTACTTTTCAAAATAACGGGGATAAATTAAAAACAAAAATAGGAAAAACTAGAAAATTTAAGTAATACAAATATTTGATGAATTTGGATTTTGCACTATTGCGTTTAGCCGTTGCTAAACGGCGTTAGCATTTGTTAACGTTTTTTTTTTGCGTTTGCGTTCCTGTCGATTTCTCATGTTATGTGCATGATGTGGTCTGGTGGGACATCCGTTTTACCAGGACCTGCCAAAATACATACTTTTTACCTTTATGAAGATTTGATTAGTTTGTATTTATTATGAATATTTTTTTTTTTTTTTGATTGAAGCTTTTGAGTTCAACTGTTGTTAAAAACTATTAGACCTTTGAATTAGTTTAATTGTATTATCCGTAAAATATCGCCAACGTTTCCAATATTATACCGTAAGCTCAAAATTTAATATTCTATTCGGTATTCGTTAAATGAGACGATAATCATTATGTGCCTTAGTGTCTACATAATAAAATGTTCACAGTTTAATTTATAAATTAACACTTAAGCCTAAAATACACTCTACTGTTATGTTTGTATTGAAAGTTTACACGTAGGCGTCTAGCAATTGACATATTATTATATGTTACATAGGTATAGACAACATAATTTTTTCGATGAAATTTTAGGAAAATTTCTGTGCAATAATCTTGATTAATTGCTTTTATATAATATATCCTTATAATATCAACAATGAAAAACAACTTTGTAATCATATTATTTTTTTCCTTAAATTAATTTGACATATTAATTTGTCACATATTTTTGTCATACTCATACATATATATAGTTTCGAATAATATTTGACCAAGTAAATATATAGGTATATATATATTATTATATATTCGTATAATGTTTAATAATATTCTTTTTTTTTTATTCTAACTCCATATATCTTATTTTATTTACACAATCTGCGATTTAAAAGTGAAAACTATATACCGGACGAATGAATTTTTTACTCGAATTAACGACTCGAAAAATTGAATCGATATGGTCATAATATGGATATATGATGGTTGGTGTTTTAAGTCTTGGAAACTAATGAGAATGGACGAAATGAACACTATACCTAGTCAACGCGTCTTCGTCATCACTTACACGTTTCTCTTGAATGAATGAACGCAATCATGGATAAACTGAAATTACCGTGAACGCGGTATAACCACTGTTAAGGAAACGCCGCGCCAGACCTACGTCGGTGTCGGTTGAGAGGTATACCTCCGCGTTACGTGTGGGTAATCCGATTTTGTCCATTATATTATTATTGTGTACCTCGACTACTAAAAGACCTTATAAAGTACAGAAATTTCTCGCTGTTTATACCCCTAAATAATGTTTTTCACAGGTTTCACGCGTGAAGATGGACAGTCCCGCACTATGCACGACGCCTATAGACTTTGTATTCATAGTCGTCTTGTAATAGGTTACACGATAGTTTAATGCATAACACTCATCCCCAATAATACACCTGTGAACCCGAGTCATATACGTTTTATATAACAGATCAGTTCGATCGTGAAAGAAGATTATCGTAATATTATATTTAATAACAATGAATTAAAATTTTATATTTGCTAAATTCGTATTATCACTGTGAGACGCAGGTTATAATATTATCCATCACTACTGTTTCGTCTTCAACACGTTAGTGTGGTAACCTGTAGTTAACACGCACAGTACTCGCATTATACTGCATTACTTTTTGATACGAATTACCATTACGAGTGTTTAAAAGACGCCATCATTAAATAATTTAAAGAGTCGTATTGTTTCATTAGCTGATAATAAACGACAGTTACCACCGAGTCGGTGTCCCGTAATCGAATTAACGAATGCAATCATTATATGTTCCGGCGAGAGCGTTTCATATTGTATACATTTATACATTAGTAGGTAGATAAATTTCACGCTGCGTACAACGGATTTCGAGAACATCAAGAGACTTTTGACGTAAGATTTTAAATTACTTAGAAAGGCCACGACTAATCTTCCCGGTAGAAATAAAGCCATCAATCAACGAATCCGTACATAATACCTCATGACTAAGACGGATTACAGTTGTAAATATAACACTTTATAGTATATTATTATGTATAGTACAACGAACAAAACGTTTATGAATGGAATGCGTTGTGACGATATTTGTTTTTTAGATTATATCATTATATTATATATTTATATGCCTGATTAGTCATTAGTTGATATCAGATTTTTTTTTTATTTCCGAATATTTTCTTTAAATGTATAAAATGTATGATAAATTAGTTTTAAAAAAAGATGTTGTTTTTGGTGAACATTTATACACGCCGAAACAAGAAGGAAGCTCAAAACTTTCAGAAACGTTTTTATATTTTGAAAATTAATTTGCAGAAAGTTAGATTAAATTAGGTAATTACCTATCACTTATCAGGATCGAAATTCAACTTTGTACATTCTGAAAGGTAGTTGATTTTGAAATAAACAAACATTAAGCAAGCTGGTGCTGTTTGATTGCATAATTTTTCATTTTTTGACGTAAATGACAATAGCCCGGATTCGATCCATTTTTACTTGATAAAATCATAATCCGATTGCTCAACAAATGAAATACTATAAGGTTCGAAATTAGAACTGACAGCAATTAATGATCATTGTTACCTGTTGGCTTGGTTCAGTATTGTTTAATTAAACAAGCTTAACTTGAAGTATAAACTAACAATTAAGAAGAAAATGTGAATGAATGATTTATTTAATTCATGAACGTAAGTATGTATAGACAATTAGAAAATATTATGAATACAACAAATTTTCAAATTTTGAAATATTTTGAAATATTTTGAAATTGTACCAATATATTTATTGCATTATATCATGTATTTATATTGTTTATTATATGACAATAATTATATTATTGCATATTATAATCTTCTGTACTCATAATATTTTATTGGGTGCACAATTAGCTTATGAATTCAGCAGGTAAAAAGGAATTCGGTGCACAATTGCGTTACCTACTAAATTGATGTGCAACCAAGCTAAATTTTACAGGTAAATAAAGGAAAAGTGCTCAATCGTGCTGTACACAGAGCGAGTATAATGTAAGTTCAACTGTAATAAAAAAATCAACAAAAATTAAAAAAAAAATATTTTAAAAAAATATTGTTGAAAACGAGTTTGAAGAAATAATGGAACACGACCACATTGGTTAAGGACTTAATATTTGTTTATTATCCATGAAAGGTCACCTGCATCACTTCCAATAGTATGTTATCGAAAATTAAATGAACGCATTGGTAGTCGTTAAATATGTCTACGATCCATTATTTGTAATATACATTTATAAATATTATTTGCGTGTTATGGGTTTTTTAAATTAACACTATAACTAAAAAATATTTTCTATTTATGTGGTGTTTATATTAAAAGTGTACACGTAGATTGTCATATTGTATTACATTTAGGTTAGTCACATTATTTATTCGGTTAATTCTTTAAAAATAATAATTTTTGATAAATAAATTAAATTGGTTAGCATGTTTATTTTGTACAACCATTTTATGTTTCGAAAATTGTTGATTAAACGATAATCATAATATATCAAACAAATCTTAATCAAATGTTTGCAATAAGTTTCCCACACTATAATATACTAACGTATACATTTATTTTAGGTAGGTACGATTCATAAATTTATAACATTTTAATTACTACTTTTTCTGGGAATATTTTTATTGGAAAAAATTATTTATTTTGTGAAGTGTATTAAAATTAATTTACTAGTGTCGTACTCGTAAAACTTTTGATTTTATTTGAATACCAGAAAATGTTCAACAATAATTACATTTCTGAGTTATAAAATAATATTTCAAAACCTGAAAATTAGTCTCACATTAAAAATATTATGCTGATAACAAGAGGTATTTGGTCCATATTATATTACTTAGGTATGTGTTTATTTCATAAAGGTATTTAATTATTTATTTGTGAACACGGTTGTTACGCATTAATAGACATAATTTAATACTACCACTTATACCACACAAACGCAACGGTTTGGTTATAATAAATTTAAATAAAAATTAATAAAGTGATTAAAAAGGTATTTTTTAAATTTTGCTCTAGCTGAAAAACCACTCCTTCTCCCAGCCACCTACGTCACGTTGTGTTGTAGTAGATAAAATGCTTGGTTTCTAATAAATTATTTTTGATAAATTATATCGAACACAACTACTTTAAATACAACTATTGGAACGCGTTAGGCGTTACAACATAATTTGAACCAATTAACCAAAATATACGTATAATTTGTTACTGCGTTTAAAAAAAAAAAAAAATAATAATAATATATTAACCATTTTAAAAGCGTTTACAAAAAAATAGCCAAAGTAGAATGGCTCGACTTAAAACTGATCAATACGATTACCATTTTTTTTTTGTTTTGAACAAGTTGTAATTATTATTATTAAACTATATATAATATATTATTATAGCTATACCTGCTTATATATTCTGTAGAATACTATTATACTGGTTCACAAATAATATGTATTTATGGTAATATTTCTAGGACCCCCCACATGAGTCAGCTACTTGTTTAATGTTTCTAAATTCGATGTCGTTTGATTTTTATAGATTTGGTCAACGTTTTTTGAATTTCTTTTGTTTTTACAGTAACCAGCTCTTATAATGCTACAGTAGTATACGATAACGCATATGTACCCAAACATAAAAATAAATAAAACTTACCCATATTATAGCTATAACGCACTATTGTACTAGTGTGGGTATGTGAACGCCTCTCCTGGTACATGTAGATTAATAATTAATAATATTATCTACAATAATATTATAGTGTAGACAGGAAACGCACGCTATGTTTGTACCAGTATATAGGTAGGTACAAGGTGGTGTCTGTGTTTGTTTTTGTCGAGCACTTTATTTCTAAATAGATCAATTTTGAAAAAAAAAATGATCACTATATCGGAGATCCGTGGTCATCATAATTAACATTCAGCATTGACTAAACTGAAAATATAAAAATGTTATTTGTTTCTCAGAAAGACTCAGAAGTAAACTGGAAGGCGTGTATAATACCCTAAATCCCAATATTACATAAATATACAATAATAAACTAATTACTAATAAATAATAATGCAATATTGTAAAATAATTTTCAGCAGCCCTTATAGCCAACACAATGAGTCGATGTACTACAGCATAATATAATATACTAGGGAACTTTAGCCAGTCCATCGTTGAATGAAGTCGATCCGTGTAAGTATTGAACAAATAAATATAATTGTATCACTGTCTTCCGTCCAGTTTTAATAATAACCGAGTACCGTCAAGCTTAAAAAAAAAATCTTCCCTTCCGTTTTTACTGACTTAGAAGTTTAGGACCGTCTGTAACGAAAGTTCTACATAGTTGAAAATGTTTGTTTGTGCTGATTTCGAAAAATTCGTTCAATGTACTATATGTATAGGATAATTCAGTCGTTTAAACTGGTTGATATTTATGTTTTACTTGCATTTCTCGAGTGCGGACTCAATGTGTACATTTTTCAGTTTATACCGGGCCTCAAGAAGTATTTTTGAGACTAAAAAATAGTATATGCACCGATGCAATTACGCTCAACACCTCAGATGCAGCGCTATTAAATACGTAAGACCTAGGCGGCCCGAAATCAATCAAAACGTTTTATTATATTCCTCTACACGAAAAACCAAATCATATAATGTACATAATTTAAAAGCGATACAAAACTAGTTTGAGCAAAATCGTACACAACTATACGTATAAATTGCAGCCGAAGTTTATTTTAGGTCGATTAAAAAAAAAAAAAAAACATGTATGTAATAATAATATATAAACGTCCAAGTCTTAAACAGATTGTGCGACGAGAGAGGCGGACACGCGGCCAGACATCACCCTGTACAATAATTATATTATGTGTATAGAGTGTAATAATGTGGAAAGAAGTTGTGCCGCCGTCAACGAAGTGGCAATCGATGAGCGTGCGAACAGATATCGTTTGGACGGAAACGACCGGCGCGGCGGCGTCCGTGAAATTATACGGTGCCGCGGAACGGGGCTCGCGCTGCGTGCGTCCCCGTCAAAGAGAGGCGAGACCGTTTATGCGCGCGAGCACCCGTTTACACGATTTCGTGTTTTGTGTTCGCTCTGATACGCGTATGTTATATTATTATTATTATTACGTTTCTCTCGTCGATCTGGGTCCCGATATTATAATATTATCTTCTCGTCCGCCGCCGCGAGTTCCATTCAAATTATACACCACCGGCCTCCGGCTGCAATAGTATAATAATATTATGTATAGGATTTTAATATGCGTCTACACCGCCGCCGAGGTGTCGGTATTTATTTTATTCGCCTTTCTCGTAATAATATTATTATTATATTATTACCTACCTGTATATATATATATATATATATATATATATATATATATATATATATATATATATATATATATATTGCTATTATTATAATTCCGGCGCGCCGGTTTTTCTCTCCGCGCCTCCACGCCCCACCACGCCGCCCGAGTCGATGTCCGTCGTAGGTACATTACTATATAACACATGTACTTACCTTTAATTCATATTATAATATTGTTTTATGTGTACATAATTTCACTCGTAATTTTATGTTGCGTACACAACGACGACATCATTATAACTTAATTAGTATATAGGTACCGACGTTTTACGCGCACGACGCACGCGAAAGACGCACTTCAATACGCGTATGTTTTTTTCTGTTAAAAACACATAATATTTTATTGCGTAGAATGATCTGCGTGTAACACTGCACACGTTTTAGCAAAAAAATCTAATTCAATAGTTAAAATTCTTTTTCCCGTCAAAGTGATGTCGCGTTAGTTGTGTATATATATTTATATAATATTATGTTGCGGTAAATGTACGCGAATATCGGTAAAACCTTAGGATTTCCTAGTTAAACGTAGGTTTTACCGACCGCCTTCGCGATAAAAGTCCAATTGTTTCCGAACTTTTACCGATTGATCTTGGTAAATTATATTATTGTAAGATATCAAAGAGAATAACACGGTACAACTCGGAATGGTTATTGTAGTTTGAATTCTTACAAATGAGATATACATATAATCTTAGTATGTATAACCAGTGTCCGAGGTATACAAACTATAATGATCATTTTTATAGTTTAAACAACTAATCGTTTAAAATTGTGTACGTAATACCGTAATATACACGCCATTATATATAAACAAAATTATATCCGATAACCACAAAAATGAGTACCTATAGATTAGGCTGCATACTATCTGCTGTGAAATTAAAAAGAATTGTCATTCGGCCTTTTCTTTAATTTTATTACTGGATAATTTTATTAATTTCTTGGAATGTTTCCGGCATTGGTTGTTTATTCTATGACTTGCTATACGTATCTCATTTGTTAAAACTCTAACTACAATTATTATAATGAATCCTAGTTTTTCAGTATAATTATGTATGATCGCCCAAATTCACTTAGTATAGGTAGGTACGTCATAATATATTCTATCATCGTAGAACAATAATATTATAAATTATAATGTTTTTGACCTGCTTAAATCTTTTTGATTCAAAAACTAACCAACCCAGATGACGTCAGAGTTTTATTTTTAATTGCACAAATTATTTTGATATATATTATCGATTTATAAATAATACATGTAGGACACACAACATATTATAATATGACGTCACACTAATAAAATTAAATCTTAAATATAGTCAATAGACAGCGTTATACTTATTGTGTTTCGACATATTTACAAAATAAAAAATTTTTAGGTACCGTAAAATCGTTTTGAGCGGAAAGAACCATTTAGCTTGCTGCAGTCGTTTAATTTTAGGTACCCGCAAATAGTACCCATAGGCTATAGGTACACAACACAGACGAAAATATTTTAATACAACTTGTAGCATTTTAAGTACCTATTGCTGTGAATGCTTCAAGCGAGTGATATCTAATTAGAATAATAATTATGATGGAAAAAATGCGACATCATATAATGTATCGAAAGCATGCGCCCTAAATATTTGTGACCTATGCCTACGCGACTACGATAGTATGACGTTTCAATTATAATTTACCAAGCCCAACCGATTGATCAAAACTGCCTATTATTGATCTAATAGTATGGTAAAATATATTTTATATAGTCATGCCATACTGCCATACATGTATGTATATGGCAGTGTTCATATTTTAGATACTGAGCTGAGCGATGAGTGTATATTGGTTTTACGATGATGTGTGTTTTTGTGTGTAGACACTGTTTAGCGCAGTAAAAGTGATCTCCAATCTTCAATACTATTAAGGTGGTTTCTGGTGGAAAATTGAATTTTTGTGGGTTTAAAAGTGAAAATAAATTGGAAGAACTAAAAAAAAATTGCGGAAAACGATACCAGCTTTGGACAAAACCGTTTTATTGTTGTAATTAAAAAAAAAATAATAACCGTATGCAAACTTGAAATTTTCAATAATTATTTAAATTAAAGTTTTCTAGACAAAGTATAATAATTTTAATCATATTTTGACTCTTTTTGAACTATTTATAAAAACCTTTGAGACAGTTTAATTTATCAAAAATGTAATTTCGATTTATGACAATACATTGTTTTTGGTTATTTTATTTTGGTTAAAAAGCTTGTTTATATAGAGTTCTACATAAGTTTTTCTTACAATTAAAGATTAACGTAAATACCTAGACAATTTTTTTCAGATGAGCGTTTAAATTTTAAATTGTCCGTTTCAATCGCTCATAATATTTTTTTTTTTTATATGTAACGTTTGTATGATACATTTTTAAAATAATGATTAAATATATATATAATATTATTAATAGAATGCTTTGAGTGGCATTTTTAGAGACATTTTCTCCTCCTCGCGATATGTAATTTCGATCACTGACTGTATTATATCGAATACAGAATTACAGTGTGATCGTTGTACACTGGTAAAGGTAGCTTATTAAAGATGAACAATTTGTTTAACAGTAATAAAGATATAAATATACATATTTTTTTTTTATTGAAATGTTTATAAATTTCTGAACTGATTTTAGAAATTCTACCTGAGAAATTAGTCAAATACACTGTGGATCTGGACTTATGATGAAGCAAGCGGTTATGTTAGGGTGCAGCCCAACGACCAAATTAAGTTCTACAATATGGGATGATCGCCTTTTTCTAAAATGTATTGAGACTCGTATTAATACAGTCTCGTCTAGCTTACAGCTACACGGTAGAGACTATAGAAGGTGGATCATAAGTGCCGATCCGGTTTTATTGTCGTGCATCGTACTTAGGTTCCCTTGCATTTTGTCATCCAATAGGTACTATATGATAATTCTAAGAATTGTCGAGTAGCTCTCATCCGAGAACAGGTTGTTTTCGATAGCTACGAAATGTCAAACTCGTCTTTAAATTATTGTGTAAATTGGTTTTTTAGGAATCTACAGACAAGCTGGTCGTCGTGAATATGCTAATTGTAGTCAAAATAGCAAGTATTTTGTAAAATAAAATATAAGAAAACGTAAAACGACTCCGTCGGTTTACAACATTAGGTAGGTAGCCTACCTATTAACCATCTACACAATATTATAAGGTATAGTTGTTTTGCGATAAATATTTTTAATACCAGTCGGTCAGACTGGCGACTGCTGCAATCATTATAATGTTATAGACTATAGCCTTATAAAGGTACGCGTCGCTATTTGAAATTTTTAATCACTGCATCGAGCTACAAGGCATTATTTCGATTAGATACGCGGATCGTCGTTCACTCGTCCGTCGATAGGAAATTAATTTCGAAACCACGAAGTGACCTACAATTATTTTAATTTTTCTCATTATATAATTGACAGTTTACCACGCAAGTAGTTATATAGAGACATATAGATTATCTAGTTATGCAGTAGGTATGTCTAGATACTTAAATCGCTGTATATGTTACCTACCTATTTTATACGCTGAAATATATGTCTGCAGGTGTTGTGATTGCGGCAGTTTCTACAAGAGAAATTTGAGATTGAAATATTTTGATTTTAACTCTATGTCAAATAGCTAAATTGATTTTTAAAAGTAGAATCTTAAAATGTCGGCATCGTTGTTACTGAAATATAATACAATTATAAATTGACGCGGGTTTTTTGATAACACAATTCTAATTTTTTTAAGCATTTTCATTTTAATTTTTCGTTGACCTTTTCACGTTTTTGTACATTTTTGCAATATTAATTTTTATATTTTATTTTTTATGAATAATATTAGATTTAAATTTATAAACTAGGTTATTATTTGTATATTAAATGGTATAATCAACTAAATTTTTGATAATGAGCACTTCGAGTTTCTTAGCAAATGGTAATAGAGAGCGCTATCTATGCTTTTGCCACTGAACTGTAGTTCTTTAAAAAGAATTGTAGAGTGTAACACATGATGAATATTCCGCATTCCCATAAAATATATTATTTAACATTTCTATAATAGTCAGTTTCTATTAATAGAGAATTAATTTTTTATTTATTGACGATTACAAAAATATTATAAAACATAAAATAATTTATCAGATAAAACGATTAGGGTCATTGATATCTTTTTTTATATATATAATATATTATTACATTTTTAGGATATAAGACAATTTTTTTTTTTGTTAATAACAAATGTATATATTTTTATTTTAACCATTATTGATGCTTAATAAACAAAGTGTATCTTGTGTTGTAGCACGCGTAGTATTTTTATGATAATGGATAAATAATATTAAATAAAAAATAAAAAAAATGGAATGTTTCTTTATCAAATATCAATTTTGGTTCATATTTTACTAAAAATTAGTACATTCATTTTTGATTTTAAATAAAATAATTAGAATAAATTGTATTTACTAGAGCTAAATAATGTGTTTTTTTTTTTTTAAAAATATTTGTATAATTTTATAAACTTAAATCAGAAATTTAATAAACACACACAAAAATATATGTATTTATTTGTGAAATAAATACCTATATTATAAAGTCATTGACAAAAATTGTAAATTATTTTTTCATTTTAGCATTTATTAATGAAAGAAGTACCTAGGTAATTATTGTATAATTATTGTACATTATGCATTACAATTAGGGCTCTCGGTTTGGTACGTGTATTTAATTACACGTGTTTTTAAAGTTCGTGTACACGTGTATTAAAAGTTCAGATACCCGTGTATTCAAAGTCCAGAAACTTGTATACATTTTTTTTTTTATTAATAATATTGCCATGTTATTCTGACGTGTGCTATACAATTTTCGTGTACCGAGTTATTTTGTCTCTTATATTGTTTGTTATCGGCCGATAATTGACATTTACAGATAGATGAAGCCAGTACGGCAAGCTGGTCAAAATCTAGAGTTAATATTTTTAATTTTAATTTACGGAACGACGTCCTTGAAGCAACTTTAATGAGTATGATAGATATTTAATAGTGAAGATAACGACATTATTGCAAATTCGTAAATACGTTTTATTAATAAAACTTAAATTACGAGTTGGTTTTCGTCAATTATTATTATTATTTAACGTACATTTTTTTCTTTCATAATTATACTCTAACTGTGTTTAATTATTATTTCATATTTTTGTTTATCCTAAATTATTTATTCATAAGTCATCATAAGAAAAAATTCTCTACAATTAATTTTTAATAATTGTATTTATACTTTATGGTTTAAGGAATTATTTTTGTTATTATGTTGTAATTTGTTATTAATAAAAAATATTCATTGAAAAATTAAATACGAAAACATTTATAGTTTATATTATTATGTATGAATCTAATTTGTAATTTATTAAAAGAATTGATTTGGTTTTGTCGTATTTATAAGTTATCTTTATAGTGTTTTACTGTCAAATATATTATAATACAATCATATAAATAAAACTGAAATTAATAATTATTATTAAAAAAAAGTTTCAGATTTAAAAATTATATAAATTCGTGTTTACTTTTTATAAACGACAATAGGGAGGGGCACATGGGGCACGTGCCCCTGTTACCCATCTTTGTATCTACCACTAATCATAACGTACGGACTTTCAATACACGAGTAAACGGACTTTAAATACACGTATACACGGACTCTAAATACACGTATACACACGGACTCTAAATACACGTGTACACGTGTATTTTAATAACACGCACTTTAGTACCGTTTTCATAAGAACACGTACGAACGTGTTCTTAGTTACACGTGAAATAGTGACCCCTAATTACAATATATTTTTTTCGGGTGGCTTGGTGTGGCGCGGTCGTACGCTCAACTGCGGAAACGCTCCGAGTGTACGTACCGGCCGGTGTTGCTAGTTCCCGGATGGGTACCACCCGGATTTATAGCAACAAATCCTTGCCACACATACAAAAACGTGTTATAACCAAATCGTACCTCAGCCCACAATAAAACCTACTATAAAAAACCTACAAACAGCTAATGGCCATAATTGCCGGGCTTAAGATCAATAAAAAAAAAAAAAAAAAATATTTTTTTCGCCACAATAACTTTACTTGCACAAAATAATTTTAACTAGTTTGGTGGCCACACACCTAATTAATGACTACATAGGCTAAGGTAATAAAAGTTTTTGATTATTATTATAATAATACCGAACATGTATATGTAAGGTTAAATAATTTAGATGGACGAAAAACATTAAACTGTCAAACAGTTGCAGCAAGACATTTGTTGGTATCATACAAAAAAAAATTATCTCGATATGCTCTTCAATTAAATACATTAAACATTTTAAACTTGTACACATTTGCAAATAAGTTGTATACCTATCCAGAATCTTTTAATAATCATAAATTAAAATAAACCGTTTGTAAAACATTTACACGAATAGTCAATATCAATATTAAACCTGTACCTACCTAATATTAATACAATAATAATAAGAATACAATAATTAATACCGTATAGCCTCAGCCACCTAATTATGTATTCAAATTTGCATTTTTAAATAAAAATAGAGCAATTTTCAAATTTCTACCATTTTCACTTTTACCCCATTTCATATGGAAATTTCGTTTTTTGTGAGTACCTACTTTTTTATGTTTCAGACTTAAATTATAGTAGACAAGTGATCTTAAAATTGACCATTTCTGTTTTGTAAAAGCCTGAACTAGAAAATTGTTCGGAGTTTTATCGTATATTTTAGAATTTATCAACATCAATCGGTAATAACCCGAAATTAGTATATATACCGAAAGGAATAGGTAAAATCTAGTATTCATACTTTTACTAACAAAAGTTGCCCAACATATAATAATTATATTATTATATTATATTATAATACTTAACTAATATAATTATTATATTGATGTTCTCTTGATACAGGCGATACTGGCCAATGACGAATGATGATTATTGTGTGATAATTATCGAAGAGACATTGATTTTTTTATTCTGCAATGTAATGTTTGGTCTTTCGCATACCTACGTTCTTAGTTTTTAATAGTTGATATCGATACTGTGTTTTTTTTATATCAGTTTTAGTATTTCGATTAATACAAATGTATTTAGTACAATATTTCCAGACTATGTATTAACAACGTGTTATTTTATAAGTAATGTACTAATTATTGATTAAACTGTATAGTTGTAACTTGTGATGCATTATTTGTAAAATTGTACAGAAGGAAAATATTAACAACGAATGAAATCTATATTAAAAACAAATTAATGAATAGTTATATAACACGTCCTTCAGAACAATCTAATGCTCATATGTAAAAATTTTGTAATATTAAAAAATTAAAGTAAAACGTCATTTGATTATATTATATAACGTTTTATACGTCAGATGATAAAATCTAAATGTAAATAAATAGCTAAGCAAGAGCTGATTTTTTTTAATAGAGAACCACGCGATATTTTATTCCGAGGGTATTATTTATGAATGATGTTCACCCTTATTGAAGGTAAAAGCGTGAACTAATTCAATCACTAAAAAATTATGAACAATCCAAATAATCAAAATTTAAAATCGTTAATATTATTGCCAGGGTTAGATACCTTGTTAGATTTTGCGTGTATTACGTTATTGTTACATACGTTTCGCTTAATGTGAGATGGTTCCATCAACAGCAATAAAAACCAAACTATAGTAATTCTTAGGCTATGCATATTATTCACGTTGGAATACCTATTTTTATTATACATAATATTTTTTAAGTCTCGTGCTACGCTATATTTTATAATATAATAATTGTATAAGGATATAAAATTAAACGTATGTATCGTACAGTACGTTTAATATATATATATATATATTATTATTACATAATATTTAATATTTTAAAGTAATATAATTAACTAGCTACGTACACTAATTTAATTCCAAGTAAATTTATGTAATTTAAAGAAAAATACGTGTGTAAACATTCAGCTCGAGCATAATTTATAACGCATTTTTTTTTTTTTATGTGTTCATTAATTTTTTGTGCTCGTAACCACAGTATTCTGCTTCCGATTATGAAATTTAAAACACTGACAATTATAAATTCACTGTTTTAATAAATGTAAAAGTGTTATAAATAATAGGTAAGTACACAAAAATATAGGTATCTAAATATAAAATTTGCTTGTTTTTCAAAATCACAAAAATCTACTCGAAAAATGAATATATTATATTATATAACCAGTTGAATGAATTACTGCGCAGTAGGTAGATGCACCTACATTATGGTATGCCTACCTATAATTTGTTTATGCACGACCACAATATATTATATTAATAGATAAAACTGTAATAGCCCTCGAAATGCTGCTATACCACGTAGGTATTATATTTATTTTTGACTTTGTGTGCCAGGCGTCTAATACGGATAATAACTGTCAATGGAAACATATACACGAGTTCAACACAATATTGTACGGATCCTTCAGCAAACAATTAAACTCGGGTCCCTTAAAACACTTAATAATGACGGTTTTTATATATAATGCGGTGACAGTCAACAGCTGCTGCTGTCGTATGATAATCTATTATACGAAATAGCTGTAGTTTATCGGGATGGGTGGTTGGTGGATGACTGCGGGATAGCCGCAAGATATTTGCTGACGAAACGAACCTAAACCAAGCGTGGTGGTGGTCGTCCGTCGTTTTGCTGCCGTCAAACATTTATCACGAAAAACGGTTTCAACACCTCGTTATAATAATAATATATACTACCATATTATTATTATTATTATTAATACATCAGAAATGTGCTCTCAGAAGGTATGTGTTTTTTATGACGCAGCAGCAGCAGCCGCGTGACTTAATTATATACAATATATAATAATAATAATATAAATAATATATTATGGAGGATAATAAAATCTTGGTCGATACCATTCACTACCCTTTTCGAGAAAACCTTTTTTAAAACGTGCTTTGTTGACGTACTGCAGTGCTCGTGTTTGTTTTGTGTAGATTTCGTCCGAAAATTGAGTACAAGCTTATATTTTATTAATTGATAATGTTTCGCTTTTATAATAAATAAAACCTAACCAAACTGATAACAGTAGAACTTATTCAAAATTAATTTCACGATGTTAAACGAGAAAAATTAGAAAACCATTTGAAACTATTTAAACGATGATTGTTTGGAACCAACATAATAATAGGGGTGCGTAATACTAGTACTCTGTAGTTGCGTAGCCGAATATAATTTTATATTTTGATTTACATACACAAATCTGCAATAACCCACGGTCAGTATAATCTGACGTCTACGATATTTTGGGATACACATATTTTGTTACCAATATTATTAAACCACTGCGTTTTAGATTTGAAACGAAACGAATTAAACGATTTAATATGTATAAATTGATTTTATTATCATATTTAAAATAAATTTAATTTATAAAATCTACAATTATAAATGTATAACATTTCATAAAAAAATTACTTGTTTTTCGTTTGTTAAATTTTAAAAACAACACAATAATAATATACATTTAGTCAAAAATTGATGTTGCGTAAATATTTCAGTTTTTCAAAATTAGTTTTTCTCAATCATTTTGAAGAGTTATATTGAATATATTGATTTTTCAATGTAGTGTGTGTTTTTTTTCTTCTTAAAATCGCCTCTTGAATCAATAAAAATATTTCGATTTTCTTCATTAGCATCTTTTCTGGTAGGAAAGTGAATTTAGTTGGTATTTTAGGGAGTCAAAAATAGTTAATAATAGTTTTAAAAGCGACGGAAAAAAAAATAAGGGAAAAACGGAAATTGTTACGCAAAATCAATTTTAGACAAAATCGATTTTGTTTTCTGGTGTAATGCGAAAAATAATATATGTAGGTACTTGAAATTTTCACTGAATGTTGATATTATAATTTTCAATATATTATAAAATTATCAAAATATTTTGATCTTTTTGAGCTAATTGTAGGGATAAAAATGTTTAAATTTTTTAAACATTTTTTCTATTATTATCGATTAAAAATGTTCGTCGGGTCAAAAAACTTAAAAAATTAATACAAGGTTCCTTATAAATTGTTATAATAGCAGTTATAAATTTTTAAAGACACATAATAAATTTTTTTTTTATAAGCATTTAAAATTTAAATTTCGTCCAAATTGATTAAAACATCGAACATTTGTAAATTATTTTGTAGTTAAAAATGTATAAAATGTTGACTTTTTGTAGCTATGGATTGAACATTTTAAACAAGGTTTTTCGAAAGTAGTTAATAGTGTAACGAAAAACTCTAAAAAAATATATTAACATGGTTGTTATTTATGGACATTTTAAGTGCGAATTTGAAAGAAATTAGATGTTTAGACGACAATAGTTATTTCGTTGTAATTTTAAATTATTATTCATGAGTACTTTAAACTTTTACTATTATACTCTATACACACATTGACATTTTCTTATGCAATATTTTTGACAAAAATTAATTCAACCTACAGCATTATTTATAGTAAAGTTAATTTACTTTAACAACAATAATATCATAATATATACTTAATAATGTAGGCTGACATCAGCTCAGAATAGTTTTTTGTTTACAATGATTTTGTATCAACGAATTAAAATTTAACACATCCTTTACTGTGACTCACTCGACACCAGAGTGGTACCTACTTGTCGACCTTTTTATTATTATACGTGCAAAAAACTCGCTACAGCAGGTTAGGCTTGTTGTACCTTCAATGATGTCAAAATTATCGAATTCAATTATTACTATCATATTATAGATAATACGAAATACACTATGGTGATAAAACGCGTTAAAAGCCTATCATAATAACGACGCGGTGCAAACGGTCGTTCGGCCATATATTATATACAATCGATACAAGCGGTAGGTATATATATTAAAAACACACATTACAAGTATATTATATATATATATATTAAATAGTATACGTTGTACGTACGCACAATACGTTAACCCCTTTCGCCGTCCCACATACACGGGAATCATTATCGTGTCCGATGACCGAAAAAACAATACACGGTCGATCCCCCCCCCCACGAGGGCGTTAGATTACTATATGGGTAGCGGTAGGGGGTGCACGCGGATGTGGCGAATTCGTGTCGTCGTCGTACTTACTTTATATATATATATATATATTCACCATATACATATTAACGTATTATGTTCGCTTGCAAAGGGCACTCGTATCCGTCTCTTTAGCGAATCATTGTCCGTGCTCCGTGGACTGAGCTAAACGCGAGCGGCCGCGCCTCGAGCGCACGCGGCCGACGCGCCGAGTACAGTCGCTCGCTCGCACGCACGCACGCACGCAAGTCGCACACGCGTTATAATATTATCATAATATTTTCCGTCCTCCAATCTGAGCTCTATTCATCGGCCGCACAATGGGCCTAATACGACGAAAAACTACATTTATATGTGTATATAATAGGTACCGGTGTGATTCGCGAGCACTTAACCACCGGCGGGGGGGTGGTAAAACTACACTAATAATAACGCGGTTTTTTTCCTTAAGTACGTCTTTGCATTTATTGTTATTAGGCAGGCGTTCAATTAATAGGCATTGAACATTTTTTTTTTCTTATTGAAATTGAGTTTTCATTCTGATCGCGCAATTTCTATGACTTATATTTTAGTTACACAAAAGTTATGCTGCACTGTGTAACAAATTAATAAATGTATAATGTTATATACGTATTGTATGTATTACATAAATTATAAAGAAGCAATTAAAGCTTTTTTTTGCCTTCTCGCAGTAATATTTAAAAAAAGGATCTCATATTATAATATTTTTTTTATTATAGAACCTTCTCGACATATCGGTATAACAAATTCGGTCTCTGATGGCGGATCGAAGTTCGTATACGACGGTGCACGTCGTTCAAATGAAGATATGGCCGAGACGAGTGAAAAAAATATGTGACAGACATGATAATAAATTATATATGTCGCGTGCTCGTCACGGGACCCATTCAATCAGGTGCAATTTCAAAAAAATAAAAAAATGTACGTACCCACACTGCGGTCTTGAAAGAGGGTAAATATTACCTTCAGTGATTCGCCCTCGGAAAAATCTCAATTCCGTGTCATCGTAGTAAACGTTTCCGGAAATAAGTCATGTTTTGACGAAGGTGAAAAAAGGGGATGCCGAAAATTGCTTGTCGTCAAAATTGTTAGCTATTGTTATTGCGAGATACACCGTTTTCCCGGCTTCAATCGATGTTTAGAATAGAATGTTATTTTATTATAGTAAATATTGTTAAATTGTATATATTTATATTAATATAATACATACTATATAGATTAAATATTCTGCGTAGTACATACACGAGTATACTGTGTATAGCTGGAAATTGGAATTGAGATTTTTTATATTACCTGGATCGATTATTTCGGTCTTACTAGTTACGCTTTATAGCTGATGAGTATGTACATTATCTAAAATTGATCCATCGCTATTCGCTACAAAAAAAACCCTTTTTTTAGGTACGCCAGATTTTCGCAAGATACTGTTCTATTCGTTAATTATAAGATAATATATATCGAATAACCAATTATTAAATAATAGGTATTGTATATAATAATACGTACGCAGTGATTTTTGTTTAACAAAATTTTTATTTATTAATTGCGTCGTTAGATGTAAATTATTACGACTTAATTACACGATAGTTTCTTCTAACGTGTGATCTTGCCGGCTATTAAAATAATATAATAATAACTAAAAATATATATTATGCGGTTCTACGTGAACATTGAATATGGGCACGTACAAATTGACGCGAATTGTAATTAATATTTGATTTTAAATGCGTATACGCGTTTCAGCCACCATAATTATTACCTATGAATAAATGCATAATATAATAAACAGGCAAACATAAACCGTAATATAATAATTGAATTTGATATATGAAACCATAATTTTGCCTAATAATCACTTCGTCACGGCGTGATACACGAATAATGTCGTTCAAACATATTAATTATATAGTCAACATTAACTTATCATGCATATTAAATAATCGATAGTGCACATACATGATTTTCAAAATATCGATCTCTCGAACACAGATTTACTGTTGTTATCACTACGACAACGTGTCATAATATTTGCGTGTGTGGTCTCGTAATAAAAACACATAAGTAATACTTATGTATACGCCGTGCAGTCAAAGGGTGGGTGGGTGCGAGTGTGCATATGAGAAGCGTACACGCATCAAATATTATATTGTGGGTCGTTTTACGCTTAATAAAATATCATAAATGAGTGCACCGTACATTATAAATAATTTTATACACCCTATGTGTCTCACTCGCACCTCCCGATGGCCACGAAATTTATACAAAAATATTTTAAAACAATATGTGTACAGGGTGCGTCGTCCAGCAGGCCAGTACAATATTAACATTTTTAACGAGTAGAGTCCTGGAAACGTCACACGCGGTTCGCCCTGTACACGGTGTTTCCCGTACAACAGTGCGCGTATTACGTTATATTATACTGAGGCGGCGATGTACATATAAATACATAATGGGTATGTGCGGTCGGAAGTCATCTCGCGCGCCCGGCTCATAACAATCAGTTGAACTCTCGGTGCGTACATATAATACGGTTCGATGGCAAATTAACTGTGAAACGCTGCGTGGTTTATTATTACTTTTTTTTTATATTTCAACCTCGACCAATTAGCGACGATCGACTAAATCGTCGTCGTCGTCGTCGAAATGGAAGGGAAGCGCTGGAAAAAAAGAGAGAGAAATAAAGATATATAATATATTATGGAGAGGGGAAAAATAGGGGAGGGGACGAACGTGTTCGCCTCGTCGTCGTCGTCGTCGGAGGGCCGGGCCCGAAGAGGCGGTTGAGACGGAAATAAATGAAAAATTAGTCGATGAAAAGTTTGTCGAATCATCGAACGTCGACGGACGAGAACAGCGACGACGTGGAGAGGGCAAAACCAATTCTTCAGGTCGTCGAATTAATTACGTCATTAGACATGATTGTCACGTTTCCGTGCGCGAGCGCTCAAAGGGAATACGATTTCTCCGATTTATATTATCATGTATACATATATATATATATATATTTGTCGAGCGAAGACGATTTCCAGTCGAAGATGGTCGTAACGCATGGTGGTGGAGAGTTCGGGTGCGAAAGAAACTCGACGATCGAGAAAAATATTTTTGCCCTCTTCCCCGCGTGAACACATTTTTTTTTACTTTTTTTTACTACTTTCTCGTTCGTTCTGCTAAACTTTCTTCGATCAAAAGGACTTTAATTAAACGAAATCGAAAAGTTGCCGTTTCTTTTCTCGTCCCGTCAAATTCGACCAATAAATTTTCCGCATAATTGCACGTCACCTTGTAATCACGCGCTCGCTCGCTATTCGCCAACGTATATATAAAAATATTATTATGTATATTGTACGTCTTATACTTTTTTTTCCCATTCAATTTTATTGACGACTTGAACTACATAATGTTATTATAATGTTCACGAGAGGATTCCAAAAGAAAAATATATATAATGCCAATTTACCAATTACGCCTACTTCTTGTTAAACAGATCGCATGGTCCACGGATAATATATTATATTGTACTATATATATATATTGATACTCGAGTGTTTATTTTTATTTAAGAAGAAATACCCTAACCCCCACAAGTGCGTCCGGTTAAAAATGTACAGCTGGCGATTTTTTAGTGTGTTCAAAACACTTTGACTGTTGATCATTGTTGTTTTTTTCTCTTAACCACTGTAATTAGGCACCATCGAGAGAGATGTATAATATATATATATATCGATATATACATCGATTTTTTTCTTTTGAACACATCTCTAAGAATCCTGTAAAGTTCTCAAGTACTTTTAAAGAAATGTATATATTAATCACATATGGAACATGGCAATTTATCTCATCATTTTTAACTATACCTACTTGTTCCATTACCATACACTAATAATATAATTAATAAACCGTATACACCATATTATACTACTATAATATAGCTCTAAAATCAATGATCACCGGAACGTTTACAACTGCTTATCCTCACAAGTTGTACTTAAGCATTACTTATACGTATAATTATATAAGTGAGATAAAAAAAATACGTAAATCGATACACTTGATCGCTTATTATAAAATAGTTCTAAATTTAACGAATTTCAAAAGAAATATTGAATACTTAAGTAGGTACTTTTTTAGACAAAAAATTGTTATGATAAAAAGTACATGGTTTGTGTCACTTCGGCGCCTCTATATTATATTATGTTTATGCGGGAAACAGTATACTGTTTACGTAAACATATATTCATCGAAACCGTAGAAGACAGAAAGTACCCTTCGACTAAATCATTCTCCTTTATATAAAACGATAAACACACGGTAGTCAAGCAAGTGATTTTTATACTATAAATATAAAAATGTTTTTTTTATTTTACGTTTTATGCATTCAAGAAAGCAAAGTTTAACACTATAACCATATATTATTGTTTGGTTATATAAAATGTGAGATTAGGTTTTCAATGCCTAATGTAATAAATGTTTAATCATAAATTATTTAATAGTTATTATAGTCATCTGCAGTTATAGGTGGTATTGCTATTTACAACTGCAGCGATCGTGTTTAATATTTTGCAATTGCTAAATCATAGTGTTATATTTGCATATTATATTACAACAGGAGAAAATAACTCCTATTCATTGTAAAGATATACAACATATTCTACACTGTGTTTATTTATTAATTATTAACAAAAACGATTAAACATTTTATTGGGAGACACAAAATATATTTAGTACATGTAATTTACAATTCGAAATACTACACTATTACGACAATATTGAAAGGTTTTGATTGTATTAGTATATTATAATAGTGTCTATACATATTAACTATTAAGCATGAAATTAAAAATAATAATGTACTTTTACGGACACTTGTAAGATAATTCATTCAATTAATTATTTTACCTTAAAAATTAAGTAATGCCTTTGTTATTAATTTGTCTCGTTTTTAACAGAATATGCTGATTTTACATCTATGATGTACAGAATACTATATAAACCTTTAAAACGTTATTATATAAAATGATATCCTTACATTAAAATTCAATATTATAATATTTATAATTAAATAAAAAAAAATGGAATATAATTTGATTTATTCGAATTTAATTATTTTACTGAATATTTGTGTATATATTTATTTCTAAGTACGTTATAAGAATTAGTAAAAAAAAAAGTCAAAAATTAATAATCTCTATATTATTGTATAGTAATAAATTAATAATGAAAATACAATAACTAATGAATATTTACACTTGATTAGTTTTCGAATCTTGATAACATTGTAATGATTTCTTTCACTATTTATGTTTTGTTTTTTATTTTATCGGCACAATTAATATTTGTTCACTTATCGTGTAAAGTGATGTATACATAATATTATAATATTATTAGTGTATTATATATATATGTGTGTGTGTGTTTGCGGAAAATACGTGGTCACTTATTTTTATAATTTGGCTATTTCGAAATGATAAAACAATATTATTATAATATAATACTATTATTATAAAACCGTGTGGGTCGTATGATTTTTAATAAAATTATGAATGAAACCTACACGCAGCACTCTTCCTTAAATATTTATAAACGATCATACTATATTTAAATTATAGTACATATTACACTCACAATGTCAACGGAATATATATATATATATATATATATATTTGTACGAATTTGTTTATTTAGTGTTGTGTTGTACTCCTTGTGTGTATATTGGATTTCTTACCCGAGTGTAGATAATAATGTACTACAATTGTTTTTTTAGAAAACTTCCGTCTCTTTTCAAATCATATAATACAATAAAATTTGTATTATTCTATCATTTTCTTCATCAACGCACCAATTTCAGATGAGTGTGTTATTAGTATATATTATATTATTATGATATTTTTTAAAAATTAGTAAATTAAAACTGTGACCGAACATTGTTTGGATAATAATTAATAACTACGATAGTATGTACTGAAACTGAACAGTTTACGTGTTTGAACGAATTCAAAATGCATCCATACTCATACCTAGCAGTTTTTCGTCGTAAACAATAATAATTCGACAACATAATTGAATAATTAAACTGCAGTGATTTTGTTAGTAGAAATAATTTTTATTATAATTTTCGATTATTCTAGATATCGTAATTTTCCGGAAACTTCCGTTAATAGGTTAATTTTCATAATTCGAAGAGTTCATCTATTCAAATAATAATTTTCCTGTACTACATTAATTGTAATTGCAATTGAAAGTCAATATGCATTACCGCTATACAACAATGTAATATAATATAATTCAATATAAGTACCTATAATATTATTGTTCCTTTTTTTCATAGAAGTTTCGAAGATGTTTTCTACTTAAGATCAAAATATTTATATAATATAATAAATATTTGTAACCTATACTCAAGTTGTTTCAAATTAAAAAAACAATGTATTTTTAATAATTCAACAAAGACATTTATGGTTGATGATATATCGTAAGGTATCATCGTCATCATGTATTGTTAAATCTCAAATCGTGCTTACAATAATTATAAAACCTTTATAACTCGCAAACAATAATCTATAATAGGTACCTATTAATTATTGTACCTATATAATCAATCTATATGGCTAAATCGGACTAATGTAGTATTATTGTAACACAGTCACAGCTGTTAAGAAATATAACAACCCTGTAGCTCTAAATTTACACAACAAAACAATACGACATTAGGCATTATTTTAAGGGGGGGGGGAAAGGGTAGGTACATATTGTTTTATATATTATATGTACAAACAACGCTCGCTATATCGCGTGCAAAGCGATTTCATATATTTTATATACAATATAACATTATGTATAATAGCATCGCGTTTCGTATATCGGCTTAACGTGACGGCGGATTTCTTAGCCCGAGACCGATCCGCGTCCAACACTTACGCAAACATGTTCCGTAAGTCGAAACTTTGGGCGGGCGGTCCCGCGGCGGTCGGAGGGCGTCTAGAGCGCGGACGTCATTGGCCCGTCGCCGGGCGGCCGGTCCCTTTCTCGACCCCGCCGCGTCAGACCCTTCGCCGCCACACTCGCGTCGCGCCTAAGTGCGGTATACACACGCGCATCACCACATAATATTATTATATACGACGCGGTATTGTGCTGGGTCGTCATCCGTTCGTCGTACGCCGTCCGCACGACACACCGATCGAGCGCGGTCGCCCGCAACCACGGTATACCTAGGTATACACTGTATTCGGGGCGTACCTATACCAACGAATTTCCGTCGCACGCTGCCGGCAAACGGAACAGAGCACAAAGCATTTGCGCGCCCACGACCTCAAGACGACATGGCCGCGTCATGATACCGCGAATTTATCATTATTACTCGTGATAGGCGCTCGTCACAATCCGCTGGACCAACACGACGGCTTGGTTTTTCGGCGGGACGCGCGCGTTCGGGCCGTATTGGCACTTTTAATAATAATATAAACTTCGCGCCACCGCGGCGGTCCATATACCGAAACCGGGAAACTTTGACGACGGACAGTGCGCGCGCATAATAATTGCGTGCATACTGCAGTTTTACCGACGTCGGTGTATTGTTGCACATAGTCTGCACCGCATACGCGACACGCGTCCGCGTCGCACGGATGACAGAGGACAAGAATCTCACTCCGTTTTCCATAGCGGACATACTCAAGAGCGACGACCGGGTGGCCTGCGATGGAGACGGCGACACGGTCGCGGCGGCACCTGCTGTACGTCGCGCCAAGAAATGCGCAGACGGAGCGCTGGACATGACCAACAACAAATGCGCCAGCAAAAAAAGCAAGTCCATATTGTTATTATACTGTTGTGTGTTGATGCATTTCTCGATTTAGCAGGGGTGCAGGGGGTGCAATGATAAGTTTATTTCAGGAGTCTCAGGCCCGTGCCTCAGATTTTCTAACTTTGTAAAGTGATCAATTATTAAGAATATTAAATATAATGGCTGAGAAACAAAGTATTTTAAGAAACAACCCGTACCCGTTTATTTTAAACTGTTATGAACTCAATTTTATCCTTACTATTGGTACAAACCAAGAGCTGGTATAGATATCACCTAGTTGAAATGTTTTCTATTTTAAATCCATTTTCACTTTTATCAAATACCAAAAAAAAAAGAAAAGGAATTAATGTTTCAAATTACTTAAAAATATAAATTTTTTTTAAGGGGTTTTTAATATTAGTAGTTGCATCCCGACCTTCTGAGACGTAGATACAGCGCTGTATCTCTATGTAATATATTATACATAATATTATCATACCTATGTAAAATAATTAAAATGTTTAACCTGTTGTTATAATATATCGTTGCAAATAATTTAAGATCGCTGTGTCTTATTTGATAGGACGTTTAAGAGGTTATCTATAGAAAATATTTATCTTTTCAACTCTTTTTAATTTTTATATATTTTAATTGTATTACTATATTTACGTATTTGTTCAGTTATTCTGCAAGAAGATAAGTATTTGTAATGTGTATAATATGTATATTTTAATTAATACAAATGGGGTTGTATAAAAACGTACTCTTATATATCTATATATAATATAATATAATAACAATTACAAATCAAATGAACTGATTTTTATATTACACAGTGAGTCCGTATAATAATGATGTTTAACTTATCTTGGGTTGTCTATCATGAACACTAAATAGTGTATAATAACATGTTCTGGATTGTTTTATATTAATAATACGATTTTCAACTCTTCTCGTGTAAACAACATTTGAAGACAAAATATAATAATGTTAATTTTTATAAAAAGTTTTTTTTTAAATATGTGTGATAATTATGGCGTATAAATAATATTTAATATTATATTAATTGATGTTGTCAATCTACACCCGTTTATGGTACGTTTTCTACATTCACAACATTTTACAATATCATAATTTAGTTAATAATTATCTATTTATCTATATTCCTATGTATTTATAAAGAAAAGTAATTTTAAACTTTTATCGAGAATATTAATATTTAATTATTTTACTTAAACGTTGATCAACCTTAATACTACTTATACTAATATACTATAGTTGAAAATTATTTATTTTTGAAGTTTGTTTAAATCCAGCTACATTATGTATGCGTGTACATATCAGCTAGTTGCTATTTGCTGGGTGGTAAATATTTGAAAATTATTTATTTACAAAATACTTTACTTATGCTAAATATTATACAGAATGATTCATAAAACATGTTC
Source organism: Pentalonia nigronervosa (assembly GCA_014851325.1). Taxonomy (NCBI): domain Eukaryota; kingdom Metazoa; phylum Arthropoda; class Insecta; order Hemiptera; family Aphididae; genus Pentalonia; species Pentalonia nigronervosa. Next base: position 15,348 of record JACXSJ010000476.1, on the reverse strand, counting down.
ACTAGCTTTCCACTATTTTTTTTTTTTAATAATGAATTTACTGAAATTCTAATTTTTGGAACTTTGGAGAATATTTAAGACAATATTTTCAAATCCTTTTACTTTTTATGCTATTAAAAGAGTGTCTTGTATCGATATAAATTTCACTTTTTTTTCAAATGAGTATCACCTTTTTTACTATAAATTGCTAAGCAGATTAATTTTTTAAACATTTTGATAAATCTTTATTGAAATTTAAACAAGTAGCTTATGAATTATTAAATTTTATTGTCCATGATAAAACTTTAAACTTTTAAAGGTATGGGATGATGATTTACAAATTAAAGTAATTAATATTATGAGGATGTAACGTTTTGTCTATGTTGCACGTGGGTCTTAGAGAGAAAACAAATATAAATATAAATTGTGCCGATATCCTCTTAACAAATCAGCATTCCATAATTTTGAAAAAATATTAGGTTATAATATAAGGTTGTTCCTATACCAAATATTAAATATATATTTTTATATTTGATCACAGACTATTATCTCTAGACCGGTAGATCCTAATAACTTAAGTGTAATTACTCAGAAAATACTTGTTAAAATTTCAGTTTAAATGCATGTAGATTTAAAATGCATAGTAAAAAGAGTGATTCTCATTTGAAAAAAATAAGATGTTATCGACACAGGAAAATCTAAATGGTTAACTCAAATCTGGGAATTTGAAAATATTGTCTTTCAGAAAGTATACTTCAAAATTAAAAAAATTAGAATTTGATTGTTTTTATTATTAAAAGAAAAATTACGGTAAGCATGCTTGATGATTCACTTTATATCATCCTTTATAAGCAATTACCGTTTTTCATTACTTAAGAGTTTAATAGGATAATTATAAATTACCTTGGTTCATCTTGTATACTTAGTGTTTACTGTTTAAACTGATGAATCTTAAATATACATAACCATCAAGTTTAATTTATTTATCTAGTTTCGTGTTTGGTCCGATTGCATATAACTAGGCAAATTGTGCTGAAATAATAATTTTTTATGTAATGTACTAGTTTCATTTACATTTCAATATATTCGCCAATATACTAACTAATAATGCATACAAATTATTTTTATTTGCTGCGTAAAATGTCATAACTTGCAGCGTTATATTATAAGATATTAATAATTGTGTTTGTTCTATTGATTATGATATTGAATACTTGTCAGTTTCTTTGAGTTTGTCGTCTTGTCGACGTAAACGAGGAGGGATTTAAAAATCAGGAAAGTCAACAACCAGGACAAAAACTATTTTAGGGAACGATTTTTTCTAAACTTTGGTCAATTTCATTTTTTAATTTTCGAAAACTAGAATAGACTCTTTTAGAAAACATTGAATCTTTAGAATGATCAAATTCACAAAAATGGTATTAGTTAGATTATTATTTAATGACTTTAGAAGAAGACAGTAAATTTAAAATGCATGAAACCAAATGGTGATTAGTACACCGTTTGACAATTTGGAAATAATAATTTATCTTTTGTTACAAAAAATGACGTAGGGAAAAATATTTGTCTTGTAGAAGGTAATAGCTAGTCACTCCAATTTACAGAAAACAATTATTTAAAAATTTATATTAAATCCAAAGTGTAATCAAACATATAGGTATTCTTATATTATACTGAATACACGTTTAATTATAAATAGTTAAATTCTTTATTTCAAAAGCTTAAAAATTAAAAAAGTTTTTGATTCCCTTTTTTATTTGTTCAAAAATCTTTTCCACTGATATATTTATTGCTATATGTGATTTTATTTTTTCATTTTCATTTTTACAATACAACTCGAAGGTCAATTATACAAATTCGATAATACTGACCAATCGAATAGTTTATATTAATTAACACTAATGCAGTACACAAATGAATTATTATTATGTTATTCTAAATTTTTTAATACAAATTAATAGGTATGTTATTTTACTCTATTCGAAATATAGGTATATATGTATGTTTTCATAATGGTACAACATTTTATTTTGAATATTAATCAGATTAGATAAATAATGCTTAAAAATATGTAATTGACAAAATAAAAAAATTAACTATTGACTCGTTAAAGTCATTATTTATTTCATTTGTTATACATTTTTGTCTCTTAACTAATTTTATATTCTATACATAAAGTGTCACCGTTTAAGTAACTACATTTTCATGTTTATCTAGTCATATTATATCACTATGAGTATTGTAAATATTAAATTTACAGATTGGGTGAAAATATTTTTTTAATAATATGCACGGTATCCTATTTATAACTAAATAACCATGTAATATAATCTTAGGATAGATTTTTTTTCAAGAAGTTGTGTATAGTTTGTTATTATATTACACATCATATTAAAAATACTTGAAAATATTTTAATATAAACATAACAATTTTAAATATTGTAGAATATAAATGAATATGTTTAAATTATATGATATATGTTGTTCAAGCATATTACTTTCATAATATTTTTTAATTAAAAAGTATGAGTTATAGCTGATATTATATATAATTGAGTGGTTGGAATATTTTTAAAATTAGTTAAATTTGCTCTCATTGTTATTTTCTCCGTCAACGTTTAATGTTTACTACATGATTTTATTTTAATAGACACATTTGCCATTTAACTAATACTCAAATAATTGTTGATTGATTCATTTTATTTAATGTTTATCTTAGAAAATGTAAAATATAACTAATTTATTTATCAGAATATTCTATTACCTAACTGTAAAATTTTAACGTTTTACTGAACGAGAAGGAAAATTAAAACGTTCGTGTTATAATGTAAACATAATTTAAGAATAAATAAACAGAATTAAAACGTTTCTTAATTTAATGGTATTCATAAACATATTATAAATAAATGTACACCACTAATAATGCATTTGGTGTAAGACATTAGTATATAAATAGTTTATTTTGATAATAAATCAACACTTTAAAATGAAAGTTCTTTGGCCACACTTAACATACGACACTTGAAAATGTTAAGAATAATTTTTTACAAAGATTTTTGTACTTAATTAAAGACTTTTATATTATCAATGTGAGTATAGAGTAAGTTTTTAAATTTGTATAATTATTAATTGTATAATATCCTGTAATATGGTAGGTAGTGAGGTTACAAATGAGTTATGTCCCTCAATTTTTTTTAGGTTATACGACACTCTGGTGGATTTTAAATTAAATCAAATTCAAATCGAGCATTTTATTCATTACAGTATTATATTTACCTATTTATATTTTTAATACGATAATTAATGTTATTTCGTTATATTTACAACTAATATAATTAAAAAATAAAGATAATTTAACATTCAGAAAAAAATTATATAAAATAATTTTGTATAATATTTATTATTATTTTAATTGATCAAACATCATATTTTATTCTTGTGTAAAATATATGTATAATATTGTATTGGACAAATTTCTCAATTGGAATTTATTAGTATACAAATTGTGTAAATTTACTTACCAAAACAGTTTGTGTATTTTTTTTTATTTTTTTTTTTTTTGTCATTTAATAATAAATTTATTCAAATTTTCAAATATTTTTAAAGACTATACTTTAATTTTTTTAAGATTTTCTTTACTACTAAAGGAGTATCCTGCAGAAATACAACTTTTGGTTTTTACAAATGAGAATCCCTTCTTTTTTACTTTTAATTATTTAGTGTATAATTTTTTTTAAAATTTTGTTGTGTCTAATTCAAAATCCGGACGAGTTGTTTTTCAATTATTAAAATGTTTATGTTAAGAGTAATAGTAATAGTCCTCAAAATAGTTTTACAATATTATAAAATAGGTGCAATATCGGATCTAGTATTTACTATACTTGGACCATATTTACAAATTATAAATATTGTTAGATTAATATTAATTATTAAAATTGTATAATTATCATTGCTTCCATATCTTCCAAACACATTATCGTCGGTTATCGGTCATCGATTCTGCGTTTGTAAAATTATAATAACGTATAATAATATGAAATGTTATATAATATTATAATACAATTTATAATATACATGCTTACATACTCGAGATATATCTATATTGTTTTATTTTAATCACGTTATTGCTTTTAAGTATTTTCTACGTAACGCGGGACGGTCAAAAACCATCATAATGGACGAGAGGGGTTTTGAAGTACATGCATTTTAAAACGATAATAATATTATTAATATAGAAACACTGCTGCAACAGCAGTAGCTGCAGCAGTAATAGCAATAGCGGACGATACAATAACATTTTATTATTTTACACAGATATAATATACCTATTAAACAGTCGAGCATGAAAATTAATCGTGAGAATACCACGGAAAACACGATCGCGGTTGCCGCTCAGCGGGAGGTTAAAGCGCCACTTATAACGACACCAAATATTACTATTTTAAATACATAATAATAATAATAATATAATCATATTATTATATGTCTGTATACACCGCGGTGCCGTTGTACAATATACCGGTGTTCATCAATTGCGCCGAATTTGGGACATTACCTGTATAATATACATAAGGTATACATCAATTGGGTAATTAAAAATAAAATTAAAATAATAAAAAAATTATTTCTTTATTAAAAAAAAATTTAAAAACTGTCTTAGTTTAATTTTTATAATATTCATCAATACCGAAGTTAATACGTTACAAAATTACCGAATCCAACTAATATTAATCCAAATAAGGTAATTTTATTACCTTATTAAACTTTTTTGTAGTGATAGATTATCCTTTTTACAAATTCAAACATATTTAGATTTCCATTTATATATTTGGATATATTTTCTTCAACTCTGGTCTTTTTTTTTTTTGTACTTATAATTTTTAAACTTATTTTCCTATTCGACGTTATTTATTTTGATGTATGATTGAATTTGAATAATTTTAAAACTTCATAAAAACAAAAATATTTGAATGGATCGAGTAAAAATATTTTCCAAATGCTGAATGAAACGACTCACAGGCGTTTGTCGTTCTTTCACCTGAAATATTACATGATGTTCAAAGATATGGTGGAAAAGTTGCATCTTTATTAGTATATGCATAAATCACAAAATATATTAATTCGTTCGTCCGTTGGCTTAATATTCATAAAATTAACTCTGAAGCTATCTTCGACGTTTTCAGGTTCAAGTAGTGGTAGGCCAAATATCCACTTTAACCATTATTCGATTTCATTTAAATGATTTTTATACTCCATATACTTGTTCATAAGTTTTATTTTCTTTGTTTGGTAAAAGAAAAAACTAATGGAATATAATGACTGTTGTTAACTGTAAGGAATGTGAACAATTGATAAAAATATTTAGGATAGTATGAATGCACCATCCATAAATATTTTTTCTAGACAACAAAGAAATTTTAAATTAGTCATTGTTAAAAATGCGGTTATTTTATTTTCAAAATTGTTTATAGATAAAAATTCTTCGTTTTTGTTCGTCAGTGTTGAAATGTTAATTAAAGCTTCTTGGGTTTCTCTTAAATTTATACGCAACGTTGGAGTATTTTTTCGTCTTGCTCTATATTTTAATGTTGTCTTATATTTGAAATATCGTCGGTATTAAGGTTGTTTGTTAATTTATTAGATATTTCTTTACTTATTATTTTCAAAGGTTTTTCCTTTAAATCGTCCATTGCTTTCCTCTTCACTTGATTAGATATAATATGCCATCCAAGGTTTTTAAGAGGAGGATATTTGTGATTAATTTCTTCATTTAAAACTGTAGTTTTACCCTCGTATATGTACAGCTTAGAGTTGCAACTTTTTTCTCGCACCGCCATTTACGCCTTTTTTTTGGTAAGTTTTTTACAAGAGAACTTATAATTTTGGTAAATAATTAATACTTTATCACGTTCACTTAAAACTATTTACATAATAAATAAGAGCACGAGCCACAACAACTATATACGTATAACACGTGGAATTATACTGAACAATGCTACGGATTTTTATTATAAACGAATAATATTTGTCCAAATTTTGTGTTATTAATAAATAAGAGAACGAGCTACAACTGTACGTACGATGCGTGGAATTATATTGAACTATACTACGGATTTATATTATAAACGAATAATATTTGTCCAAATTGTGTTGTATCTTCATCAATTAATAAAATCATATAAATTATAAAATAATGGTTTTCAAATGTACCTTATACTTACGAGGACAATGCCGTAGATTCGATTAGCACACTATAGATAAAACTAGGGAACCTAACACGTAAAAATAGATTCGTAGTTATAAAATCAATCGGTACAAATTGATGTATACCTTTTTTCTTTCCCATAATTTTTCTTTCTTCGCCTGCGATTTTTGATGCAATTGATATACCTATGCCCCAATATAAGCTGTGTCCGACTGGATGATGACTGCAGATGTAGCACACGCATGTATGTGTGTGATGCGAACAATAGTATAGCCGTATAGGTATATTGGTATATATTACTACAACAAGCATTGAATACCTATATTATAAACTACTGTAGTCGGAACGCGGCTTAATATTCGTAAAAAAAAATTAACCGAAAACATTATACTGTCGATCGATACTTGTCGACTTCATATTATTATAATAGGTAGCTAGGTATACAATTCAGTTTTCTCCCTCCCAAGACAAATTCTCGTTCACTCCCGCACGTCGTCGTATTAATTTTCTCTCATTAGTCCTGCAGGTCTGTGGAAACTCTTTCGATTGAATCTGTCCGTCGCGAGAGCTCGCGCCCGTGATTATCCACTTGAACGCGAGTGCGCTCGCCCCTCACACGACGGTCGCTGTGGGTCTCACGGAGGCTGTAAAATACGGTGGTGGTGGCAGTGGCTTGCGGGGTCGATTGATGATATAATATATTATTATTTTATGTCCCGTATAGGTAAACAAACGGTGACGGCTGCGGCAGAGCCCGTCCACAAGACGAGCAAACAACGGATCACGTATTATTATTATTTAATATATATATCTATAACATACGAACGAGACTATAATATATATATATATATACACGAGCGTTTTGTTTGGAAGTCAAGTGCGATGCATTAACAGGAGCCTCGCGCGGTGAGTGCTCTTCCGACACCCCGCACCCACCAGCCTCGCCACCTCCTTACCGCTCAAGTATTATATACACGCGTCGTATAATATATTATATATATATATCTGATTACCGTCCTCCGTGACAGCTCGAATCAATTAAAAATAATAAGTATAAAATACGACGGAACTACGCGAGGGAGCTGGAATAAGTGACCTCAGCGTCGATAAATAATCAGTATGTTTCGTGATATAATAATTTTATAACTTTTTTTAATATAGTTACTATTATAGTTTCAATTCTACGACGTTAATAATTGTCATCCATCATTATAATGGCAGTATGTACTTCCGTCACGAACAGAATTAATTCGAAAAAAATCAAACTCTATAGGCATATACTATTATTGCTTATTTATTGGGTATATATCTGAAAGATTTGACTATATTGCTATTATTTAAAGCATCAAATGTTCCGGGAATCCAAATTAACATTATACTATATATAATAATTAGAATACAACATATTTATCTAGTTCCAATACTCATAATTGTCTCGATGATTATTGTTTTGTAATTTTGTATAATTATTATTACAATATTTAAGTATTGTGTTTATTTGTGGTATTTTCTCGTATTTCTCTTTGGATGTCGACGACTTTAGTGTGCGTAAGTGGGAAATAATAAAAGGAAAAATCGTCGAGTATAACACTATAACAACAAAACCGATTTCCTTTTGAATACGTTTATTGTCATTTCTGCTACAGTCGCACACGTTATACATAAGCCTATTACGTGTAGTAGACATTTTTGGGTTCCATAAACATTTAATGAAAAAAAAAACAACAGCGTAGTATAGGTTAGGTAATACCTGCTCGTGCACATACCTATTCATACATAGCTTAATGGTTGTACATAATTATCTGGTCTAGTGCGTGAAAAAATCGACTAACACAATGACTGCAGTATTGTAATAGTTTCAAGAGGTGTATAGCCGTTAGACACCCATATACCGTCCATTAGCCGAGGTACACGATCGCGATGGCGTATTATATTATATAAATGCGAGAAAGAAAAAAGAGAAACGGCGCGTGCTGTGCGCGTGTCAAGGTAAAAGCACGGGTCCTGTACAAGTGGTGCAAGTGTCACGTCACGTCGTTTACATTACCCGTATTATATTATTATTGTTATTTCTTATTTCACACGGGGAAGCGGCGAAAAAAATAATAAAACCTTTTAACGCTATTAGCCGACGCTGGGCACGGGCTTGTACGACCGCCGTCGCGACCGTTACCGCAGTTATGATACCTATTATACGTGCATAAGTAAGGTACGCAAATCGTTATGTCATTGTTGTTTTATTACTGCGATGTATATTATATAGCCAACATCTGATGGGAGGCCGACGACACTTTTTCGACGTACCACCCGACAGTCCAGCTCACTGCTAAAGTTCACAACTACAATAGTTACTATAAATAAATTATAAGAAAACATGTCTATAAAAATTTGCCTACGATAATATCATATGATATTCATATCCATATCGTGTAAGTATACAGGGAGTTTTAGCGTCTCAATTAATAACATTTTTTACTACTTATAATCATATCCTACACGTTGTAATACGAACTCCTATAATTTTATTACACGTTCTATTATATGCGTATATACATATAGGTAATACGAGTTCTAGTAATGTGCTAGGGATTGGGTTAGATATGGGTTATGTGTTTAGATTAAGGTTTTGGTTAAGTTAGATTACCAATTTACCCAAACCGACTCTTCCAACCACAAAGGTTAAGATTTGGGACCATCGATTTGTTTGTCAAGACTTCGATGAACAGGCATACGTAAACTACGCCCAAACGACTTTTTTTTCGTCAACTTCCCCGAATTTTTATCTATGTGAAAAATTTATAATGTAAATTGCGTCCTGTTTGTTATTATCATAATACTTTATGCGAAATATACAACTTTAAACTTATGGCTTAGTAAACACAACTTAATAAAAACAAAATTAATTTTAATATTTATTAAAGTCTCTATATAATTGTGTGCTCAATAATATCACAGAATTATTCATTTTGTACAAAACCGTAGTATTTGTAAAAATTTCAACACGTCAACGAATTACTAATGTAATATGACAACCTATTGATAGTTATTACTATATTCAGCATAGGTCTGCCAGTATCTATCGTGAATTCATTTTTTATTTACCAGTGAAGTAACGATGATCGAACAATTCGTACCTCATTCAAATATTTTTATGTTTATAGAAAAGTTAAAATAAATTCAGGTAGAAGCATACATTAAATTAAATAGTTTAAAAATATAAACATTTCAAGTATCAAAATTTTAAAACCAAAAAAAAGTAAGAAAGTGTAATTAATAAATGAGGAGTTGTGAAATTCCAAATGATTAATATGTAATAACAATATGTTATTATTTGTCCTAGTGTTGTATTTTTTATAATTTTATATTTTTAAAATTGTTTATATTAATTTATTGAATATTCATATTATATGTCTGTAACAAAAATTAGAGATTATTTTGTAATTTTGACAATTTTAGTCATTTAATTTTGCAAAAATATTGAGCTATTAATTTTTTAAATTTTACTCAGGCACGATTTACATGTCATCTTTATACACTTGACAAAAAGTTGGGCACAGTTTACATGTCACTTTTTATACTTGATAAAAAGTCGGGCGTAGTTTGCATAGGTAATTTTGTATTTACTTTGGGCGCAGTTTACAATTGTCGAGTTCAACATAATATATTTATAGTTTATTTAGGTGTTTCAGATGATCTTAAATTCCATGATATTGAATACCGAAGGAGAATCGAACTTTTGGGTAACGGGAACTTTATATTTAATCGGACGGGAGACCATCGGAGTGCATTGTCACGATTTCTGCGGACTCAAAGTGAGAGGCCACTGCACATACAACAACGTAAAAAACGGTCTAGAGCTGCTTTCTCGCACACCCAGGTCAGTACTGTGTATCTATTATGCATTCAAATATAAAAACTTTCAGCTCGCTACATTTTAAATTTAGATACATCAAATATTGAATAAATAGTTTTTTTTTAATAAGCTTTTAAAGTTTAGACGAATATAGTAAAAATATGGCCAATGGTAGGTATCCCTAATATAAGCCGTGTTCCGCTATTAGCACTCATCTAAACTTTAAGTACTTATTATTCATTATAAAATAAAAACTGCATAACTAATGTGAACTCTGGAGCTTAATGAATCACCACCTGTAGGTATATAATTGTTATATATATAATTCAACATCTAACGATATAGTTTTTACTCTCTGCCGAAGGTGTTCGAGTTGGAACGGCGGTTCAACCAGCAGCGTTATCTGTCGGGCCCAGAACGTGCCGATTTGGCCCACTCGCTGAAGCTGACCGAGACTCAGGTGAAGATATGGTTTCAGAACAGGCGGTATAAGACCAAGCGCAAGCAGTTGCAAGTGCCGTCCGGCGGAGGTGGAGGTAGCGGAGGCAGTCTGCCGGCCAAAAGAGTGGCGGTCAAAGTACTGGTCCGTGACGACGAGTGTCCCAAAGAGGTCGTGCACCAAATGTCATCCGAGGCCTATCACCGTCAGTCGTCCAGACACGCGGCCCAGGGTGCAGTGGCCGTGGCGGCGGCGGCTGCTGCAGCGGCGGCGGCAGCTAGCGGAGATTACCGAATGCAGCAACTGTTGCAACAGCAACTGCACCAGCATCGAAGTCACGTACACCATCAACGCCTCCACCGCGGCGGTGCTGAACACGCCTCCTCGGTCGGTTACCTGCACCCCCAGTCCACTTTCGGCAACGGGCTACATCACTTTCCACCCGGCGCCGCCACCGCTGCCCCATACTACTGTTACGAATACGGACCGGTAGTGGCGGCGTATCTGCAACACGAACCCAGCAGCCGGGTGTCATCCACGACCACGACCGACGAGCTGCAAGACACGTCCGACGCCGGCAGCGAGTGTTCGATTAATGTCATCGACGAGTGTCCCACGTCCACGACGGTTTCCGAATGACGCGCATCCGCATGACAACTATCGACGAACTATTCGCTTTGATCATCGCGTCGTGGGGATCCCTGCATCTCATTTTAGAGTGAAAAACACACCGACGGAAATGCATTTGGGTTTTCCGATGCAGCTATATAGGGGCCCCAAGATGTTCAATAACACGGAGACGATTTTAACTGCACTCCTGTAAACCACAATACCATTTTCTGCGCGGCTTAGAAGAAGGTGTGACGCGTTATGCTCGTAGTTTTCCACAAATCCAATTTTGTTTTTTCGTGTTTTACGTCCAGTTATCTTTTGATAGCGATCGTTAAAGCTGGTTATATATGAAAAACAGAATTTGATTTTTTAAATTTTTTATCTGTGATTTTTGTTTTTTAAAATACAACACTTTTAAGTGGCTTTTTTTAAGCCACTTGAATCAATCGTTAGGTTAATTCTTTTTAATACCTTTCTTTTTTTATAATATAGTGTAGTATAATATTCTCTATTCATATTCCAACTTGTCGAATTCTAATATTTTTTTTAGTACTATACATTAATATTATAAGTTCTTTTTATACAATTGCTTAGAAACGTTTAGATATGCATATAGAATATAGATATATAGACATAAAATATGATAAATATAATAATACACAAAGTATGCACATAGGTACTATGTGTCTATTACTGTTATTAGAAACGTTTGATCGTAGTAACTACGAGTATATATATATATATATATTCTACTATATATCGCACAACAAACATACACAATTTAAAAAGGGAAAATGTGTATATTATTCAATAATAGACTAGCTTTTAATTTAAATATTTATTCATTAAAGTATTTTTCTTGAATATCTATCGTGTTTTAATGGCTGCGTTTTAACTCCGATATAAGAACCTATTTTTAGTGTTAACTTCGTCAGAAAAAAAAATACTAGTTAAAATTACGTACATTTAAACACTACTTGGAAAAAAAATTTAAATTTATTTTATTATATAAAAAATTATAATTTGTTATTATATCTCCATTTTATTTCACCAGGCATGTATTTTATGTTATTGTTATCACTTTATAAAATAAAACTAATAAATTGTCTCTTTGACTAGTAAGAAGTTTTATTTTGGACATAATTAGAAATTAGCTCTATTATAGAGGAACCAAAAATTATTAAATATAACTAATAAATTAGTGTGCCTACCTGTTTGTAAAAATAAACGTAATCTTGACCAATTTAATATAAATTTTTTAATTTTAAGTAAAATAAAACTTAATTATTATAAAAACACAATTTTCTTCCAAATTTAAAGAAAAATTAACTACACAACATTACGTTACATACTATCATTTTTATTGCTTAAATGTTTCATGTGGTAACATTGCGATAGGTAGTAAAACATTTGTAAAATTGACGTTTTGTTACAATAAGCCGTGTATTATAATTCGTATGTAGTATACTAATAGATACTAATATTTTACTTATATTTATATGTACCTAATCATAATAGGTAAAATAAATTTAAATTTAATTACTTTTTATTTTACCAACATCATATATAGTTTTGCTTGATAAAATTTGAATTTGGTTTTTTTTTTTAACAATACTGGTTTAGTTTACATTAATTTAGTCCTGTTGGAGTTCACATATTATATTTTTTCAGGTCAATAAATTTAATTTACTTGTGTAATTTACATACACCTGTTAATAGAATATAAATATCGATAACCATAATGTGCATATCTAAAAAATTGATTCATAAAACCTATTTAGAAGGTATTTTTAATAATCTATTGTAACCGATTTTATTTTAATTTTTTCAGTAGTGCTCGAATACAAGTTTAAGGCTTAACAATATTATATTTCTTAGTATTATAAAACAGTTAAACGCTCAGATTTCAATATTAGTGATGTACTTATAGAATGAATATTACACTATTTTATGTAATAAAAATTATGCATGTAAACCATTGTTCGAATATTAGTAGTAGGTTTATGTGCTAATTTATTCAAATAAGTCACTGTAATACCGAATCGATTGTTATTTACGTATGTGAACATTACACAACTAATATGATAAATTTACATTTATATTGATAAACGGCATACGTAACGTAATAATATGACATGTGCCTATAAGTAATGAGTATAATATTTTTGTCCGCTGCTGTCTACTTAACTCGAATATTCATCATTAATGAAAATAGTTAACTTAATCAATTAAAATATCCATATTTATCAACTTTATATATTTGTATTTAAGTATAAATGTATAAAAATCATAAGAATAGAGAGGGTCAAAATAATCAAATATTATTGTTAAAACATAAAAAAAAAATTTCCGAAAAAATATCGTATTGGTATGATTTGCTAAATGAAAACATTTTATTATTATACAATATCTACTTTAATTAGTGAAATAAATTAAGTTTTATTTAATCTCATTTATCAATATTGAAATAAATTGAATATTACCTATTCATGTTATTTAAAAAATTTTATAAATACTTATAATAGGTAATCATTTTGAAATGTTTGACCTCGATTTACTATGATAATTGATAGGATCATGAATTGTTTTTAATAATAGCAAGTCATAATAAATTGATGAAAAATATTAAATATGTATAACAAATTGTAATGTTTTGATTATTGATGATCTCAGTATAACCTTTTTCAAACTTCCGTAATGTGTTTTGTGTGTGACATCGATATTGTTTCCAAATGACTCATGGAGAACATTTTGACCAAAATAATAATTTTCACATTATGTGTACTTATGTAAAATAATATACTAAGGCAATTTGTAGGTATTTTATTTCGTGTAACGTTTGTTGTTAGTTTTATTTGTTACACAATATTAGCTCTTAGATTTTCGTTGTAAAACATTTTTGTTTCACGAGAGTATAATATTTTATATTTGAGTTTATATTAGATGTATTAATTACATTATAATATTATATTGTCTATATAATGTAAATATACAATGTTTATAAATAGTTCATAGTCGTAATTTGTTAAAACTTAAATGGATGATTATTATTATAATTATTTGTTTACCTAGTTAAAAAAATATTACATTTTGTAAAAATAACTTAAGATATTATTTGTTTTGTCTACCCTTTGTTACATTTTAGATTGACAGTAATTACATTGTATTATAATTATACGATTGGATTCTTTCATTATATACAAATACATTATTTATTATAATAAATGTATAATATACAATAAATTATACAACATATATTTATATAATATAAATATGGCAATACGTAGTCCCTATCAAGCTACAATTATAGACTAGACCAAAACACCATGGACTATAATATAATAATATAGTACATATTAATATTTAATAAGATTCTTAATTTGTTTATAAGATAACCAAAGATATAACATAAGATATTATATTGTCCAACGCTTAAATGTACAAGATGCAATACTTCAATATATATGAACAACGTCCGATACGCAATACGAAGAATTTTATCAAAACGTCAAAAGAAAAAAAAATGAATTACGTCAGGTAAGTTATATATTCATTATCTTTACGAATTAAGAAAGACCATATATAATTTAAATGTGTATAAAATTGATCTTCTTTGATACCTGGAAATATAATTTTTAATTGTATACATCGTATACCTTTTATAATTTTCATTATCTGATTCTGTTTTATCGATATTTCGAAAAGCTGAAAATATCAATAGAATCTTATTTTCGTCATTTTGTCCAGAGCCATATACATAACAATTGTTCACCATTCAAGGTATTTCAACCTTTAATTAGGCGGAGCGAAGCGTAGCCCTTCTGTTCCCCAACTCGTGCAATTAATTAATGCTATATCCTCCTAAACTACTGGATCAATCGTTGTGAAACATAAAATATATATTTATGATTATCTAAAGGGTGCATAGATAAGTTTGGCATTTCTAAATGCTGTCATCAATTAATTATGATTACTCATTTATACATCACGTACGCGCCCGGCCTTTCTCCTCCCACCCATGCTTATCACTCACGTGTCCAGTCCTCCCCTCCAATGATAAAATCGATTCTACTAACTATACGTTAAACTTCGCGAAACGAAAGTTTATTCATATTGGATTCGATCCGACTGATATGTTTAGAGTAGCAGTGCATATAATAACACCATCACGTTATGTTAATATTTCAACCGAGTTTCTGGAGCGGATATTTTTCCTGATGGGTAATATCCTATCATTTATTTTGGAGCAACCGGAAAAAT
>JACXSJ010000475.1:271710-282248 GCA_014851325.1 Pentalonia nigronervosa | reverse complement strand
CTTTTCTTTTAATCTTATATAAACTGATATTAAACAAAATTCTTAAGAAAGCTATTCTATTGTAGTCATTCTAAATAGCAAATTTATAGTAAACATTTTTTATTTTGTTTAATTTTTGGGTTTCAAAAATCTGGAAATTAGACTGCAGTCTCATATTTTCTTTTTAACTGTATAATTTTTTTAAATATTTTTTTTTTTTTGCTCCTTAAAATGAAAATGCCTGCGGGCGCTAATGTCCCCCTTCAATTTTTTTTTCATATAATCAACATGTGAAATTTTTTAATTACTTAATATGCATTTGTCTGCAGACTTATGTATTTTTCTTTCATTCTTTAAATATCATAAAAATTAAAATCCTATTAAATTCATTAAAAAATTTTACAATTGGGATGGCTATAAATAACAAATACCTGGTATAAATTTATTAATTTGTTCAATTATTCAGTGTATATAATTTTGATATTAGACTGCAGTCTCTTTTTCATTTTTAACAGTAAAATTTTTTTTAATTTTTTTCTTTCATAAAACAAAATTGCCTGCGGGCGCCAGTGTCCCCTTCAATTTTTTTTTTTTTGAATATAATAAACTTTTGAATTTCTTATTTTTTAATTTACATCATATTTGCCTGCAGACTTATGTATTTTTCATTCATTCTTTAAATATCATAAAAATTTCAATCATATTCAATTCATTAAATAGTTTTACAATTGAGATGTCTATAAATATCTAATAACCTGTATAAATTTATTATTTTATTCAATTATTCAGTGTAAATGATCATAATATTAGAATGCAGTCTCTTTTTCTTTTATACTGGTATAATTTTTTAAATTTTTTTTTTGTTCCTAAAAACGAATAAGCCTACGGGCTCCAGGGTCTCCCTTCAAATTTTTTTTTGAATATAATTAACATGTGATGTTTTTTTAGTTACTTAGTATGCATTCTCTGCAGACTTATGTATTTTTTATTCATTCTTTAAATCTCATAAAAATTAAAATCCTATTAAATTCATTAAAAAATTTTACAATTAGGATGGCTATAAGTAACAAATAAATAGTATAATATTATTATTTTGTTTTATTATTCGGATTAAAGAATCTGGAAATAAGACTGCAGTCTCATTTTTTCTTTATACCAGTAAAATTTCTTTTTACTTTTTTTTTGTTTCTTAAACAAAATTGCCTGCGGGCGCCAGTGTCTCCTTCATTTTTTTTTCTTTTAATTAACATGTGTAATTTTTTTTATCTTAAAATCCATTTGTTTTCTTACATCTATATTTTCCTTTCATTCTTTAAATCTCATATATATTGATATTAAAATTTGTAAGAATGTTGTTCTCTTGTATTCTTTATGAGTTGCGATTAAATAGTGAAAATTATTTATTTTGTTTAGTTTATAGTAATTAAAAATCTTATAATTTGATTGCAATCTCATTTTTTTTCTACCTGTAAAATTTTTTTAATTTGCTGATTAATATGAATATGCCTGAGTGCGCCCATGCCCCCTTCATGTTTTTTTTCTTTTATTCAACCTTTGTAACTATTTTGTTACAAAATCCATTTGTCTGCTGACATCTGTATTTTTTTTTCATTTTTTATATTTTATAAAAATTTTACAATTGCGATGTCTATAATTAACTAATACCTTGTGAAGTATTATTATGTCAAATTTTTTGGTTGGTTTTCTTATATTTATATATCTATGGTGTTTATATTTTTTATGTCCATGGCATATAAAAAGAAATTTCATTTAAGAAACCAAAAAATTTAAAAAAAACAATATTAAATGTGTAGTTACAAAAATTTAGACTGTTGTCTAATTTCCAGATTCTTATATTTGAATATTTAATCTAAAAAAAAAAAAAAAAAAATGAATAAATAAATAAATATATAAATAAATAAAATAATAATAGTAATAATAAAAAAAAAATAATAATACATATATATTATTTAATAATAATATATAATTAAATTTATACTTGTGTTTGTGTATTTACAGACATAGCTATTACAATATTTTTAATGAGTTTATAGAATTTCAATTTTTATGAGATTAAAGAATGAAAGATAAATACAGATGTCTGCAGAAAAATCGATTTTATGATAAAAAAAATTACAAATGTTAATTAAAAGAAAAAAAAAACTTGAAGGAGGACATAGGCTCGCGTAGAAAAATTTGTTTTTTGGATCAATTTAAAAAAATTTTACAGTTATAAAAGAAAAAAATGAGACTACGCTCTAATTATAAGATTTTTATCACGATAAATTATGCAAAATAAATAATTTTCACTATTTATTCACTATTTATAAATATCACAATAGAATAACTTTCTTATAAATTTTAATATCAATTTATTTGTGATTTAAAGTTAAGAATAAAATAAACAAATTCATGCAGACAAATGGATTTTAAGATAAAAAAAATTACATATGTTAATTAAACGAATAAAAATGAACCCGCATGCTAGTGAGAAAGCACCTTTAGGTTTTGTGGCTGTATCATAATATTTTCTTGTGCTTGAGGGTATATTGCAGTCGAAATTTTTAAAAATATCTATGACCGACGTGAGGAAATCATGGATTATAAATTATAACATAATTTATACTTATTAATGCAATGCCTGTTGTGGGGAATCGTTTGTGTAATAATAAACTATGAAACAATGAAACTACAAAATAATAAATAATTATTATCCAGAAACAAAAATATTAAAATATATTTCTATTAAAGAATTTTATTTTTGAAAACAAATGTGTAAACCTATTTATTTTTTAGTAAACTTTTAAAAGCAATTATATAATTTTTATCATTATTACATATATATATTTGATACATCACCGGTTTTGTATGCAATGTTTCCATGATCGCTGTATTCAATAGCAGGGCCCTTGCATTGTCGGGCATGTGGGGCCGTTGCTTGGATCATGTGCTAAAAATAAAGAAAATTAAACCTAACCTAACTTGCAGTAGTGCAATTAATCCCAAAAATTTCCTTCTATTTGTATTCTATGTCTCGTTCAAACTACTATAGGCTAGCACCTAATCAATTATTTAAATTTTAAAGTCTTGCAATTTTACTTGCCTCGAGCCCCATAATTTCTCAGTGCTGGGACTTGTAAAAAAAAAAAAAATGTATACAGACCAATTTGTTAATACTTTGCGTAGGTCCTTATAAAAATGTTTTTATCAGGAACAAGTTAACTATAGGTAAAAAAATTATAAGACCTTAAAAAAAAACGGAGAGGCCTCGTCTGCAATTGCAGTCCAGTGGTTATGGCCAGGCTGACATTAATATTTAGTACCTATTTAAATTGTACTTAATATGTTAATCTTCAATGGTTAGTTGTCGGCAACATAATTGCTTAATATATTATTGTTTAATAAGTAGTTATTAGTTTATCTGAGTAAAATAAAATATTAATTATACATTAAAATATTTTTTTTTTCAAGAAAACGTTATCATCGTGATTCATTATACCCTGCACGGTAGATTACTCTACTGTGAATAATAATTACTATGATTCACTTCAGTAGGTAGGCACTTTATTTCATGCAACTTGTTAATTTAAATTTCAATTGCTACGGTACTTATCATCGATCTAAATTGTTAGCTATATACCTACTTACTTAGCAACTTAGGTACTGAAATCTTAACTGAACACCGAGTGCATCATTGCCCGATATGTAGTAATAATAGGTATAATAAGCATATTAGATAGTTTTTTAATACATTATATAAAATATTATATTTGCTTATTAAAAAAATTGAGCTAATAATAACTTGTTCACGTTTTTAGCGATGGAAAGCTGGAAAATAATTACGTATAATGTAGCAGTATACATGTTTTTATTAGAAATACGACCTCTTGAAACATATTTAACAGCCTATTTTACTGGACCAAATAGAAACGTTTCACTTTCAGTGGTAATTATTATTATTTATGTATATTATACTTGCATTTCAAAATGTGCTGTGATAAATAGTTAAAACTGAAATTTACAATAGGTATAGAAAATTGGTAATTACAATTTACATGCTTGATTTTAGAGTATAGGTATACAATCTACCTAGTTCTAACATTATGATAGTACCTAATTACTAGTTGATAGGTTTTTTTATTGTCTACCTACTGGCTACTGAATAAACAAGCATTTGGTACCTATATTGGCTATTATAAATATTATAAGTTCCAAGTCAACGATAAATACTTTATAAATTATATCAAAATAAGTAAAATCGTTATTTTTCGTTTAAATATTAAATTTTGTCAAAATTGCTATAATGTTATAACTTTTGAAGAACGTTGTATTACATTTTCAAGCTTAAAACCTAGGAATTTTTTTTAATTATCATAAATCGAATATAACCTAAAATAAGTCAATAATATAAAATTTATATACAAGTTCAATGCCTAATCTATTAAAAAGCCAACATATTTTGTAATTATATCATGCTTAAAAAATGCTTATTAAACATTATGTAAAAAATGCCAAATTCCTACGGTATTTCATTTTTGTATTATTGTCATAAAAAAACGATTTTGCCAAAACTGATGTTATAGAAAAATTCAGTTTTTCCGTATTATTTTTTAGTTTTTTATATTTTTTTTAAAATTGAAATTTTTTACCTCCCCTTCTCATCAAAGTACCAACTGCATTAAATTTGCTACTAGAGAAACCACAGTGAATATTAAAGATAGAAATAACTTGTTCTTCTCTAAAAAGTGTCATCGTATAATAAAATAAAAACAATTGTCATTGTAAAAAGCTTAGCAATAATTGTTCCACTCAGAATCTAAAACCTGCAAAAAAGGTTAAAGTATAATATATTTTGCTAAATTTTTAAAAATAAAAGACAAACTAATTTAATGCACAGCAGCTTATTAATATTATTATTATTGATACTGTGCACTTCAATTGGACAGGTACCTAATAAATTAGTTTTGATAAACAGTTTATAAAAACATTATAAGTGATATATCAATATACATATAAAGGTGTATTTACACCTACAAAGTTAGGTTAGCTATAAATTTTTAGTTTTTAAATATCAGATGTCTAATAATTTACATAGCTAACTCCTACATAAAATACAATAAATTGGTATACAAATTATGGTTAAGTGTTATTCAAATCTATTTTAATTAATTTGATTTATTTCTGACTCTATGGTACCTATTAGGTACACAGTGAAATATAATTATTAGGAATTAAATCAAATTTTCAATTAAATAACCATGACTAATATAATTTAAGCAATTAAATTATCAAAGTAAATTACAAATAAATATTGACAAATCATTAAATCTATTTATCGATTTTTAAAATATTTATTGATACAAGTAATAGCATAATTAATATGAGTAATATATACACGATTGTGCATTTCATTGATATGTATTTTATGTAGTTATATCGTTTTTTTTTTTGGATAAGTAATATTAAATTATTAAAAACAATATTTAATGTATATTTTTTTTACATTTTTGAAATAATCTTTAATTTTTTACATCATTTTTGATATTTTAATTTCATATTCCGTAGTAGAATATTTTTCTAAGAATTTCAATAACTTATAAAAATTGAATTAAAATAATAAACTTAAAATTTGAGTACTCATAACTAATTAACTGCTTGTCAAAACTAAACTTTTATAATACATTGAAATTTTCAAAATAATATTCTGTCACGGAATATGAAAAAAAATATATACTGTAATTCAAAAAGTAAAAACTTAAAAAATAATAACAATAAAAAATAGTACAAAATATAAATATAATTTTGTCTTGTAAATAATTTTGCAATTAAATAAAATAATATTTTCAAAAACGTTAATACTTTTCAAGAATATTTGGTAAATTATTTTAGAGTTATTTTTCAGTTTCTGGTAATATTATACCATACAGTATACATAATTGTACAATATAGTTGTTTTGACTGGTAATGGTGGTTAGTAACAATATAACAATAATATACGAACAAAATATTTGCTTCTCCTATCTATAATAACTGTAACTAACCGAAAAGTATGTATAATGTTTTTTAGTAGTGCTGCCAACGATATTAATATATCGATACGATATAAAAATCGTGGCTTTTTTTCATGTTTTTGATATTGATATCGAATTAAATATTATCGATATATAGTAGAAAAAAAATAAACAAAACAAAAAATATAAAATAGCATATATAAATATTTTAAAGGATGTAATTACTAATTACTAATTTTATTCTGTTCATTAATTATTTCTATTTTTATTATTTATTATATAAGATGCACTAAATTCGTAATTAACTAAATAGTAAATTTTTAGTTAATATATACCAAACAGTTAAAATTATTATTTATGAATACCTATTATACATTTTGTATACAAAATATAAATATTTAAAAATATTATGTAGTATATTATGTACACTATACATGCGACTTTCTGTTTTTTTAGTTAATTATAGACACCTAACGAAAATGTATTTTTTTATTATTATTTTAGAGTATTTATTTTTCAGAGTATTGGATTAAACGTGAATTTGTGAATAGAATAATTGTATTTTAAATATTGAAAATAAATACTTATATGTTGTTATTTTTGAATGTATTTAATACTTTATAGTTAGACTATATTGAATTATGTTTTAGTAGTACATATTTATATTTGTATATAATATTGTAACAAATAATTTTTAATAATTATTACATACCTACACAATACGAATAGTTAATAATGCAAATTTATACGAATAATAACATCAATATTTATATCTTTTGTAATAGATTTAATAATGCTAATAATTTTAACAACACATATTTCTAATCAAACGGCCATGATTGATTATCGAATGATCTATGACCACACAATTACAATGCAATTAAATCCTTTTTAACACATTTTTTTTTTTAAAATTCAAACTCTATTAAAATAATTTTGTATCATAATATCTACTATTTTAAATTTTTAAGAAACATTTTCAATAACATTTTTAAAAAAGTTTGAATTATTTATTATTAGTTTTTATTATAATACGGTTTTCAGAAGATAACTTCAATTGTCGTCCAGCCTTACATAATTACCGTAGGTCTTACCTATATAAATATAAAATAGAAGATAGTAGTGATAAGATAATAGAAAATAATATATTTTTAACTTCTATTGATGAACAAACTCGAATCCAATATTTAATAGTATAATATAAATATTTTAATGCAGAAACATAAAACTCTAAAAATAATAATTGCAATTGTTTATAGATCCTTGAACAATTGTGTACATATTATCTATTAGATAATTAGATATTTATTACTAATACTAAAATTGTATAATCTACTATTTTTGTTATTCAAACAGTTTTCTGAAAGTTAAAAATTAATAAATATTCTTCCTATTAAGGTATTTACATTATTGTAAGTTACCATTGAATTTAATTGTTTGACACGTATAATTTGTCTTTGTCTACTTACCATTCTAGTAGGTTATCAGTATCGTCATATTGATAACCTAGGTAGGTACCGGGGTTAATACCTATTAAATTGAAATACTAATTAGTTAATGTTCAATCCTAATATTTTATTGATTTTAACCTTAATAACTTACTCGTGTAATACAAAATAAATAAATTAATAATAAAATAGCAAAACTCGTCGTTTTATTGAAAAACAAATATTGTAAAAATACACCTAAACGCAGTTAAAAATTTAAATTTTATTTATGTTTAGAGCCTATGTAGTAAAATACTTAACGTATATTACACCTAATTAAGTACCTAAATTATATTTTAAAAGTCAAAGGAACATCATATTTGAACGACTCGTTAAATATTGTTTTACTTACTATACATAATATTGCACCTGTTCATTGTTAATTGTTCTTCACGCTAACCGCTTGCATATAATAATAATATAACCATAATATTACTCTAAAATATTTTATATAGGTGGATAACTCGGTGGAGTCTATCAGATCGTATTCAGCTCTCACTGCAACTTTGATAATATTAATCGTTTCTGAATACTTTTACAAACCGCCATCATAGCTTTTATGGTTTGCTCATTTATCTCCTATATCCTCATAGCAGGTTTTCCGAATTTGACCTATACCAATTAGGCATACGATTTAATAAAGTACCTAAATTATAGTAGCTGGAAATAGACAATACGACAAACGTAGATTTGTATGTGATGTATATTAACGATGTTGTGACTTGTCATTAGTTTTCACTGGTAAAAACAAAAACTAATCATACTACTGTCATACCTGCTACAGTTTGGCGTGGCTGACATAGGTGTAATTTTGAACGTCTACATATTGAGTTTCAGCTATTTGTACAGTCAAATCAGTGACAGTCAACAGTATCAAAAGGCGACCAGCATTATCTCTGTCAGCTTATAGCTAGGCATTTTTTACGATTCTGTATTTTCTCAAATAATTGTCAGCAGGAATGGAGAAATTTATACAACTCTACCGTATTGCAATGCATTCAGTAATAATTTTTCCCTAGTTTTGTACCTACTATTTTATTTAGTTGAGTTCATATTGCGATTAATTTTTATATTACACATTATGCATTATAATATACTTGTTGCGAGTTGCATAAACAATTATTAAACATTTAATGAATATATAGAGCGGCGAGCTAATGGTAATTAGTTCCTTAATAATTATTTAGTGGCCAGTGGTTGGTTTAATAAATTAATCAATTTTCTATGCAACATAGCATTGGTCTTCTACTTTCTATCATCTAGCGTTAGATTAAATTATGCATAGTGTAAAGGTTTGGGATTGGGACTATAAATAGGTATAGGATTTTCCGCGGGAAAACGGGAAATTTTTAATGTAGTATTGGTAGAACTATAGAACAGTTTATAGGTGGTAGAATCGGTGCTAAAGACATTTTAAATTGCAAATTATCCTGTTTACCTTGTACAAATAAAAAATTCTGCCGGTTGCTTCGTAGGCTAATATCCGTATTGCTACTTTTAAAATTCACATACGTTGTACTGGCCTGTCCCATTGAGAACATCTGACTTTTTTTTGCAAAAATATTTAGCACGCAATTAGCATGACCAAAATTAAAATTTGTATGATATTATTTGTCTTACCTCAAAACTAAAAGATTAATTGGCGGAACTGATGCAACGTTTCGCCAGCACCACCTGGATGAAAATATCAAGTTAATCATAATTTAATCTAATCCATTAGGTTGTCCGTGATATCTTTGTTAACAAAATGAACTACATTAGGTAATTAGGTCGGTTCACAATTAATCTACAGTTGGCATTTTACGAAAATGGTTAGGTAGGATCTACATTAGGTTATCTAATGTAGGTGTACGAACGAATAGACACCATATTACAGACATTAATTTCAAGACATTATATTATTAACTTTTTGATTCTTAATGGCATGCAATGTATTTTCTGTTTTCAATCAAATAATTTTGTAAATACATTTTTTTACTTCTTTGAGAGTTATTTTATATTTTTCCGTTCTCCTGGAAGAACCTGTATTATAATTTTTACTATTTTAAAGAGTAAAAGAAATAATTTCTTGTCTATTAACTAAACACAGGTTGTACATTTTCAATGGAAAATATTTTTTCTGACGTAAGTACGAGTGCCACACGATAGCGTATATCGTATATGTATTATGCATAAATATCAGAGGATAAAATTAATGGTATATTATTATATTCACAGATTTCGTAAAAACATCCCATTTGATCTAATATTATAATGTCTTATGTATTATACGTATTATAATATGTATTACTATGTGAATTATTCTCATTGGTTAATTTACGTAACATACAATTTTAAATGCTCTTTTTTATTATTAAATACCTTATTTGTTGTGATGAAAATCCTTTTATTTGTTTTTAGTTATGTTCTTATCCGTAATCTGCGCTTATCTATTTTCAGCGAAAAAAAACATTCTTTTTGAATGGCGAATGTGCTTAATGAAAACACCAGACTTTTTGAAAGTGGATTAAAAAAAAACTGAAATTTGTGAGAAAGATATTGTAAGTAATCGTGATATATAGAAAACCGGTGTTTATTTAATAAACACGAATCAGCATAAGAAAAATACACCAAATAATGGTGTTTAAGTGCCTGACAAAATTCTTAAATAATTATTTCAATTTTATTATATTTTTTTTTGTCTAGGTCATATTGCAATCTATTAAGCACAATGCTGCAGTGAAAAATACTTTGAAAGGATTATTGTTGGACTTTAAAACTTCATACTCGAATACAGTTGTGTTAAAAAGGTCTATTTGGTACATAATCAGTATGGGATCACATTTTTAGGTATAAAAGTATTAAATCGTATAACTATGTATTAACATATGTTTATTAAATATACTAATTTATAAATTAGGATGCATCAATAAATATAATTTAAAAATAGTATTATTAAATACTGACCATTGATTATTTTTTGTTATTATTAAAATGAGTTGTAATATAAAGATAAAGAATAACTTTAAAATACTGATAATAAATATTAAACGATATAGAAACAAAAAAAAAAAAAAAAAAA
>JACXSJ010000475.1:240243-271610 GCA_014851325.1 Pentalonia nigronervosa | reverse complement strand
TTTAGTTGTTGGTGGATAAAATAAAAAGTATCTAGGTAATTAATAGGTAGTCACGTAATGGACGTGTTATATTTGAATCCAATGATAAATCATTATGTACGAAAAATGATTCTGAAACAAGATATCAGTCTCTAATTCAAAGGATATTTTATAATTAATTTATGTTTTTATTATACATATTAGTTTATTTTTCTATTAGTATTAAGATAAATATTTAACTAATTTTTGTCTAAAATTTTTCATATTATAATTTATGTTATATTATTAATTATTTATTAAAATAATACTATATCATACCCAAATTATTTTCATTAACTTATGTCAATACAAATAAATCGTATAGAACAGTGTAAATAAAGTCATGACTTAAATAGTTTAAATTTGTCTAATTATTTTGAAAATTTCAGTATGCATAGAAAATAATAATTAACGTAATGTTGAAAAGTTTCAATTTGCTACAATTAATATTTTTTTAATCATATAATTACTAAAAGCGCTTCAAAAAAAAGTCATTTTTCCTTTAAATATCCTCGATTACGTTTAAATTTTATTATGTTTGAATTTAAAATATTTAAAAAAAAAAATGTCATAATTTTTTTTAACTGCTGTAAAAACAACTTATGAGAAATTTTGTATTAATTTTCAATCTTTTTTTACACACAATCATTTATCATTAGGTTAAAAAAATCTAAAAGTAGTTGATACTCTTAAATGTCTATAAATAAACTCAAAAACAGCCAAAATATTTTAGAAATTATATCATATCTAGAAAATGTTAATATAAATATTTGATTAAAACGTCAAATCTCTATGTTTATTCATTTTAAATTACAAAAAAAAAAAAATTGGTTTTGTGTACATATTTTCGTTTTTTTTTCGTTTTTTTTAATTATTTAGAAATATACTGAGCATTTTTACCACCAAAGTAATAACTAGATCCAATTCGCAACTAAAACTACACCCAAAATTGAAAATCAAAGTACAAAAAAAAAAACCATACATTATTTTAAAACCAATACCCATTAATTTCTCCACTCAAAATCTAAAATGTAAATATCTATTAGTTCGTTGTGTATTTCACGATTCTTAAATAATCCAGTAATTATTTTTTTAAATTAATTTTTTTATTAATTTACATAAATTGCGTTTACAGGAGCTGTGGGTGCCTATTTGATTGGAAAAGTGCGATTAGATTAGGCTTATTAAGGCGATGCCATTATAGCGGTTTGTTCTTCTATTATAGGGCATTCTTATGATGTCATGTTATTACCACGACCATTTGTTTTACATATATTTAACGTATATTTTATATATTAAACTTACAAATTTGAGACAAATACCATTTGATTAACTATACCGTATAAAATATACGATAAATATATGTAAAACAAATGGTTGTGGTAATAACATGACATCATAAGAATGCCCTATAATAGAAGAACAAACCGCTATAATGTAATCAAATGGTATTTGTCTCAAATTTGTAAGTTTAATGTGTGTACATTTTTAAAAATATAGAATAAAATAGTTAGGCATAATTATTAATTTTAAAGATTGACACGCTCACTCATCTATAAACTAATAATTAGTGCAAAGGACTTATAGCCCTAAAAAGAAAATTAGTTATGCTAACAAGTAACTACGCACTTAAAACCCTTAAAATATACTCTAAAAATTTGTTACATTCACATTTTTTTAAAAGTTTAATTAATACATATTATATAATTTAATAAATAATATATAAAATGGATGAAAGATATTAATATTTATTTTATTAAATAAATAATTAATAATTTATATAATTAATAAATGATTAATAATTAATAAATATTAGGTATGTATCTAATTTAAACATATTTCATAATATTACCAACAAAAATAAAAACATTTTTTTATTTAATTAAAATTATATATTGTATTAATTAGGAAGTAGTCAATTACATTAATTGATGAACTTAATTGATTTTGTTAATTAATATGGAATTTCTTCTTATGTACGTAAAATGCCATTTTGATGATATACGCTATAATACTATTATAAAAAATTTGCAAAAAATAAGCTTAAATATGACTCAAAAACCATAAATATCAAAATATGCAAAATATGTAACATAAAATAAGTAATTATTATAGATTTTATTTTGTCGTAATATGAAACAAATGTATATCTCGTTGGCCTTTTTTTACAACTGCGCTAAATAAATATGTAAAATGCAAATGTTAGAAGTCTTCTACCCTATTAATAACTTACAAATAATTTATCTTTAATTATTATTAATTTTTTCTTTAAATATTATTAATTTTTTTCTTTAAGCTCTGAAATTGCAAAACGACTGAAGAATCATTGTTATTCTCTCCTTTATGCATTTAATTTAATAGTGTCTTTATTGATATTCACCTTCATGACAATATTTTTTGTCCAAATTAATTTCTTGGATCTTACTATTCTCAGGCGGGTAAGTTAAAACTTCAATATTATGTTTCATTATAAATATACATTAATATTAAAACATAATATTTATATCACTATTTTTTTTCCAGTTTTTATTCATTGGTAGTTTGGACGTCTCTCTTGGAGTAGAATTCTTGTTATTATCGTATCTCAAAGTGACCAAGTCTCGACGATGAACTAAATTGTGTGTCTATATTATAAACTAGATCATTATTATGTTTGATAATATTGTTTAATGAAGAAGAGTATTCAAAATCATAAAATATATTGTAACTTATTGTAAAGTATTAGTAGGTATGCCAATAATGATTTACATAAATTCAATTAATATTTTATTTATGAATTAGTATGATGTATTATCTCAATAATAATGCGAGTAAAATAAATTGTTTTTGATTTATTTATATATTGTATATAAATTGTAAAAAAAAAAAAATAGAAAAGCACTTGAATTATTTTGATAATATAAGTTACACTTTTAGTGAAGATTTCATTAAATGTGACAATAGAAAGCTATCAGAACCGAAAAACTTTTAATTTTTAATTAATTCATATCATTTGTGACAATTCAATCACAGCAAAGAAAACCTATACCAGAATGCTTATAGATTCTTTACTGAAAACTTTTTTTAGATTCTTTCCAGTAAGCAAGGTAGGTATAACTTTTAAAAATATACTTAAAATGTAAACTCTCAAGCAAAAAACCAGTGGGTTCTACTGATGGGCTATGATTATTATAGACGTATAGAGTATTTATCACCTAATATAAAACATAATATATAAAGACTAAAGAGAGGTTCTTTTAACAAGGAATACGTAAAATTTTTTTTAAAAATGTTATTTTTGACAATTTATATATATATTTATTTATATATATATATATATATATATATATATATATATATATATATATATATATATATATATATATATATATATATATATATATATATATATATATATAGGTTAGATTAATATATTGAATATTAACTTTTTTCTCCTATGTTTGTTGGTAGATATGTCATAATCTTTTGCTTAATGAAAACCTATATTTTTAAATTTAATAAAGCAAGATATATATTTTTTTAAATGTTGGTGTATATTAATGCTTAATATTTATTGATAAATGTTTAAAGTTAAGATTAGCCTTAATTTTTGTTCGATAGGTGTTTGACATGAAAAAAAAAATAAATTAGAATGTCTAAAAAAGATATAAATACCTTGAAATTTCAAAAAAGAAAATTCCATTTGGAGTTATTCTGTATACATCGATGAAGTTTATAATCATACTTTGGAATGTTTTTCTGGAGGAGATAAGTTAATTTTTTCTTGGCACGATGTTTTATTTATGCAATTATAATTAAAAATATTTAACTATCTTATCAAGTTTTTAGGTTTGTATATTGTACGTAGTGACTGAATATAATATTAATAAAAGGTCAAAAGGTGGTAAGCCCCTCTTCACTGGTAACTGCCAACAAATTCATCATTGATTAATTTATAAAAAATGCACGGGAGTACATAATAAAATGTTAAAATAAAATTTACTTAATTATATTAAACATTGTCAGATGTTTGTAAATAAATATATTTTCATACCTAATTGATAATATTATAAGTTATAACATACTACTATTTAACTAAAACCTATGTAACATATCAATGAAAAATATTTTGAAAATATCTGTAATATATAAATTTAATTTATAATACACGTAAAATTTAAACCTGATATTTAATTGCCGGTGTAAAATATAATTCAACGTAAAAATGGAAATTGTTTGGTTGAATCAAAAACTTAAAAAGTGAACATTTTACTCTTATATATTATTTAAAGCTTATAAATGTGTATAGTAGTGCTGTAAACAAGAATTTAATTAACCCTAAAAGGGTTTATCATAGTAAAAATAAAATACTTTAAAATATGTTACTAGTTTTAAATGTTTGTAAATACATTTATAAACTTTTTGTGTTATAAGGGGGCGGGGTTGAACTACTTCACCTTTACTGATTACAGCTCTGGTGTATAGTGAGTATAGTGACGGTGATTTTGATTACAAACGAAGATATTAATATTACAACAACTTGATGGTTAGTATTAACTCATTAAGTCATACCTAATAGGTAATGTTAATGATTTATATTAGTTTGACAGTTTGCTGTTTAATGGTCTGCACTAAAGAGTAAAGGCCATTGATATATTTTATACAAAATATAACTTAAGTTTATTTAGGTACGTATCTATACACATGTTTTTTTTTTTTTTATCGAATTAAATAATATTAATTATCAAGTAAAAAATTATATAATCAATGTAGCTCGATATCAAGTGTGTTGTAACATATAATTCATGAAACTGTTAAACTTAAAGATTGTTACATTGTGATTGTTTGTATGATATGTAGATGGTTCAGAACGTATAACAAATCAATAATATAATTGCATACATTTTATAAAAAGTATAAAATTTCATTTTAAATTTTAAAATAAAACAAAATATGATAAAATTAACAATAGTGATAAATAATGTTTTCAGTTATGAAAAAATGGGAAAAAACTACATATATGGTTGCCATTTTTTTGTTTATACTCGAGCTTCGGCCACTAGAACCATTCATGACGTCTTATTTAATAGGACCAGATGCAAACCTTTCTCTTCACGAGGTAATAACAGTTATATACTTATGTATTCAACCATAGAACTATTATTTTAATTTTAAACGTTTTTTGACTTTTTGTGTTTTGTTTAAACTATAATATTTACTTATCTAGCTGACGGCTATAATAGAGAATCTATAATAATAGTATTCAGTAATGAACATTTAGCTGTGACATCTCTATTATAAGTGCCGCAGAAGTTGTTGCATTTGCATGTTTTTATTGGGGTATTCAATTTATTGCTAAGTAAGCTTAATATTATTTTCACCACACTACGAAAAACATATTAAAAGTTTATAGTGCATATTTTTGCATATTTAGTGATTTTGTAATTTTAAGTGCATATTTCTTAATTTTACCATTTTTTAGAGCATATTTTATGAATGATGATTAATGATAAATTGATTAAACAAATATAAAAATTTTGCAAAAAAAAATACTTATTTTAAAAATTTTCATTAGACATTATTTTATCATGATTCTCAAATCCCAAGTTGACATAACATTTTCAGTTTTTATTAATGAATATTTACCCACATCACTATTTATAAATCTATAAATACTCTGAAAAGAATTTAATGATTATTGTTCATTGCATTAATAGACCTAATCGTAAATAAAATCGTTAGACGTCAGTTCCAACTAAAGATACGCGGTTTGCGATTTTACAAATTTATCAAAACTATAAAATAACTTATGACATGATCACAACTTAAGAGTATTAACAACTATATGTATATAGTTTAATAAAATATTTATAATTATAAAAATGTTGTGTTAAAAAAAAAGATTATTGCATATTTGTACTTTTTTAAGCGCATAAGTGCATGCATATTATTAGTAGTTTTTAAGTGCATTGATTTCCGAGCCCTATATTTATAACCTATGGGTTTCATTGTCAACGAAATTTAATATGATAGTTAATTACATAAAATAAATATTAAAGTCATTTGATATTAGTTATGTTATTATAGAAATGCAGCTTTTAATACAATAAGCATCGTTATATAAAATCATCATCATAATAGAAAAATAATTCACCTTAAAATTGTTTATATTTTGAAAGCTTAAAATTATATTATTAGATACTTATGAAGTATAATATATTATAATGTTTATGATAAAACAAATGTTATGCACATCATGTTTGTTGAAATAAAAATAATATTAAACTTAACTAGCTATGGTTATCTGCCAAACGTAGCCATACCGGCAATTTTATAATAAGTGTGTTTATCTGTTTTGTATAAATTATATTACGTATAGCCATAAATACAATAACTATATTCAGACATTAATTATAATAAATATGAGTGATTATGATTTACTATCATAGGTTAACACCATAATTACCTCTACTCAATAGTCATAATATTATACTATATAGTATATTTAAATAGTAAAGAATATAATTATCCCGGCGGTTCTCTTTGAATTTGTAGATTTTATAAAAAAAAAATAGATATAATTTAACTATTTATTGTCATTATGACTTAAATAATTTTTTTTTTTATTTACATCTATCTTTTATTAAATAAAAATGATGGTTTGCTTAATGTTCATTATTTATATGTTAAAAAAACTAGACATTTTTAATAAAAGTCAAATCAATATAGATTTCTCGAGACTTGTGAATAGTTTAGTTTTGTTTTTCAACCCTTAAATGTCGTTATAGGGTGGCTAACATATGGAATTAGTTTCGACTGACGAAAATCGAATATTGTTTGGCTTAAATATTATAGAGTTGCCTTTAGTTACAGATAATAAAATAGTTATTGTGATTGGATATAATTTTCTGTATTGTATTATATTTTGTAATTTAGGTTAATAAAGCTATGTTTTTTAGATATATACAATTGAGTAATAGCTATTATACACAACTATTATAATTAATTAATTAATAGTACACCCTCGGAGTCTCAAGGAATCTATTGATATAACGTTCACTGAAAACGGTCCAGCAGTTTTTGAGTCTATAAATGACAAACAAACAAAGAAATATTAATTTATATATATATGTTTAGATTTGTTGTTAAATTCTGAGCGAAGAAATTAATTTAAGTATTGGTTTTACAATGATGAGTGTATATTTTTTTTGTGTTTTTCGTCACCTTTCGGAGAAGTAAAAAAATGATTCAATTTTCAAATTCAGGTACTGGTTTTCGAGTCATAAATTGGATCTAATTGATACTTTTCTATAGAAGGAGGGGGAGGTTAATAGAACCCAATTATTTTTAGTTATTATTTAAAAAAAAAATCGATCTTAGTCATTATGTCGTCATTTAAAAAACATTAATCGTAGGGATATTTTCAAATAATTTAGATTAATTTGCAATTTTTTATACTTACAACGTAGGTATTTATATCATTCTACGGTACCTACTTACGTATAATAATTTGTACGTAAATTATACGTATTATAATACGTTTATTTTTTTATAATTTTATAATTTGTATTTACATACAAATTATAAAATATAGGGAATTTTATTATTGTATACATTTTGGGCAACAGTTATTTTAGTACATCGTGTTGTTAATAAAATAAATGATTAATTGTAAAATAAATAATTTTAGAAAGAAAAAGAAATTTTAATCAAATGGTGCCTACACATCATAAAATGATTTACGTACAACTGTATAAATATGATATAATTTTCGGCTTTATAGTTTTAACGGATCGATGAAACGTATACACAATCTGATTTTAATGTATTTCTAGACTTCCAAGGAAGTCAAAGATTAGCGCATTTTTTTTCTATTATAAAAAGTGTCTTCAGATATTATTGTAAAACCAATTGGTACATTGATCGCTCTATTTAGAACCTATTATATTATTGTACATTTTTACAGGTAGCCACCGCGATTGAGTTCCTCAAAACATATTCATCGCTATTAATATCAGTGTTTATGTTTATGACTGCTGACTACTTTCTGTACAAGCCAAACATTATATTTTTAACTGTTTGTCCATGTGTCTCCTATTTCATCATGACTGGAACACCTAGTGTTACGGAGCTGAGGGTTAGTACAATTGTGTATTCCATAGATAATAATAATACTTACCCATTAGATCACAATTAATTCTGTTTTAATGATGCCTTGTATCTAATATCGTTTCGTTATATACTAAATGCAGTTGTCCGCGTGTGGTATCGGAGCAATATATAGCTGTAATATGATAGCATTCAGTTATTTGTACGCCAAAATTGAGGACGTAGAAAAATTTCAGATAGCCACTGGTATTGTCACGGCTGCCGTACAACTTGGTAAAGTTGTTGGTGACGTCTCAGCACAGATCATAGTCAACGCTACCGGAGGGATTTATACTCTCCTGCCATACTGCAACGTGTTCTGTAATCAGGCG
Organism: Pentalonia nigronervosa; assembly: GCA_014851325.1. Taxonomy (NCBI): domain Eukaryota; kingdom Metazoa; phylum Arthropoda; class Insecta; order Hemiptera; family Aphididae; genus Pentalonia; species Pentalonia nigronervosa. The sequence continues at coordinate 263,133 of JACXSJ010000475.1, read as the reverse complement.
ATTTATAAGTTTATAATTTTATATAATTATATATACAATTTTTCGATACATGATTAATTTAACGATTTGATAACGTACATTTGTTTTATAAATATTTATATTCATAATCCGAGTAAATAAAAAAAAATTTTAAATTCTAACCATGATATTTTACAGTTTATTGAACTGTGTCTTGTGATGTAAATTAATCGGAGAAACTGGGAGTGCTTATTTGAAACGTGCGAGTGCTAAGTACTCCTAAGTACCTCACTATGTGCACCTATGGTTATAATGATTTTATTCGAATCAATATGATAAAAACATATTCCAAAATTGAAAAATCGTAAATAGAAGATTTAAATTTTGTGTTTAAATTGACATATTTAAAATTTAATACATAATTTACGTGTTTGCTTAAAATATACAGGTAAATCCTATTTATTTGTTTCAAGGTTTGTTATTAGCTACAATTTGGGCTTGTCTATTTCCATCGATCGAACAGAAAAATGATAGGTTAAATTCAAAGGGATCATGTGAAGATTCATCACTTCTTAAACACGATGTAGAAAACGAAACAAAACATTTTAAACAAAATCAAAGTAAATATAGATTTGCAAACTTTATAAACTCATTGTTTCTTATTATAATTCAGTACGTATATTTAATAATTATAATATAATTATTTATGTACCTAATTATGTTACTCAAAGAAGATAATGTAAATTATATTTTGATACTTTCTTCTGTCTAGATAAAATCGAGCTCGATAAAGAATACAAACCAGTGGTATTTTTCTCGAAAGAAATATGGATGAACTTCAAAACTTCATATTCCAATCCGATTGTACTGAAAAAAAGTTTATGGTATATAGTGGGCATGGGAGCGTATATTCTGGTAAATTAAGTTTTGAAATGTATTGTGCTCGTTTATAATATTGATAAAATTGATTATAATATCGAGAAATACATTATTTTGTACTTTATTTTTTATCAATATTAATAGTACTATTACTGTATATTATTTTGCAGTATTTACACAGAGTAAATGAAACTATTTGTATTTAATTTGTTTTTTGGTAGGTATAATAGGTATTTATAATAAAATATACCCCAAATTTTTGTAGGTATTATATATGCATATTGTGTAAGTAAATAGGGTGCAATATAGCTGTTATTTCTTAGACATTTTAATATGCAGTAAGTTTATTATATTCAATGTTACAGGTATTATCTAATATAAACATTTTGTACTCGTATGTGATCAAAAAACCAGGAAATCATGATGTCTTGTCAAATGGACTTGCCGAGGCAATCGTTACATTATGTGGTTAGTATTTTACAATATTTTATAATCATGTATCTAATAAGTAATAAAATAATAACCATTATTTATCAGAAAAGAAATAATAATAAACGGAATTATAATTTTTTTCTAAAATAGGTATTTCTAGTTACCATAGTTCATTCAAAAGGGTTTTCTCAATTTCCGTCAGTATGTTGAATGTTGAATCTATAATCTATATTATTAATATTTACAGGAGCCGTGGGTTCATACCTAATTGGAAAAGTAGAATTTGATTGGGCGCGTTATGGTGATATTTTCACGGCCTTTTGCTCTATTGTCATGGGAGTGCTAATGATGTCATGTTACTTTTATGATAAACTCATTTTTATATATTTGGCATACATATTATTTGGTCTAATATGTCAAATGCATTTTGTCATCATCTAGTAAGTATATAGTAAAATATATTTTTAATAGTCTAATAGTCGGATAGAATACAGAATATTATATATTCTTACATAATATTATTGTGTAAATATTTATTTTTTGGAGATAAAAAAAAATATTTTATGTTAAGTGTGCCATGCAATATCGTTCTTTAGATTGAAAATAATACACTATTAATGTATTCAAATAAAATCATTTTTTGATTCGCCTAATAGTGTGTAATATTTGACTAGGTACTTTAGAGTTTAAATAGGTAATTAAAAGCAAACAATATCAATATAGGTAGGCACAATGCGACATTTCAACGTTTGTTAATATAAATATCGCAATGTTATTATGTTAGCCATAATTTCTTTTTGTAATATAAATGTACCAACCCTATCAGCTAGATACTTGATTTATTAAAAATTCTATACATTTTGTATATTTTTAAATCGTGTAATCTCAATGTATCAATATTTTTTTACTGATTTCAAAATCTATTTCTAGAAAATGTTTCAAATTATCTTATATTCTTATTAATAGGATGAGCGATATTTTTTTTTTAAATCTGGATGCACTAAGAATTAACAATTAATGTAAATTTAATTTGTTTCTGTACTTATAGCACTGAAATTGCAAAACAACTAAAGAGGCAGTGTTATTCTCTAGTCATTGAATTTAATTATTTTGGATCTTTAACAGTGGTCACTATTTTGACATTATTTTTGATTCAATATAATTTTATGTATATTACTATTCCTGGTAGGGTAAGTTAAAAACTTTTTATTTTACATCGTTATTTACATATTCTCTTAAAAATTATTAAATTAATTTTAGATACTTATTGCAAGTGTATATTACGGTAGTAAGTAGGTACATATTATAACATTAATGAACCATTTTATTTTGTTTCAGTTTTTGTTCATTGGCGGCTTATTCTCCTTACTAGGTGTTATATTCATATTTATTAGTATATTTGAGATAAGAAAAAATAAAATATTATACTGAATATAGTAAGATGTTTATTTTATTATTGAGATTTTAATTTGAAGTTTCATATTATTTAAACCATAAGTTAAGGTTGTCATAGAAATTTTGTATGCTACAATTTAAAAAATGGACAGATTCTATCATGGCTTTCAAAAAAAAATATGAATTTTGCTAATATGTAATAATCAATTACTAAATACCCAACAAATAAAATTCATGTCATGAGACTAATTTGTTGAAATATAGTAAAAATAATTCATGGAACAACATTGTATTTTTATTATTTAGGTATAATAATATACATTATTAAATTAATTTTTTTGTAATATGTATACCTACTATAAGTTACTATACTATATAATTGCATATTCAGACAACACAATTATGTTTTAATAATATTTTAATAATTTTAAATACAAAATATTAATATTCCCTAAACATTAACAAAAAGTTTCTTGATTCTAATTAAATTTTCTTGCAATATTCTCAGAAAGTTTTTTTTATCAATTTAATTTCTAAAAATATTATAATATTTTAAAAACAATAGTTTTATAATATTTTTCATTAAACATTCTATTGACATGGATTTTTTAAGTAACATGTTTTTATAATATTCTACTAATATCATTATGTTAATTTCTAACAAATAATATAATATACTATTATATATTATTTAAAATTATATACTTATAAAATTGTCATGTAATTTGTAGTAGAGTAGGATAGAGAATTGAAGATAAATGAATAATATCAACTTAATATAAAATTATGTATTAAATCTTTTTTTAAATATTTAAAACAATTTTTATGGATTCATTATTTTATTTAAATTTTATTAGTTTAAACGATGCATGCACTAACCAAATGCCCAGTGGTAGTTCAATTTCCCAGTCTGTAGCAATTTTATACTTGTGCATTCTTATGGTATCTATAATAATTAAAATCTTTGAAATCAGAATACAGTTTTATTAAATTGATAAATGGGAAGGTACATGTTGTGCTTTATGTTTTGATTAATGCGATTAAAATATTACTTATAACAACATGATACAACATTGACATTGTGAATGTTTTTTTCTTTTTAAACTCAACAAGCTAATAATTTTTTAAAAATTCATCAACAAACATTCTAGTAATTATTCGACTAACGCTTTGATTCAAATTTGAAACAACTATTATTAAAGACAGTTTTAAAATCTAAGTATATAATAAAACATAAAACACATGAATAAACTTTTTTTTTTTATATAAAATTAAAGTTTAAGAGAATGTCAACGTACTGTTTGTTTCTTTTCTCTAGCCCACACAATTAAATAAATGTTATTTTATTATATTTTTATTATTAATTTATTCAGCAAAATCATTTTTATTTTTGTTTTTGAGTTATCTTAGAGTAAAAAACTAAAAACCTATTACAACAATTATTGACAATAATGTTATTGAAGGTAGACATATCGATTTGTCTAAATATTGTCTCAAAACAATAATATCTCAAAATATTTATTTCAATTTACATTTATTTTTATTGTTAAATTATAATAAAATGTAAAATCATTGTCAAATCCTCAAAAATATTATCTTCTATAATTTTTGTAGTAAGTGATTTTGCCTTAAGATTACTCAAAAATCACAAAAAACGATTTTAACCGAATGTGTATTTTGATCCACGTTGTGCGTTGGGTCTGAGAGAAAACAAATATTGTGCTGACATCTCTTTAATAAACACATTAATGTAATCTATAGTTTAAATAAAAATTATATCTAATAACATTTATATTGTATACTAAGTTTGATCATAAATTATAAATGTATGAATATACAAAGAAAAACTAATAATAATTAAAATTTTATCAAAACATTTCTGAATTAAACATTATGAATGATTTTAGATTTAATACTTGTAAGCTATTCATCATTATTTATTGAAAATAAAGAATGTAAATCAGTTATATCTTGATTAGTACGCAATAATGCAGAGTTCTTTTTATAGATTGACCTGACAAATTATCCATCAATTTCTCTAAATTTGTATGCATAACATTAATAATAACATCATGTTATTTATATCATATTTCATATGCGTGTCTGGTGTAAAAATATATTTCTGATAATCTGTAAAAAAAATTATATATTTATAACTTCTCCAACAAAAAATATAGGATAGAAAAACTAATAAGAAATTAATTCATAAGTAGTAATGTAGGAGTGGTACTAATTGTAGGTAAAATTAAGAATAGGTAAAGATGAATAGGCCAAATTAGTGAGAATAACTAGAAAATGAATGTAGAAGGAAAGATAAGGAAAGGAAGACGAAAGAAGAAATATGGATGGATAAAATAGAGAAAATTACGTAAAAAGCTGATGTGAGAAAAGAGTGCCATTCAAGGAGGGCTGAGCCCTAGAGAGATGTAGAGCAAGGGTGGTCTATCCCATATATAGAAGGGAGTAAAGAGTAAAGAAAAAGAATATAAATAATAACAAATATATAAGTAATTCAATATGATAAAAATATCAATTAAATTACCTTGGCGTAGCTTAAATGATTTAATATTAACATTATTTTCTATAGTTAAATTTGATTCTTTTTAGAAATTTCTAATATTAAATAATAAATAAAAATATTTAGTTAATAAAAATATAGTAAAATAGGTTAATATTATTTATAATATATACTTGATTTCTTTGGTTTATATTTTCTTGGAATAATACTCGTTTTACTCTTAAAGCATTACCAAAAATATTATTATTATTGTCATTATCATTATATAAATTCCTCTTCAATTATGATATTTTCGTTATTTTCTACTGTCCAATTTATATTTAGAGAATATACTACTTAGTAGTAGCTAATTAGTTTTGATGGAGATGGGGTAAGATTTATAGATTTAATATTATCATGGTTGTTACCTAAACAATATTCAAAAACATTTAAAAGTATATTTAGGTGCTAAAACAATAGCTAATATAAGGTACTAGATATTTTTAAATAATGATTATCGTCACTTAATATTATTATTAATTAAAACAACAGAATAAAATATAAATGTATACTTCACGATTAAATATTCAATAATATATTAGGTGCTCACAGTGGTATCAAATGTTTGATAATATATACGAATAGTAAGATATATTATTGAGCTAATAGGAAAATGTTTAAAGAAAACAATATACTAATAGGTTGTTACCTAACCTAATAACCGGCAATGACTTTATGATTAATTTTAATTTCTTACTACTATTATAAATTATATTTAACGTTTAATAATCAATAAGATTGTTTTTCCAACAGAAAAAATTATTTAAAAATAACCTAGAATAATATTTTGAAGTAATGTAAAATCATGGTCACTCAACCTTATAATACTCAAATATATTAAATATTAAAAATATTACAAAACGCATTACATTTTAAACATGAATTCTCAAGTAAGAATAATGCCTAATAAGCAAGCGCTTAACTGTATTTTTTTTATTGTGACTCCTTGCCTTATCTAATTCTGCATAGCTGTTAGGACAATATTGTTTCCAATTTAGTAAGCCATATGGAAACATTCATTTTCTCCAATTATATGTTTTGAAGTACCTATTTTTATTAAAATACAATTTTACTGAATGTTGCAGCTATTAATTATTGTTGATTATTAACATTAAAATGACAAATTATATTGCTTAAAAACTAATATATATATTTTTAAATCATTTAATCAAAAGCGTTCTTGAAAAAAAATGTACTTTAATAAATATACCGTAAATTGAGGATAAACTGTTTACCGGTTTATTATAATTTTATGAATAACTCCTGATGTATTTATGATATAAATTTCAATATCAAATCTTAATTATAAATAGTTATGCTTAATAATTTAATGTTTTAATTTTTAGATTGCTGATGATAATCTTCTGAGATATTAATCATTTTAAAATACTATCAAATGTACACAACATTGAATGCAATTTGATAAAAACAATTCAATATTTGATACAAAGTTAACTCATTTTATGGTCCATGGTAGATCTTTATCAGTCATAACCATCATTACATTCAAACAATAACTTTATTAGATTGTCTTTCTTCAGATTTATCTGGATTATTATTAGATGACTGATTTGATTCTAAAAGTTCAAAAAAATTTTAAAATCATTAGATACTTGTCTAACTTAAATAAATAAATTACATGTATATTTGAAATTTTTAAAAATGTATATTCAATGTTAAACACATACTTGAATTTTGGGCAAAATCAGATGGTAAACAGGTATTTAAAGACTAAAGCAAATTTGATAATTCTTCCATTTTCTTAGCATGAATACGAACTGTTAGGAGACCTTTATTAAGTTACAAAAGTAACAATTTTTTCATAACACTAAGACACATCAGATGCATGTAATCCAAAGGAAATGATTTAATAACGTCAACATTGGTTAGTTCTTTTAAATTTGATTTTGATTCCAATAGAAATATGATAATCTTCATTCGAGTCTTCATTCAATCCGGATAAATAAGCTTCACGAGTTTTTCAATAAATTTTATATGTGAGTATCGGAAACAAACTCTATTTCACCTTCTATATAACATTTTGTACTTACAAGACGAAAAACCTAAATTGCCTTTAATTTTAAAATAAAAGATTTTGTCAGAGTATCAGAGCAAATATATTTTAGGAAACTTTTTAATGAATATTATTTAAATGAATTCCATTATTAATAAGATCAACAGCCCCAAAAACAAATTTCAATAGATACTCATTACTGTCTTTGGGTTTTTCTAAATCATAATATATACCCATAGGAAAAACTTTTTTGAGTAAAAGGAGATCAATAATAATATAATATGCCATTATGAACCAAAGTTGTCGACCACTACTTTTTAATATAGTCAGTCCATCTATTCCAATTGCCAATTTAATCGGTTTCAAATTTGATGATGCATATCTCAATATACTTGTTGCTAAACCAAAATGAAAATATAATCCTGGTTTTACAGATTGAATGTTATAGGAGATTTGTTTTGGTGGCTAAAAGTGTACTGCAATCAACTACGAAGTGAGTAAAGCATGTATGCTCTTTTAAGCCTTTTAATAATTTGCTTACAGCATTCCGTGGTATATTAAATGTTGTGGCCCAGTAGAACGAAAAGTATAAAGTAAAATCAGGGGGAATATTTTTCAGAGGATTACTATTAATATAATTTTGAATTTGTTCAGAACAATTTTTATTTGACATATAAAAATAAGCAAAATAAGCTACGTAAGTTATGAATTTACGATTTAAACCTACTTTAAACGCGTAAAAGTATTAGAATGCATAATTTCATTAGTTAAACTGTACTGACAACTTAAATCAACTTTACTGCAGTGTACACAGATGTTTTATAATTATTTACGAACGTTATAACTTTATTACATAGTTGGTAAAATTTTAGTATATTACATTATTTTTTGGTTTATATACTTATGTCTTACACAGTTTCTTCACGAAGTACGAACAGCTAACTTCACATATAATATACTTCAACGAATACAGTACTATAATATTACTGTTTACTAGCTATTGTTATAAATAATACTAATACGTAAGAAATGAAAACTGCGCTGTCAGTTTATACGAACAATCTTAAAAGAGAAAAATAATTGAAGAATAGCTAACACTAATATATATATATATATATATATATGTATAATGTATTGATAATTATAATAATATATTATTTATAACTATTTATTCAACATACATTAAACGTTTTATAAACTTTAAATTTATTATTTATAAAATATTATACATTTAATTCATGTAGAACGTTTATATAGAATTCACAGAATTTAATATTATTTTAGATTAAATGTTTAACATTTTATACAAATAATAATCAAAATATTGTAAATTTTACAAATTTAGAACATATAAAAAAAATCTTATAAACTCTGGATAGTAGTATTATAATAACGTTAAAATTATAATATTTTTTATTTATTCAAATTTTAAGGTTATTATAATATTGATGTTACCAAATTGTTATCTGATATAACTTGCATAGAAATATAGAAAGGCATTAATGATTAATAACGTTTAATTTTTTTTCAAATGATAAGTTTATTGTTTTCAATAACATTCAAAATAACTTAAAATATTATCTACTACTGAATTCAATTATCAATGAGTAGCAAACTTAAGAGAAATTTTATCTCATGTTTTAAGTTAAGACCTATAATATTGCTTATAAATATGTATACACTGTATACACTATACAGTATTTTTCTTTTGTAAGAAAGAAGTGATTTAAACTATACGTAGGATAAATAATTTTTCAGATATTTTGTATTTAAATAATCGAATTGCAGTTTTTATATTATTCAGTTAACCCGCCTAGACGATGATAACAGGAGCGCCATTTACCGCTTTAGTTTTGAACCGTTTTCAGTGCATTCTTGTCTATCTCACTTTAACCACCAGACAGTGCTGTCGTATAGGTTTTTTTAAATGTAATAATTATTTGTATTTTTATTGTCATCAAAATTGTTGCTTTACTAACTAGATTGAATTTTTTACCAGAAACCACACTTAGAGATGAGATTGGAACATAATTTCACTTCTTGGTTCCAAAATGTTATGACAGATTAAACAAAAAACAACCATTTAAAAATAAATATTTTCATAGAATCTAAAATGTAATTAAAAATGTATTATTCAATTAAAATGTTTGAATAAAAATAAAATCAATGGACGCATTTTCAATAAATATCATAGTTAAGGTAGTTCGGCATGAACGATGCACCTTAAATAAGTAGGTACTCACTACCTATAATAATATTAAACTATGCAGAGGGGCAAATCAGAAAGTAAAGTAGTCTTTATAGATCTATATTATATAATATATACCTACCTATCCCTTAATACTAAAAATATAAAATTCTTATTATTATGGACAGATGTAGACATTGATCATTCTTAATAATTTTAATATTAGACATGAATCATTAAAGTGGTTTTTTGTATCTATTTAGATTCTAAGCGGAGTGATGAATGTATTGATTTTATCATGTTGTGTGTTTTTTTATTGTTTTTTTGTGTCTGTCATCATGTTTTAGGGCAGTAAAAGTGCTTCGATTTCTTCATCAGCATCTTTTCTGATAGGAAAGTAAATCTGGTTGGTAATTTTGGGGGGTCAAAAGTACGAAATTCCCAATAGTTTTTAAATGCGCAGGGAAAAACAAAAAAAAAAAAAATAAGGAAAAAGGGGATATTTTCATAAAGCAAATTTTTGACAAAATTTATTTTTATTTTTAATAGAACAAAAAAAATAATAACCGTAAATACATAAAATTGTCAACATTTTTTGACTTTTTTTGAGCTATTTATAAGCATAATAGATTTTTGGGTTTTTTTTATTTTTTTTTTTATAATTGCCGATAAAAATTTTTCCAGACAATCAAAAAATTTAAAAATGTAATATGATATTCTTCATAACTTATAAGGTTGGGTTAACAAGGTTTTTCGTAAGTATTTAATAGTGTAAGCAAAAAATCAAAAAAAATATATAAAATAAATCATTTTTTATAGACATTTTAAGTTCAAATTTAGACGAAATTAGATATTTAAATAAAGAATAACGATATTAAATATTCTTAACGAAAAATATTTTACGTGGGTGCTTGAAACTTTTAAAGTATATCATTATATTTTATACACTCAATTAAATTTTCTCATGCAATGTTTTTTGCAAAAATAATTCAACCTACTGTATTATTAAGTAAAATGAATTATTTTAATTGCAATAATATCATAAAATACACTTAGTTATGAGGCTGACACACTGTTTTTGTTCAGAATTGTTTTCATATACAATGTTTTTAAATCATTGAATTCAAATTTAACAAATTCATATCATTGACCCCATTCGACACCCACTGTACAGCAAAGCGGCACCCACTTTCCGATCTTTATAAAATATTATGTTGTCATTCAAATGTATTTATAGATGTAAGCTTTGTGCGTTGCCGTTAGTTGTAATTTTATCTGACAATAATATTACCAAAGTAAAGTTACATTTTAAACAAAACCTAGAACTGACACGTTAATCATACAATATTTTCTTATTAAAAATGAATCTGCTTTCACGAACAATAAATTAACAAAACGTTTAAATAAAAACAATAAATCATAATATATATACTATTGTATATTTAGAATTATTAATACAGCGATAACATAAAGATATTGTTTAAAATAAAATAAATTAGTTTAATTATTATAAAAATATATTTAGGTATATCAGTATATAGATTTATTATTGTACTTTAAAATGTTCATAATAACAATAATCATTTTTTTTTTGAATATTTTTTTTTTTTTATTGATCATAGTTACTTTGGCTACTTAGGCCATTCGTTAATATTGTGTTTATATATTATTGTCTACAGATCACAGTATAGGTTATATTTGAATTATGTTATATAATTCGATTTCTTTTAAAAAAATAATGACATTAATATTTGGTTGAAGGTCTGGTTGCAATGCTTCCGGGGGGAACCATCTATGGGGATAGATGTGGTATGTAATGTTTGTTTCTTATGAGTCTTCAAATTGTTGACATTCAGTTAGGATGTGCAATCTACTTCACATGTTTCACATATTGGAGGGTCATTTCTGGCCACAAGAGGGTTATGTGTTGTAAATGTGTGTCCTATTCGGAGGCAATTTCAAATGGTTTCTTTTTTTTTAGGCGGTGGTCTTTCCATTCATATATTTTTTTCAGAATTATTATTGTGATTTTTAGGTGATAATATCTTATTTTCAAATTTTAGTTAAATACGCATATTCTCACCGCCTGGCCGTTGAATTTGCATTCGTGAGTAAATATTTTTATCGAAATAACAATACAAAACATTCGTAAAAAATAGAATGATATACTTGTTCAAGTAGATAATGATTTTGTATTTAATACATTTTGGTCTCATTACTTTTAATTGTTCAATATTCTATTAAGTCCTATCACTTGATCCTATTACAGTTTAATACGATGCACTTAGTTTGAATACTTATAAATTTATTCACGTATTAGTTTTTTAATATTTCATTTCTAACACGCGATAAACTGATTGCATTGTTCCATATTATTTTTAATTGAATGGTTTAACAATTTATGATCTCACCATTTGTATTATAAAGGTAAGTGTGATTATATGAACACGTTAGGTTACCATTTCCTTTCCTTATTATTTTTGTATTCAGAATATGCCATACGTTCATAAATTGTTTGTTAAAAACCATTTTGCATGGCAAGACAACTTTAAGTTAAAAAACCAAAATTTCATCATAAAAGGAAGAAAAAACTTTATAGAAAAAACTTTAACTGTGGAATATTGTTGTTATTTTTCGTAATCGATAAAATGGAAAAGTTATAATTATTTTAAAATCCAATGTTTTTAGGTTTTTAAACTTGAATAATTTTTTTTTGGAATCGTGATATTAAAAAAAATAAGGGTGATAGTGCACAGTAAAAGTTTTTTTTTTATAGTAAAATTTTGGTTTCTTATCTATAACTATAGTTCTATCGGTTTGTTTTTATACAAAAGCATTTTTATGTATAATTTCGTTTAATATTATGCATCAACTATCATTGATATTGACCACTAATAAGTACATTGAACTTTGAATTAGTAACTACATATTAAATTAAAACTATAAAATTTTTTAATTGTTTATACTTAACTCTTTTAAAAGCATAAAAAACCTATTTCCTCTGTTAATTATATGAGAAAACACAACAATAATATATACATAATTATATTATGTAATGTTTGTCTATCATAACACTGAAAAAGTTTTCCCGAGTAAAATAATAATTCAACTGTATGTTTAAACACACTTCTCGTTTTTTTAATCTAAGTAGGTATCTAGAAATTAGAATAGATTAATTCATATTAACACATTTCTCTATCTGTGTATACGCATTTTCTATAATATTTTTAGTTTGTTTCATCAATAACTTTTTTCTTAAAAATATTTTGAATATTGTTTTGGAAAGCTATTGGAGAGGAGAAATTATTATAATAAGTACTATTTAGTAATTAATTTTTGGTTTACATTAACGGTTTAACTGAAAATAAAAAAATTATATTCCTGTTTCCCAAAAACGAGAGGAAAAAGTCATTTTATAGAGCTAATTTATGTAAATAATTTAAAAGTTGTATATTTGTATTAATATTAAATAATTTCAATTAGTTATTCAAATATATAGCTATGTGAATTCTTAAGTTTTGACAGGAGGCGCACAAGCACGAGGTGAACCCGTCGAGACATTCTGTATACAGCGAAGAAAATCGTTTGACGCAAGTGACCTACGCTAACGTTCAAATAGCGTAATAATATATTGTTTCCACAGTGGGATTGCCGTCGAGCCGTCGAGGAATCGTATATTCCCAAAACGATATACAGGAGTAGACCGGCGATCGCTGCTTTGCACCAGTCCCCTTCGGGACTCGCTGCGGTTATCCTGGAGCAGCGTAATCCGTGGATTATTTACTCTTAGTTGTCAAACGTACCAACTCGAATAGTTATTCTATATTATTAATAGGGACCGGGACATAATGTGTTAAAAAAATGTTTAAATATGCGCCATCGAAATAGCGTCAGTGAATTATGCAGTTATCAACAAGTTTGAAAAAAGTATGATTTTAGATTTTTTCTAGTTTAAATTAATAATGGTGGATAAAATAGAAAATTTATTGACATTTTTTCGCTAACATTTTAAATAATATTTTTTCTCCAATAGTACTTACCTATATTTTTTTCAAAAATTTCAAAAAATAATGAATATTATATTTTTACATCGTGCCAAGAACAAATTTTTTTAAAATTTTTATTTTTTTTTATTACCTCATACAGTTGAGTCCTGATAACTTGGAAAACTCAACAATTCAAATTTTTTTCTTGCCCCCTAAAATATTTTAAAGTAGTGATTGAGGTATATAACTCAAAAAATATATAAGTCGAATTTATTTTTATTCCTCTTGAGATTTGAGATATCGAGACTCGATTGTATTATAAAGTTATAAACAATTTCAGCAAATGTATACCGCTCTGCTGTACAGTAGTCAGTAGATGTCGAATGGGTAACTAAAATGGATGTGTTAAATTTGAATCTAATGATATAAAATCATTGTATACGAAAAACTATTCTGAGCGAAGACCGTCTGTCAGACTATATTACTAAGTATATATTATGGTATTATTGCTGTTAAAGTAATTTATTTTGATATTAAATATTATGATAATACGGTACGTTGAATTAATTTTTGCCGAAAACATTGCATTTGAAAATGTCATTGAGTGTATAAAATATAATAACATACTTTAAAAATTTCAAGCACCCACGAAAAATATTTTTGAATTACAACGAAATAAATAATATTGTTATTCTTCATTTAAATAACTAATTTCGTCTAAATTTGAACTTAAAATGTCTATAAAAAATAATCATGTCAATATATTTTTTTGATTATTTGGCTACATTATTAACTTCTTACGAGGGACCTTGTTTCAATTGTTTAATCCTTAGCTATAAAAATTGAACATTGTATAAATTTTTGACTACAAAATAATTTGCAAATGTTTGATATTTGGATAAATTTTGGTTAAAATTTTTGCTTTAAATGGTCATAAAAAAAAAATTAACTCAATGACAATTTTTATCGATATTTATAAGAAAAAATTAAAAAAAAAACTCGAAAATTTCTTATGCCTACAATTAGCTCAAAAAGTGTTCAAATATTTTTTAAATTTTATGATATATAGAAATTGAGAATATTAACACTTGGTAAACATTTAAGTATCTAGGGTTATTTGTTTTTGAATTACAACAAAATAAGAAAATCGTTCACTAAGAAATTGATAGTTTACGGCTGAATATCTGATGTCTAATTTCAAACACTCATAAAAAATTATTTCCACTTACCCTAAACTTTTTTTTTTTAAGGAAGTAAAAAAACTTTTGGTTAAATTTTCAAACCTTGAATTTAAACAGAAAAAAGTTGATGAATTTCCAAATAAAAAAAAATTTCAAAGGTTCGTGATTTTGTTGAAATTCTAACTTTAAACGCTTGTTAAAAATTATTATAGACTTACGCTCAACTTTTTTTAAATTTTTCTTTAACATTAAGATATGAGAAACCTTGTTTTTCATTTTTAAGTTTTTTGACCCAGCAAAATAATTTTATCGATAATCAAAACAAATAATAATCCGAAAATTTCTTTTGCCTGTATATTCTAAGAGTTAAAGTATACTGAAAATTTAACGGTATATAAAAAATGGTAATATAAACATTTGTTAAAAACTTCATGTATTTACAATTATTTTTTTGTGTTACCTCAAAAAACAAAGTTAATTTAAAAAATTTTCACATTTTTTCTTTAACTTTTTTTTTGTTTTTCTCGACTTATTTGAAAAATATTGGGAATTTTTTACTTTTGACTCCCCAAAGTACCATTTAGATTAATTTTATTACCAGAAAAAATGTTGTTGAAGAATATCAAAGCACTTTTATTGCTCCAAAAAGTGTTGTTAGACACAAAAAAAAAATAAAATAAAAACCGTTAATAAGGACTGTCAACCACACCGCGATATCACCGAGTCATTTTAGTAAGTACCTTAAGTATTTTAATCTTATACAAATCTGAACAGGCACCAAAGGTAAAGGATTTATCCATTCAGCTGATTTTTTCTTTCCACCGTTCGATCGGAACGACTGACTAGGTAGGATGAAATCGGTCATATCGCGGTAACAGACCTCGTGTCGCATCGTCAACACTACATCAGAGTTTGATATAATATTATCTACATATTATTTACGTGATCGTACAGATTACCCTGTTGAAAATGTCCTGGCGCGCTTATACTATATTAAGTAGGTGTCAGTGTAGTAAAGTATTTGAGTAAAAGTATTCAAATTACTTTTATTGGTGTCGAATACAGTTTTAATGATTTTATCATCAATAACATTATAGTATTTAAATAAATTGTATTTGAAATGCTTATTGTTGGTATTGAATTTATTTTTTTTCAGGTGATTTAGTTTATTTTATCAGTAAAACGTTTTGTCAGTTGTTGTTTCAAATTTTAAATGTATCCTTGTGTTAATACACACTAAGCATAGTGGTAAATAATAAAAGTAAATGTACGTAAAGGATTAGTATTTAAAATACATTTTTAGAGCAATTTTTATAATACTGGTAAATTCTAATCAAGTAAGTTAGGACATTTTTTAAACCTATTTCTAAGTTTCTGTTTTTTTTTTTTTTTTTTTATATTGAGGATAAAAGTTCAAATAAGATATTGTTAAAAATAAATCGTTTATTATCAGGCAATTAAAAATTTTAAATATTATATATGTTTATTAATGGTACCTAAGTAACATGATTTTGTGTCTATTAATTATTTACCTTATTTTGATTCCGAAGTGCACACATCACTGAGCAGGTATAGTGATAGTACTGTTTGAGAGACTACCATAATTACAAAATATTATTCTATATTCCATTAAAATACCGGTACATTAAGATAATAAGTTTTAATATATTATATTATACAGACAACACATTTTATCGCTAAATCACTATTTGGATCGTTATGAACGTTAGTGTTACTTATTGAACGACTCGAAAACTGTTTTGAAAACAATGATTTTTTGCCAAACTTTTTACATTATGAACAATTGTATACGACAAAAAGATTTTGTTTATATTTTTTGTGTTTTGTTACCTTAAGGAATAATTTTATCTTTTATTTTTTTCACGTACCTATAACATTTGAAATACATTATGTGCGTTTTATACAGTTTTATAATGAAACATAAATTTGTGCAGCAACTGTTTTGCAATGACGACGTTTTTTTCAACAATGTGACGTTCGGTGTTAATGCTGTTATTATTATACAATTGTTGTTCATATTGAAAATCAGAATAGAATAAAAACGATATTTTTGGATTCATTATTTTTAGGATATACACAAATCAGTGATAATTATTTTCACAGAATTCAGTTTAGATCAATGATTTTATAAATTCAATTTCAAAAATGTGCTCATTATGAATTTATTTTTCCACGAAGATTTTTTGGTATTACTTGAACCAGTAAAAGTTGGTAAAAAATACGCTATCAGTATATTTTAGTGTTTGGAGTTCAACTAGTTAATGTTTATTGCGTTAATTTAAGCAAGTATCTATCTAATTTTTGTTTATTTGAATTCAGCTATTACATGATTTTATCTGTAATTTTGGCTTATTTATGTCTCCGCCGATATTGTACGAATAATATATTCTTATTATGCGATAAAGTCAATATATGAGTTTTGACTGCTCGAACATGCACCATGAAATGTCATGAAAATATATTACCTTTAGGTATGCTAAAGCTAGGTAATCGTAAGAAATACGATATTCCAAATAACTACTCTAAGAAATAAGCGTCCTGATTTTGTCGTTGAAATATTTTTTTTTATTCTTACCGTCTAGCTAGGTAATAGCTTGAATGATAAAAACAAAACAAAACTGTGATTATTTTCTCTAGAAAAATATGAATGGATTTCAGGGATCAATTATATTTTCAGGGAGAGCACCTTTAATTCATTATGTAATAGATATGATTATATGATATACGTGTTATAATATAAGTATGTTGGTATACATTTAGAATATTATACTATTATTAATATTTTTAGTTGACAATAGGCACTAAAATTTACTGCATTCATTCGTATATAAATGATCGATACAGTTTTAATTTTTTAAAGTTCATTTTACCAGTTCTTGTTTTCTAACCTAACCGCGCTTCATGGCCCAAAGAGACTCACATATACAGAGTTTAAATTTTAAAGATACTAATAGTTAATAGTTATAGCTAGATAAAGAAAAACTAAAATTGTTTCTGAAAATAATTTTTGTCGTGATCATTGTTTTGTCAGAACGAGTTGGGAATTCGACTATCACGTGTCAACTTAACAATTTATCAACTTAACTACCTCTTTATAACATACAAAAAATTGTACTTGTATATTTAAAAAAAAAACTATCATTACTATTTTCACTGTAAAAACATGAGTAGGTAGTTCGAGTGAAGGTACTGCACCTCATATTTCCATTTTAGTTATAATTTTATAATTATTAGGTGGTATATTA
This sequence comes from Pentalonia nigronervosa, assembly GCA_014851325.1. Classification (NCBI taxonomy): domain Eukaryota; kingdom Metazoa; phylum Arthropoda; class Insecta; order Hemiptera; family Aphididae; genus Pentalonia; species Pentalonia nigronervosa. The sequence continues at coordinate 245,277 of JACXSJ010000475.1, read as the reverse complement.
TTAATTCTATTATTACAGATTTTAAAATCAAAAGTATCGTACTCGTATGCCATCTATAAGCTGGATAATCTTGATGTCTTGTCAAATGGATTTGTCGAGTCGATAGTTACATTGTGTGGTTACTAGTTTCACTAACCAAGCTTCCATGTCAAAACTTAAAAGGAATATTGAATAATTCATTGAATAGTGCTATTATAATAATATTAATTAATGTCTTAGGCTGATGATACTTTTACATAATGTTTTATAAAATAAGTGTATGGTGTACAAATTGATTCAATTTCGGTAATAATTTAATGAACGTATTGAGATGTCATTAATAAATAACTATATATTCGTTTTTCTATCTATGTGAATCTACTTTTTAACTTTCATATCCTAATCGGCATACAACAATGTACATACTATAAACTGCACAGGAGGGACAATGATCTATGGGCTTTTATTGTAGCCCTCTCTTTTTGAAATGTTATAATACATGTATATTATGTATTTATTTATTTAATTTAGTCTTAAATTCCGTATATTTAAAATATAAATAAAATTGTTATTATTATTATCAAATATTATGTACAAAAATTACAATTGTATTTTTACTGAAAAAATTTGGCCCTCCTAAGATTTCAAACAAACTCGCTGGTAATTATATCGACTCTAATTATAAACGTATTATAATATAAAATACTAAGATAAATCCGTCTTACAGTTATCAATGAAGTTCCCCACGGTATTATGTAAAGGACGTAGTTTACACGTCTCAACATCTGTGTATTATATAAATATAATATATTATCACGCACTGTAATATTATATAATATAAAGTTATGACAGAACATCGCTGATAAACGATAATAATTTCATTCCTTTATAAATGTCGAGGATGGCACACTATTCTCATTATATACAGCGATACAGAAGCTACAGTAGTTATACAAGACAGTTATATCTAAGTATTTTATATATTATTATACCTACCTATTATATGCGTGCTTTTAGTCATCCAATATTAATTTGAACACAGTTTTCTAGATTAAAAATAATATGGACGAAAAAAATAACGTTTTTAAACTCAAAAAACATTTGGTACCACAAAAGTTATATAATAGAATCGATATGTCTACTGCACTTAATAATTATAACATGAGGTTTTTTTTTAAAACAACAATATTAACTGTTTATTATAATGGACAAATCAGTGATTACTAAGGTGGGAATTTTACTGACAAATAACTACAAGTGAAACTAGAAAAGAACTGATAAAATAATGAAAAGATACTCCATCTGAATCATTGTACCTACCTACGTGTCACGTAATTTAATTATGTTTAAATTTTTACTAATCGAGAACAATATTTGCTTGTAGTTTAGTAGTTAACATAGACACGTGTGTCTTGGTTTCGTTCCAATGTCGTTCTATCGATTTTGGTCGAAATAAAAATAAATAATATATTAATGTTCACAGGAGTTGTGCGACTGTGCAAGCGTATCTAATTGACAAAGTGAGATTAGATTGGAATTATTACGTTGGTATTGTGCTTTAGCGGTTTGCTTCACAGAACACGAGTGGGTGTTTTTGTACTGTATAATACAGTCCATATAATGTAAACGAACATTCGATTTTTGTGCATTTGTCCCATAAAATATTATTGAATTATTCGGTGAAGTTTGGTACGCATGATTGGTCACAACTCAATAAACAAAATTAAATATCGTAATATGAAACCAAAAATTATAATACACGAATTTATTGTTCGTAAATAACATGCGTAGTAATATTTTGCATATATTTCATTTAAAAAATGAAATTTGGTATTATAATTATATGTGCTAAAATGTATACTAATAATTATTATTTCTTATGTAGTCCTATCGGAACTTTTTAAAAAGGTAACACAACGTTCGTTAATAATGAAATTTTCATTCCGTTATTTTTATATTTTTCATTTCATGTTTTTTTTTATTTACTTATATTATGTTTATTCATTTTGATTTTATATAAAAATTAATTTGATATTTTATTCACTCTTTTTTTATAAAAAAAAAAATAAAATAAAATACTAAACCAAAATTAAGTAAAACTAATTACTTTTCAAACTTTCAGTTTTATAATATAAATTAAGAAACACAATCATTTGGTTCTATAAAATCCTTAATTAATTTGAATTTATATGCTAAAATAATTTTTTGTTTACGTTTGAGTGATAATGATATTTTTATATTCTCCGAAACTTTTGGCAACTATACTAATCACAACAGAAAAAATCCAACAAACTTACAGCGTTTAAAATTAGTTTAAATTTATTTAATAATAATTAGTCTAAAAACTATACAATTTTAATTTTTAAATTATAAATGTTTATTGAATAAAAAAAATATATATATCGTACATTATACAGTATTATTATTGTACAATATTTATCTTAAAAGTGTTAATCTATAAAAAAAAATGTTATAGACATTTTTTAACGATCACATTATTAATATATAATCATGTTCATACCATATTGTTATATAGTATTTGCCATTTGGTTTGTATATTTGTCATACGTATACAACATATTATAATTTATTAGATGCCTCAGAAGTTCAAATTACTTGGTATTCATTTACAAATTATGGGCAACAGTGGTTGTAGTGGTTATGCGATTTATGGGTATAAATTATTACTATTGTTTCTTTATCATAGAAATTATGTTACGTGTAAATGTATAATGTATAATGTTAAGGATTAAATAATACATTAGATATTTTACCGAAGTTGAAGTTAACCAACTGTGGTGTTAGGTTAGCAATAGTGTTAGATTAACTTATTTTTTTAGATCATATTTGAAATTTTCTACTTTCATCACATATATAATATAATTAAGTATCTATAACTTTTTAGTGATTTATTTTTTGAGTTTTTTTGTATTAACATTTTTGTTTTATCATATTATTATAAAATATTCACTATTCTGCATCAGTCTTCAATCGGAGACAAACTGTATGGCAGCAATACACTAAAAGTAAAATGATCAATCATCTGTCTTAACTAAACGCCTTAAACCAGTTATATATGCATAGCTAGTAGATGGGATATACTACTCGACTTTGGTACGTCTCAGTTGTTTTAGTTCAACACTTAACTTTTTTATTTGTTTGCCAAGAACGTCAATAAATAATGTATATTTACAAGTATGTTATAATGTTTAAAACATAGTTACTGGATTTGAGTGGAAAAGAGAATAGCTAATTATTACAATCGTTTAAATATAATGAATAGAATATAATTGATGAAATGATTTACTGACATTATAAAGATGAACAATGGCCATACTATAGTCTTTAAACTATATAACTAAAAGTTAAAACTATATTCGTGATTTTTTTAGGCAATATTTTTATTTTTATCGTTGGTTCCGAAAATACAATATAGTTGAAGAGTAAAAATGATTCCATCGTACAATAGGGTTATCATTTTTATTGTTTATTATTATATAATATTTGTATTAAATTAAATTTGTTAGATGTTACTATGCCCGGGGTGGATATATCGTATTATAATAATATCTTCTTTTTCATTTCAGATTATATAATATACGTTTAACGTTCGTAAATAAGTACCGTAATATTATTTCATTTTAGTTTTTAAATATTGATGTTTTGTTTGTCGTCCTTGGAATTGTAATTTTTATTCTTAAGTTAATGCAAAGGGCGTTATTAAAATATGGACAAAAACGCTTTATTTATATCGGCTTTGTATTAATTCTATAGGTTTTAAATTTTAATCTATAAAAATTAAAATACTATGTACCTACTATACTTATACATAATAATATAATGTACATACTCGTATAGGTTCACATATTTATTTAGTCTAAAAATTGGCATACAATTTAATATTTTTGTACCAAATAACTTAAATGGGATTAATTAATTACATTTTTGTTATACACACAGCGTTTTAATCCTAAATTACATAATTTTTATAAGGTATAGGATATAAATACATGATACACCGGTTTTAATTGTTTTTATTTATAGTTGATAATTATTTAGATTTTTTTATGGTTATTAGAAATTTAGAATCTATGAACTGTACTTATTTGTTTTTATAAGTGATTTTTAATAATGTAATTCTTCATCGTCTATGCACTATTAAATACTGCATGTGTGAATTTAATATGTTACACTAAATTACGAATAGATATATTTATATTTAAACGAATATTTGGGATAGCTATTTCGGTTTTGGCTTTATTAATTCACTAAATACGTCTGATTCTACCTGTACGAGAAGTAGAGTACAAAATGTACTCCATTTGTCTTACTTAATTTGATCAATTAGTTTGAAGAAGATAAGTGTAACTGAAGGAAATTTGTAGACAGATCAGTTGGGTCCATTTTACTCTAGTGATAAAGTATGTGATATCGTACTATGTAATTTTGAAAAATAAATACTTACTTCAAACTCCCATTAAACTAAATCTAATAATATTACTAAAACAAATAAAGGTACCTACTTTTTAATTTAGAAATATTGATAATGTGTTTAATTATTTATATACTTTATTATTATCTATGATATTATCAGTTGCGTACGCAGAGGTAGAGTTTTAATTGCCTACCCAAAATTGTATATTATTTTTAATCAATATAAAATATATTGTAAAATTTCGATAACATTTTGAATTTTAGTTTTTCTTAGCTGATAAAAGATTAAAGAACATTGCTAAAAATCTGTGATAATCGTTTAATCGATGTACCTATAGATGACTAAGCTATGTACTTTAATCGCATACTAAATTTTTGATTTATTCTATAATTTGACGCAATCAATTATTAAAAAACTGTTTAGCAAAATATAGTGTAAATAAAAGTATAATATTATATTCCTATATTATAATATATTGCATTCAAATTTTGAAAAACTATAATTTGTTAAATTGTGTGTTCTATATCAATTGTTTTACTATTTGGATTTATAGTTTGATAATTATGTAATAATTTCAAATTCTAAGTAGAGTAATAAATGTATTGATTTTATAATCTTGT
>JACXSJ010000475.1:0-231644 GCA_014851325.1 Pentalonia nigronervosa | reverse complement strand
ATTACTTTTATCGTATGATATTTTTTTCTTTATTTCATGTACACAATATTCTATAACGGCTTTGGTTTATTTCTGAATAATTCACACCTGCTTCACATACGGACATTTCATAACCAAGGAAGATCCATCTCAATGTTCAGCTTGTTGTACATTTATCTCACTATTATAGTCAAACACATAATTGTAATACGAGAATACATCAAATTTAAACACAAATAGCAATAAAACCAGAAACTTGATAAAAAACTCTTGCACCAAAATAAAAGCAGTCAAGACATTTATAAAATGTATAAAAAAAAAAAAAAACAGATCTCTGTTGTATAATGTAATATAATCTTATAGACCTAAAAAAATTATTATAACTGAATTGGCTAATAGGCATTACTTTGTCGTCGATGCTAAAATATAAAAAAAATAATTTGTATCTGCAGGCACAATTCGTGTATATTCTGAGACACAGATTCTGATTTCTGAGTGATATTGCATATGGATAGTAATGATTGTCCTCCTTGGGCATTGACCTTTTTTTAGTAATTTTTGAACGTACCAATTACTCAAAATAACATAATATAATAATATAATGCATTATTTATAAGTACAGATAAGATTATTAAAGAACTTTGACTTAAAAAAAAAATTTAATTTTATATTTCAAATAAAAAATAATTTGTAACTCAAAAATAAATTTATGAAAATAAAAATATAGATAAGTGAGTTCCAAAAAGTTCAATTTCACGTTATGTTCATAAATTCATAAATATATTAAACATACAAATAAATTAAAAGTAAAAGTCTTATCTCAGAAAGCTTGGAACCAAATCAATAAAATAAAAATCATCATTATCAAATTCTTCAAACAATTTTAAATACTTGATTTACTATACCCAAAAACCTCAAAAATAAAACTATCATTATTATATTATTGGCATTAATATTAATGTAAATATGCATTAATATTATTATTAAAAAATTGTCAAATATATTGTAAGTAGTAACCATGCGAGGACAGCATGTAATCAACCTTAATTATTTAAAAAAAAAATGTATTTATGTATGATTAGGTATGCATAGGTCTGGTTATTGTGACCGAAAAAAAAATTAAAATTAAAGCAGTTAAGTTTGGATTTAAATATTCTTAATGATTTTAGGGTAGGAATTCAAAAACAGATAAAATTTATAACACATTAAGTGTTAAACGGTGTTTTTGATGTAAACATCGTGTAAGTAAAACTGCTATTATAACTAGGTATACTAAGAACATTTAAGTTTTTTTACAAAAAGCTTTTTGCATTATTATAACATTTAAATTATATTTTTTTTTCTAATTAAATTATTGATATCACAAAAAAAAATAACGAGAGAGTTTAAAGTAAGATAAAGTATGATAATAATATGAATAATAACATATTGATAATAATTAATAACACAAAATTATTTTATTTTATTGTTAGTTTGAATTTACAATATTGTATAATATCATAATATGCGTTTGTATTATTTCATACAGTACATCTTATCATATTTGTTTCTATACATTATTTAAATATATCTAAAATAAATATTCTAAGTTGTATTATTGTTTTATAGCGAATTATTAGTTCAAAAGTAATTTAAAAAGATACATGACACTATTAGTAATGGGTTTGGGTTACATTTTTAGTGTTTTTTTAAACAATTGTTTTAATCTCATACTTTTTATACTATTTTGTACAGAAATGGTCTACAATATCTACATTTAAATTTAAATTCTATAACATTTCATATTTTATTTTATTTTTTCTTCATTACACATTGGAATTATTTAACGATTTTAACCTAAAAAGATTATCCAAAGGAATGTTATTAAAAATTCAATTGTATAGAACGCACAATTAAAAAAATTAAATTTTTTAAATATGTAGTAAATAAGATAAAAACTATAGCAATATTATAATTATCAAAGGTATACATTGAACCACTTATATTAGTTAATAAATATAAATGATTAAAGACAATTCTCAGAAATGTGGAAATGTGGATATAGTGAAAGTTATGCAAAACTCTATAATCTCTTTAAAATAAATATTTGCTTTTTATCAGCGATATTTAATTTTATTACATTATATTATTATACATTTAGAATATAAAAATAGGCTTAACAGTACCCATAGTGAGCTTATTTTTAAATTCATTAAAATGTTTTATTTGTTTTCATTTTGTAATGACAAAGAGTTTGATTTATATTTTAATTTTTAACAAAAAAGATTATACTATGGTTAAATGAATAGAAGATCAGCAGTTATTTGGATTATATTAATAGCTTAAAAAGTTTTTACTAGATTGATCACAATAGCCAGTGAAAGGGATTATTTCATTCACTTTATGTCAGTCACTAAAAACGTCCTTTTCAAACGAGCCAAAATAAAAAAGGTATGAGGTATGCATTATATATATATATATATATATATAAAGTAAACAAAACACTTTTTGCAAAACTTTTGTAATTTAAATATACTACTTACTGGTCGTTAAACCGTCAATAATCAAATATATCTTTTCAATTTCTTGAAGTTTTAACGTTGTTTGGCTGAATATAAAGATAGTAAGATTAGGTATAGGTATTCAAATTTGATGGGTTATTCTTTAAGTATGCGATGTGGTTCGAGGGTCAAAAGTAATGTCTGGACAGGGAACTCTTTAAAAAAGAAATACAGCTCATTTGCAAGTGAAAAGAATGGCCGATGGGACTTGAGTGTGGTTTTTTTGATTTACATAACCAACATGCAATACGCGGGACACTAAGATTTGCATAGGCAATTTGTCTCTTTACACTCGAAAACCGAATCCATTGGGACAAGAACTATATCCTAGTTGTATAAACAATACTCGAGAATAATTATTTTAATACAAAGACACAGGTCAAGGTCTGTTGGCTGTGATAAAAGTTTAGTGCCATGGGAATCACCAGAAAAATATCCATAACCACAAAGAGTGCTTTACATTACGAGTGAGCAGAAATATTACTTACGCTCAGTATATTTAACTCAATAATTATTGTTCATCTTTAATCTAGTAACGATATTCTTATAAAATATATTATACGTATTAATAACATTATAAAATCTATTATAGTAGTAAAGCTACTTACTTAGTTAACATTAGCGCCTAGGTAAATTTAAGGTATTATGATTTATGATAGCATAATATGTAATTGAATTTATAGAATTATCTTTTTATAATTAAAATAATTTTGAAGTGCAATGTTTATTTTAAACACTTTTTAAAAATATTAATTATTGTTGAGATTTTGTAAACAATTATATAAGTATAAATATTAAACATAGCAAATTAATATTATAGTGATTATTCGTCGAATTTATTACTCATTTGATGTTAAAATATTTCTCTAACAAATTTTTAACCACAATACATTATAATTCAGGAATTCAGAATTTTGAGTGGAATGCAAAAAAAAAAATAATTACTAATTGTCAATCTTAGTGAAAAACCACTTACAAAATAAGTAGGTAGTGTTAGGTTTAACAAATATATTATTAAATATTACGAATTTTTGATATTTTTTTTTCATTAATACAAATTAAAACAAGTAGGTAGGTAACACAAAATGATTATTAATATTTTTTTCTACTAAAAATAATTTAACAATAGGAAATTTTGAAGATAATTTAAGATAATATGTAGTTAGTATAAAAGTTCTTAGAATATTCAATAAATATACCTAAAAAGCTAAACAGAATCAAAGTATTTAGAAAAAAATATCGTTTTAACTATTATTAAAAATATTTAAAACCATCGAAATAAAGTTATTATTGTATTATAAAAGCGTCAACTAATTTCAATAGAAAATCTGTAAAATTTAAATATCAATGATAACCCATAAAATAATGACGTCTCCAATATATATTTATAATTATTAATGTATATGAACACAATATTATAATAGTTGTAAAACAAATAATATCGTATATTGTTTTCTTTGTTTTAAATTTCAAAGATTTAATTAATAGTTAACTACGATTTATATGGAAAATACGTTTTATTTTAGCTTATACCTACACTATTTATAAAACTTTTTAAACTAAAATATACTATATTATTATGTTTGTAGAAAAAGACATTTATTAACTACCTATGTATACAATATTATAGATAGCTTGTAGGTATATGTTATAGCGTGTTAATTAATTTCGAGATTGATAAACTTAGTGATTAGGATGTAAACCATTCGTTCACAGTATGGTTCATGTAACTACCGTCACGCGTAATCTCCAAAGTTATATTACAACGATTACCTTTATACGGAATAATATTATCAATAACTTAAAGTCTAGTCGGTTCATATACGGTTCGGAGTTATCGTAAAATTGTACGGTTCATGATTTTTTGTCAAATTATCGTTCATTTGCCTTCTGTGTGATGTTTGGTAAAGAAAAATGTAAAATAACGGCCTTAGAACATATACATAATATTTTGGATCATCTATAATACGCCCAAATACAATTTTGGCTTTCAGTCGGACGGTGTGCTGAATGCGTGTATCATAAACCGGCGTTGTGTGTGGATGAAAAAAAAGAATAATACAATTTGTTTAATTGAGTTATTCAATATAATAAAAGCTAGTTCATTGATAGTTAACACGTCTGTTTCGTACTATATTCTCGTATACACGCATCATTAGTTTAATGCGGCCTAACTTTGCGTCTCGTTTAAACATTTTTGGGTCGAAAGACGCCCTAATAAAAACTGATGTGTAAACAAAATTTTACGATTCCCAATAATGTTCGGTGTTCCGTTTATTAAATTTGTAAACCGCTTTTTTGAAAAGTATATAATATTTTATGAGTCGATAGTGTGAATCTATTTATTTAAACGTACAAATTAAAAATAAATTATACCAAAATATTTGTTAATAATACCAAATATTTGCTGATGGGTTACATTATGCGATGACATAAAAATATGAGACAAATTTGTGATTATTGAAATTTTTTAAATTGTGTCTTTAATTATAATGTTGTTAAAATAGTCTTTGTAACTTTTTATAAAAACCATTTTTATGTGTCTGAATAAAAACAATTTCACTATAATCAAATAGATAATACTATGACAATTGATTGACGTTGATCGTCTTTGGTGATTATATTTTATACATTTGCACAATAATTCGCAATTAGGTCCTTGTTTTGTGTTTTATTTCATTTTATTTTTATCGTATGTTCATCGCTTAAATAAAAATCTATACCGACTAATTGCCAACAGTTAATTTCCAATGTATACATACAGTTTAGCATACATTCAAACAAACTACGAGGCCAATGTGTTACAAGAAACATATTATTCAAAAATATTTTACTGCAAAAAAAATTGTTCGAAAACTATTAGATTTAGTTTGCATATATTACAGTTCATTGTTAGGCTACGAAAATACAAATAATAAGTGCAAATAAGTTTTTTGTTGGTTGATATTTTAATTGTATATTCATATTACGGAACACAATTATTCAATTTGTATAATCGAGTTTTCAAACAACCCTTGACCAATGGTCCTGCAATACCTTCCGTTCATAATGTGGGTAATTTATTGCATAAACCTTTTGCCTCCGTTTGTTTTGCATCTGTAATTAATTTTGTTAATTATCCAAGTGTCTATACTACCTAATGCTAGCACTATTAAAAATCAATCGTCATTCGGCAGTACAACAAATGTTTGGTACAATGTTCAATTTTAAAAAGTTTATGGTATATTATAAACATATTGTATTATATAATTATTGAAAAATTTTAAATCTATTAATCTAAATGTATTGATGATATAAAAATGTAATGGATGCTTTTTATTATAATTCTGATAAATTTGAAAATTAAAAAATATTATTGATTATAAATACTTAGTTACTCAAATTAATTTACTTACTTAATATAGCAATAAACGATATTGTTAAGTATTTGAAAATATTTACACGGGCATAACATTTAAAATGTTAAAATTAATTTTAAAAAGAGCTATCTCTTTTATATTATCTATAAAATAATATGGGCAATGAAGTTTTAAATCAAAATAATAAAAAAAAATTAGGGTTTTTTTCATATGTAATAATAATGTTTATGCATTTTTCGTTACTCGAATTAGGTTAAATCTACGGAAGTGAAAACTATATATTAACTAAACTTTTCATAATATGATATAATATATATAATTTTAGAATGAGCATTATCCATCTCCCTTTTTGCTTAATTAAAACAGTTTGAAATTTATATTTTAAATTATTTAATTTTAATTTTTAACAGCTATAAATGAATATTTTTGGTTTACCTTTCGACTTATTTAATATTTGCCAAGTTACTAAGTACACATATTTAATGTTTGCAATGGAGAACTTTCATGTATGAAAATAATTAATTATTCATATTTAAGTACACGTGTTCACGTACAAAGTTTCCAAAAAATAAAAAGACGTTGATGATTTTTTCATAGATACTCTGATTTATGTTTAATTTATTTTTAGTATAAATCTCTAGATAATTGTTTTTTTTTTTATAATCATACCCATAAACGTAGAAACGTATGATTTTTGTTACATAATTAAATGTAAAGTAAAAAAAAAAAATTGAAACTTCACAAAAGATTTATATTATAATAAATATGTTTAATAAATTTGAATGTAAGTTTGTTTTTATGAACGCATAAACTTTTTTAATCGTCAAACTGTACGGCTAGGTAGGTAGGTACCAACTACCAGCTACTATTGTCAAACGACGAACTTTTACAATTTTAATCAAAAGTCATTATACGAACTTCTGTGCTCTTGTTACATCGATGTTTTACTTCACATGCCACGAGGACTATTTTATATAGGTTATTAAAGATTTAACATTAATTAAAATGGAAAACTTCCTCTAGCCTTGGACAAAGTGTTATCAGAGAGAGTTTCTAATTTACTATACTGTATTATAATTTTAATTTTAATATAATACAATAGCCCCGTGTATTTGTAGTTGTACATTTAATGTATATTAACGTTAAATTAAATAGAGCAACATTGAAGGCGTATAAGAAAATAGGGTCTAAAGTGAATAATTTGGCGTACCGTCATCAATATCCTTTTTATGCGTCTCATATTTAATGGAAATCAAAAATGCGTAAATATAATATTTTACTCTTGGATTTATTAATTCGGTTGTTTGTCGACAACCATGGATGATGAAAAACGTAAAAGTGATATGAGGCGCAATAACAAAGCTGTGGGGAGAGTAGAAGTCAGGGACCTAAGGCGATTGGTGTAGGTATATGGGAGAGACGGGTTGGTGTTAGGCGACAACCGCGTCTAGGGTTGGTTGATGTCGTGTGAGTATTCATACGCCACCGTGATATGTTATTTACGTAGTTTTTGTCGTTTCGGTGAAACATAATTATCGACTTGATTTAGATTAAATTCGACCCCTGAAACCCTTCCACAGGAATCCCCTGTCAACTGGGGCCTTCCGTAGCGTCATCCTACGCCGCCACCGCCACAACAAAGTGTTGAGCGTTTTCTCGCGTATATACTGATGTATTTTATTATGAAGGTAGGTACCTGCACAATATTATTATATTAAAACAACTAACCCCCTACAGCGTGACGTGAGACCAGCGGACATGGAGCTACAGGAGGACCGATGGAATTAAAATTTAATTTCCTGGATTCCCATGTGAGAGGTGGTGAGGGGTAAAAATAGAAAAACCGACATGCACACCGAGCGGAGATAAGGGCCGAACAGCAGGAGACATTTCCGATGAAATTTACGAGCTCACGTTTGCGAATATCTTTAGTCACGTAAATAATGAAATTGCGGTTATGCGGTGGCGGTAACCTCGGCTCAAACACTCGGTTCTCTCGGTTGGTGGTTGGCCTACGTCGACGTTGCTGTTTTAGCGAGCACCATCGACCCCGCTGATATGTCACCATCGCATACGATGGGTATGGGATCATAGTATTGTACCTGTAAAAATACCATCAGAGTAAAGTATTTATTTTTATTGTTTGGTAGCGAGAGAGGGTTGATTGTCATTTGATTGTCGTGTTTATATTTCTTCTTTATTTTGATCAGGCATTTCATGGTAGTGGTGGCGATGAGTGGTAGGGGAATGACCCGCCCAAAATCCTCTTATCTACCACGGTATTACGAAAACGCGGTCAGTGAGGTCATAGCAGACACTACGTCACCGGTTGGTCTGATGATGGCGGGGGGGGAGGGAGTGCAATAGGAAGAAACAAAATAAAATGAAAAAATAAAACAATAACGTTTTACTCATCAACATTCTATTAATGTGCAAACTTAAGGAGCACTCAGAGAACAATAGTATAAATAAAAAGTTATTGCAGTACAAAAGTAAAAAAATGGAGTTGTCAAGTTAACAGCTTCAAACATTTAAAGTTCATGTTCAAAATAGTATTAAAAACAATACTTTAACGAAAATATTGCAGCAAGGTTTTTTCATAGAATTTGTACAGTTTTACAATATATTTCTGTAAACCAGCGTCAGTTAATATATCGTTTAACGAAAATGAATATATTTTACAACTTAATCGCAAATTACAGCGGTCCGTAAAAAAAGACAAATAATTTAATGGTAACTTGCATTTTTAGTAGTAATTATTTAAATTTTCAGATCTTAATAAAAGCACTAATTGGGGTAGAAAAATGGAAATTAATTAAACGGTATTTGTATTTTAAATTAAATTAGACTGAATGTTGGTACTTACGAAATACTATTCTGATTAAATAGTTTACGATCTTCTATTTTATGTGTAATAGTTTAGAATAATAAATTGTACCTAAAAATGTACATAAATTAGACCACGGCTATAATAGAGTATAACTAAATAAGAATATTGAATTATAGTGATATAAAAAATAAATACAATTATATACACAAATCTTGTTTGGTTTTTTTAATTCAAGGTAATGAACTTAATATAAAGATATATTTATATTATATTTTTTAATATTAGAATTCCATTTCACATTATACTTGTTATTAATCTGTAGCTGACAAGTAAGGAGTAAATTTGTTCAAAGCCGATATGATTAATAAGAATTTTGACCCATATATTTTTGTTGAATCTCCAAGATTTATACAATTATTTATTGCCATTTTAACTGCAATTGTATTTTGAAACAATATTAGTACTCGACAATTACATTTTTGCCAATTCCTATGTCACATACATGGAAATAATGGATTTTCAAATTATAAATCAATCATTGGTAGTTATCATTTATGTATTTAATCAAAGATAATATGAAAAAAACATCAATATATTTTATAAAATGGAAATAATTTAATATTCTATGCTGGTCATTTACTGTTGAAGCTTACAATTTTCTTCGAACTTAACTATTTTCAAATAGTTCAAATATAAATTTTTACGTAATTTAAATGTAGAAATGTATCTATACAGTTTAATTTACCAAAACTATTGCAAATAGTCTCTTTAAACTTATAAAATAATTATTTTTTCAAAAAAATATAATTTTTGTATAATATGGTACTTCGTAGTAAAATTATTTCTTAGGAGGTATTTGTTATACATATTTTTGTCTAATAAACTATTATATTATGCTATATTATATTATTATTTATTTATATATTAATCCTAATCGACCAGATATTTTCACATTGCTGTCATAAAACTGATTTTTTTTTTTTTAACATACATTGATTTTATATGAATAAGAGTATTAAATATTTCATTGCAGTATTCTAGCAAGATATTATACCATCATAATTTTGTCTCATACACTGTACTAGGTCATTTTCTGTTTGGACTTTAGTGCGCCATTTTTAATAATACGTGCTATTATTATTCTTCATTTACATGCAAATTCGGTTCATTATTGTCTTATTTAATACTATGATGTTAAAATTTTGCAATTGAAATTCATAGCAAGTACATCTAATTAAAAGTTATTATACAAAATGTCCTTTTGTTATCGTCATGCATTAGTATATTCTCATTCGTCATTACTAAAATAATCACAACATCGGTAATGCGGTATTCGTAAATTGTAATGCTGCTAGTAGCATTATATAAAAAACAATGAATATTATATTAATTTGAGTTACATTTAAAAACAACCAGAGGCAGTAGCTTTCCACTAATTTATAATAATTATTCTTTGTTAAATTTTTACATTATTCTCAAAACTGATTTTATATAACTGACTAAATTTGTACTTACACTCAGATCATTTTATTTATACTTCTACTTCGCAAACTAGAATTATTCAATTTCTTTATCATTCCTTTAATATAGTCTATAATCACACTAATTAAATAATATTATTATTTGTCTTTATTTGATTATAAATGTATATCACAACACCTATCCCGATTTAAAAAAAATATTCATTGTTATTTGCAAATATGTATGAGAAACAATCCATATTTTTTTATCTTATTATGCATTGTTATAAATGTGGTTTAAAAATTAAAAAATATTAGATTGATTCGAAGTAGTTTTTTAAAAATAGGGAAGTAATTGTGTACCTTAAAATGTAATGAATCATTATAATAA
Organism: Pentalonia nigronervosa; assembly: GCA_014851325.1. Classification (NCBI taxonomy): domain Eukaryota; kingdom Metazoa; phylum Arthropoda; class Insecta; order Hemiptera; family Aphididae; genus Pentalonia; species Pentalonia nigronervosa. Next base: position 221,085 of record JACXSJ010000475.1, on the reverse strand, counting down.
TTGTGTAAAATTGAATTCAATGATGAATCATTGCGTACGAAAAACAATTCTGATAAAATCGTGGCATGTCAGCTACTTTTTAAAATTTTTTTTTTCATTAATGTTATTAAATAATAATTTATTATAAAATTACTAAAAAAGTATATGAATTAACTTATCTACTAAACTATGCACGTCGTGTAAAATTAAATTAATTTTTTTCATCGTATGATTATCTTAAGTATTATAATAATGTTAACTCAAATAACCATTATATTATATCTGATCAGCCAATTAGGTACCACTTTTTAATGTTAATATATTCTTGTAAAATCATTTAAATATTATATACTATATTTATGTCAGTATATGTCTATGGATGTTACAAATTTTATTAGAATATGAACAACTATTTGGATATTAAAATATATTATTATATTTTATTTTTTAAATTTTTTTTATGGTGTTACTAAACTATAAAATTACCTTTGTATAGACATTTTAATTTTATTGGTTTTGATTTTAACAGCTACTCAATGAATTATTTTCGTAGTTACTTTCTAATAAAACAACTTAAAATAGATATCTTAAATTAAATTTAATCTAGGTACTTAGAAATATAGAGTTTTCCTTTCAATAAATCGAAATAATACTTTTTTTCCTTGTACTTGTTATTTTGTAGTTTTGAGGTTTATTGATTATGTTCCAAACAAAGAACGAATAAACATATATTTTATTTGAATTTATATAAATTTTAGGTATGCAAATATTGCACATATCTTTATATTAATTTTTTTTTATAAATACAAGCGTTTAATTGATTATTTGAAAATAAAAACATGTAAAAGTTTATAACTGGTAAAAATATAAGTAAATCATGTTAAAATATTAATTAAAAATATTTAATACATTTGATTTTTATTTTAGAATGCATATGAATATTCTACTTTTATTTATCAAATTAAAGATTTACAAATTATGAACACAACTAATTAATTTCTTAAAAAAAAATTACCTTTTTCTATTATTTGAATTACCCATTAAATCATTATAGAATAAGGCTTTGTATTATTTTAATATGTTATTAACATTGAGTAATAATTAATATTTTTATTCAATGTTTATTAAAATAGACTTAAATAAATACAGACTTTCTAAATTTATTGAATACATCATTCATTTAGATATTTTTTTCCTAATTTATTATGCAATGTATTTTAATTTATATAACTCTAAATATATAACTGGGAATAAAGTTTATAATTTTATTTCATAGTAAAAACTTTTAAATAATATAGACATAATATTTTAAATACAAATAAAAATTATATAAATTGAAATATGAAAGTTGTAAAATATTACGTTGTAAACTATTACTCGAATATTCCTCTTAAAATGTATTTGAATGATTTGATATTATTTATTTTCATATCACTTAATTTTCAGCAAATTTGTTAATATTGTACTCATAAAAACTTTAAACAGAGATGTGACGTGCAGCATATATAGCAATATTGACATTTTTCAATGACATTGTATACATAGTTTGTTATTGTTTATATTTGCGTATTACAAAATAGTTTAATTGTAAAAAAAAAAAATATTTTTTATCATATTATATTAATTTAATTCAACAATAATTATTATTGTTATTCAATGACTAGGTGCCGAGGGTCTAATAAAAAATATTATATATATATATATATATATAATATTATTATATTATATTATTATTATTAATTAGATAACAGACTTATTGCTTATTTGCTTATATATCAGTAAGTAGATATAATATCAGTTGACTTGATTTTATAATTATGTCAGCTTGTTATCAACTATCAATTATAATTTGAAATGTCATCAAGTAAGATAGTACATTTAAATATTTTAATTTATTTTTATTAATAATTTTACGTAATTATTATCGGTAATATATATATATATATATTTATATTTTTAATATATTCATAATATTATGTTTCTTTTTACGTCTGTCCGTCAAAAAAAAAAAAAAAAGCTATAATAGTTTATAAGTAAGACAGAAAAAAAATAAAATCAAATGGGAAAGTTTTAAATAAAATTGTGCCTAATAAAAGTAATTTATATATTTGATTACATAGTACTTGCCTATTGTTTGTTAAACGAACGTAGAAATAATTGTTTTTAATTATATAAAATTAGAGTTTATTTGATTAAATGAAACTCGCACGTTATAAACTATAAAAAAAAAAAATTATACTAGATACACCGAGTTATAAAATAAAATATTGATAATATTATAGTATATTTTATATCCAAATTAAAACGAAGAAAAAAAATTTAAACTAAAGATTAAATGTTATCATTAATTATGCAAATTGTAATTTGATGTATATTGTTCGCTAATGACCTAGGCAGTTGATTCGTATTGAAACAAAAACCAAATTCGCATAATGTTACAACGATTAAATTGTCATTATATAGCAGTTATAAAAAGGGGTTTAAATTATATAATAATAAAGTTGATTGTGTACAATCATACTGATTGCGAGCTTAAATAATTTTAATTTTGATTAATATTATGAGTAATACGTTTATATAATATATATGAAGTATTTATATAAATACCTAGCTTATGCAATAAAATGATTGAAAGTATTAAAATTAAGTGCATTATATAATCATGTATTTTACAATATTTATAAACAAAGTAAATTGAATTGCTTAAATATATTTTTAGTTATAATAATAGATATACTATAATAATAGTTGTAGTGCCGTTACTCCAGAGTTTGAAAAACTAGCAATTTTTATTGTCTAGAGACTCGAGTATTAAAGGGACTAAATAAACGTTGCGATTATAATATCAATAAAACAAGTATTTTGGGTTTTGTTTGGTTAAAGTTAAATTCAATTAAATTCGATTACATTTAGGCTAAAACGGAGCTCTGTATTTATTTTTTTTGTCTTATGCTTCGGTGAACCTAGGCCATTACTTTAGATCCTAAAACCAAGTTACTAACAAGAAATTGTATAACATAGTAGTAAAAAACAATTTATAATCATCAATAATATCATGTATTTACAAAAACAACAAATGCATTATGATATTATTGTAGTGCAAACATATTGAGAAATTTAACAGTAAATACCACGAATCTGTAATATACCTACGAGTATGTTAATTTGTGTTTAACATCATTTTAAATTTTAAATATAATGATAATTAAATGCATATTATTTAGTTTAATAAATAAATTTTCAATTTTAAAGCAAATACTTAACATTTTAAAATTTATCGCGTTTTTATTTTATACTTAAATATTTTTTAATAAAATACGTATTATTTATGTTTTATACATAGTATTTTATTTTTGACTCATCAATTAAATAAAAAACAGCAAGTGTTGTTATGATAAGAATAGGTTATTAGAATATCAAATGGTATTGAATTGGTTTTTTTTTATTCGTAATTTTCGTGATTAATTGTTTTATGTTAATAAGTAATATTAAAATTATAAAAAATTATTTATTTACCCAGAAAATATTAAAAACTAGCTTTAAATGAGTAAAATTATGAATTATGCTTACTCATATTAAACTTATTGAAACATATAAAATCATTCATAGTACAGAATTCCATAACTATGGTGGCGGTGAGATAATGAGGCAGTATTTGCATCATCCTTATTTATAGTCTTAAAAGTTTTATATCAAAATAATGTACCATAGGAATCTAAAAGCAAACCTTTGATTTAATGTAACGTATTAGGTACAAAAATAAATAAGCCTCGGAAGGATCTGGTAAAGAGGGACTAATGGTTTCTTACATTTCCTCCTTCAATCTTTGTATCAAATTAAAATTTTAATTGTTTCGAGAAAATCAACTCACTTTACCACTTGATTTAATGAATTATTAAATGCTTATTGTTAATTTATAACTATATTCTTGGAGATGTATTAAAGAATAACTAATAAGTATTACGATAAAAAGTAAAGATATCAAATTTCAGGTTGTAATAGTTTATGTTTTGCTATAGGCAATATAATATATTATATATATTATATACACTTATTCATTGATTTTATAATACTCTTAAGTCTAATACAAAGTAAATACTAATAATTGTTTATTAATACCTTGTCTAGATTGAAGATTCTAGATGTTTATCAACTAAAAGTTTTAGTTTTTTATTTCTAATTGTAAATTATAATACGGTCAATAGATGAAATATTTATAAATTAACTATATGAATTTTACAAATTATTTTATACGTTACTAATTATAAGACCATCTTTTAAGATTTAAAAAGTAAAAATAATATTTTCATAGAACTGAAAGGCATTTTACAATTTTATAGAATTCTATGGTCGTGAATAAAATTAAATATCAGGTATGTAAATAATAATGTATCAATGTTAGCAGACGGCTATAGTGTACTTTGTCAGAACATAAATAATGTTGCTTATCAAAAATTATTTTCCACGAGACTATAAGATTATGTTGAAAATATATTTATGTTCGTTACGTAACTATATGTCGTCAAAGTATTCAAATTGAATACATAAAAATCTTTGTAGTTTCTGCTATTTAATTTTGAAATCATTTAAATAGTAAAATAAGCATTGGTTTTATTACTATTACAATAGTGAAATACATATTTATTAAAATAAATGTGAAAATTATCCAAAATATTAATTTTTTTTATATAATTTAATAATAATAAAGTTGAATATAAAATGACTAAAGAGAATTAGAATTCTTCATGTAATTGCACCTGATTATATATATATATATATATATATATATATATATATATATATTAATATTAGGTAATGCACTGTAATATTATAATAATATTATAGGTATGATGAGATTTAATAATTTAAATTTTAATATTGTTCAATATACGATAATTATATATTCTTTATGTTATAAATTTAAATACTATTTTCTTTGTTGCAAAAAAGATGTTATTTAAATTTATTAGTACTCATCTATGCAAATAAATATTTACAATTTTATGACACTAATGAGACCTGTAAATTTTTTATTTTACCTGAAATGCGTTTACCAACCAAACATAATTTTTACAAGATGTATATGATTAAAATAATGTATTTTTGATCACAATAATTTGTTTTTAAGCTGCTCAATTTTTTCCGTTAATCTATGTTTATATAAATGCATATTATAAAGTAAAATTAACATATTGAACATTTTAAAACATTGAAATGAAAAATTTGAAATTATTTATTAAATGTAAAAATTCAAAACAAAAGTATCATAAATCACTATAACATGAGTATACTGTATAATTAATTATAAAAAAAAGTTAAATTTACATCTATTATCAAACATCAATGGGATATTGAAAAATGAAAGTGAAGAATCTGAATAGAATCTACTACCAGGTCATAATATTATAATGATCTGATTTTGTTCAACTTTTATGAATATTGAAGACCGAAACTGAATTTTTAATACGCATAATTTTTGTTAGTTTACAGATAAAGCTTAAAAAGCGGAACACTGTTATACACTTATCCAATTCTATGATAAATATTTCATTAATGAGAATTATGTTAAACATATCACATATTGGTTTAGGCTATCTATACATGTACAAAACCTAAATATTATCAAACATAAGACGTAAATTTACATTGAGTATGACATTAAACAATATTTTGCGTACACATTGTACACTCATTATTCTATTTTATGTTCAAAAAACGAACGAAATGTATTCATTTTTAACACGAATTTAATGTTCATTTTTTGTTTGAAATATTCCTGTTAATCGATTGATTTGCTTGGTTCGAAAACAAATGAAACGGATGTATGGAATATTCCATGAACGTGTATAATGCATATAGAGTTTCGTGTAAAGAATGAATAAAACGCAAACAGGGACTTTCATTATGATTCATTATATATATATATATATGATCAAAATGATAACGCATATAAAAACATAAAAGCTCTATGTGGTATTATAATGTGCAAGAAAAAATATAGACATTTTTCGTTATGAATCATACTATTGTGTAACTCGTACCATAATAGCAGTCTCTATTATTCTCAGATGATTCGACAAATAAAAGAAATACTGACCATTCGTCAATTTTTTTTTTTAAGGCCTTCAAAAATAGTTTCTAGTTCAGTTCACAGTATAATTCAATTCTGATTTTTTTTTTTTTTGAATAAAAAAAATGAAAATAAAAACTTGATGGTGTATTAAAATATTGCTATTCAGCAAATGTGCTTATTGTTATAATTTTTATTAATTTTCAGTTAGTAAACTCAACTTTTAAATAAATGGATTATAATTAATAATTTTGGTTTGGAGTAAAGTCATAAAGTTAATGGAACAGTATGGATTTATTTTTATTTTAGTTTGTTTTATTCGTATGTTATAATCACATTTAAATCGTATATATCATATAGCGTAGTATGTGTATTTATCCTTGTATCATTGTATGATAATATATATTTGAACCACTCCCGATGTTCACTTATTTTTCAAAATAATTTTAATAAATTTGAAACATAAATATACACCACTCGAGTACAACATGATGACGTTTATTGGTTTTATTTATTAATAATATTAATATCTTAATTGTTTATTTGTACATTTGTATGTAGTTAACTTCAGACATTTCAATACATTTACTAACGATACATAACCTAAAAATAACTATTTAACTAGAGATTGAAAAGAATTTACCAAATTAACTAAAAGTGATGTTCTTAACACATCCAACTGAACAATTTTGAACTAACATCAGACGCAATGTAAGATAATTACCATAAAAATAAGTTTTCATTTTTTTTCCTCTTATTAAAATTTGGAAATTATTGTTAGCTTCTCTCACTGGTATGCATGTAGATTTACTCAGTTGTATATTATGCATGGCGTGCAATATTCAAATATTACTCCTACAGTGTACCTAATAGGTAAAAAAAAAAATACACATACACAAATGTTTAACACATTATTTTATCAATTAAAAAAATCGATTTTAAATTGATAACATTTAGAAAACAAATACAATAACAATAGAAAATTATAAAGTGATTTTAGAGGACAGAGCACTTGATATTTTATTTTCAATGGTTTTGAAGTATTAGAAATAAAAAACTGTAAAATAGATGGTAACATAATTTATTGTATTTTATGTTATTTGACATCTTGATTGAACATAGAATTTATTAGGATATTGTCGGATATAGAGTATACTTTTTCTAATAAATGTATAGTGTATATAATTGCCTATTATAAATATTCATCATATATTGGAATTGATTCAAAACTGTATTTAAAGAATTGTGATTTTTGTTTACTAACTATATCTTACATCTTATATGACTAAGTTTATATTGAATTTAATTAAAAAATTATATTTTATAACTTTTTTTTTTTTTATAAATAATATTTTAGAATAATTTCAGTTTATAAATACCAAAATTATTTGGATTTTTAGTCTTAACTTTAAAAAATATCATATATATAGATGCATAAATAACAATACATAAAATTTTATTTATTAATTTTTAAAATAGGTTAAGTATTGCAATGGTATTTATAAATATTTTAAAAGTGTACCAAACTGTGTGATATACAAGAAAATATGAAATATTCGGCATACTAAAAATTCAATAAATTTCACATTCTTAAAATTAAATTTTGCCTGAGCTGTGAACACTTGAGTATTGAAGATATAGAAGATGAACAGGCTTGTATAATTTAGGAGTGAAATTAGATTTTGATATTTAGATTAAATCAATTTCTATATAACTCTGAGGTAACTAAGAATTATTTAATTTAATATGAATACAAAAAAAAAATTTTTTTTTATAAAATGAACTTAAAAGGATTATAAAGGTATATAAAGTTCATAGTAAAAAAAATATTTTTAGACAACACAATATTTATTTGCTACAGTGTACCATTAGTAACATGAATATTACTTATATACGATATGTGGTTTAATTTGGAATAATATATGAATAAAGTTTGTAGACATTTGAAGTCACATAATGACTTATTTCAAAACTTGTTTTCTATTATCAAAGGAGTGAAATGTATTATTAAAATAATATAAATATTAGTAACTCGTTTAAATATATACGTTTCAAGTTTAAATAATTATAAATAATAGAGGTTACACATGACTATAAAGTTCAAAGTATAAAGTGTTTAAATAAAGTTTTTGAACGTGTTTATAAAAGCGTTGTCAAAGAAATACTTTTAGCATAGGTATGCATAGTTGGTGTAATGTCTATACAACATTAGCACCTATAATATAACTAATTCGTTCAATAGTAACGTACTTTTGAAAATTATGAGTGTATCATTATAAAAGGCATAAGTTTTCCATAAATTATTTTCATCTTTTAAAGTTATTTTGCTGCACTTAGGTAAAAATAAATAAATACTATTGAGAATCTTAAATAAATGTCATCAAAGAATACACGTGTTACTTACATTGGTACATGTATCATGATCAATGACTACCATTATATTTATAAAATCATATAAAATATTTAATTCATAATAACTATTGTCGATGTCTGTGTTTATATTTCTTTTATTTATATAAAAATATATTGTCATTGCCAATTTATTAAAACATTAATATTTTGCTTATATTGTTATTTTATTAAAAGTCTCTATTTATAAATTTAAAAGTGTAAAAGATTCTGATATAATATACATGTTCAAATGATTAAAATATTAAATAATTTTAAAATTCATAAGTTAATAACTATATTTTAATATTTTATAATGCTTGATGTGAGTGTGATTTTTGAATCGGCGATAGAATACATCTCAATTAGTGTTCTTTTGGGACCTTTTATAATGCACCCATTCTACTGTATTGTTTTACAAAATGTTATGTGTATGGCTCGATAGCTTGTTATCTCTGACATGAGAATAATATTTTAAAGAACTATATTATTATTTCCCAGTCATATTTCTTATGGCCGAAGCATTTTGTAAAAAATTATTAATATAATTCCAATAATAATAATAATAATAATAGTGGTGTTATATATTTAATTTAAATGGTGTATTTTATATATATTTCTTCTACATGGAGATTAATCATATAGTATATTATTATCTTATAATATAATTCAGTAATTGCACGAGCCCGTAACAACAATTATATTAAATACACGCACTAAAAATCAAAGGATTTTACTGCTGTTAAGCTATTTATTGGAGCGGAAAATTAAAATAAATCCTCAAATGTCGTCTTAAATATTGGAATTTGGAAAAACAATAATTTTATCAAACGATTGATAATAACCAGCAAATTCCAACCAGAAATCTATAATTGCAGCACAGTCGTCTAAAAGAGCACAAAATATATTCTTTACAAAAGGAGATTAAGTTGGCGCAATACAAACCACTACCATCAGAAAGAGCACAATTGTATTAAATTTTAATAGCTACCTACTTATATAATGTATTTATCAAAAAAAGTATGATAGTGATAATATTTAACTTGTCCAACTTGGGTTATGATAACATGATAACATCATAATATCATGGCGATACACTTATAGTTAATAAGTAATGATACCGTCAAATAAATAATTAGAACGAGTTTTCAATAATTATTCTGGAGTTATTGAATATTGTTACTGTCTATTAAAAATAAATACATTGTAATTAAAATTCATAATATATTTTAAACTGGTTATGATTTTAATCGAATGTTAGATGATTGATTATTTTTTCTATCATATAATCACAATAAATTAATATAAGCAATTTGAGTAGCAATTCTTTAGTTTCCGCAAAAGTGTCCCAAAAATCTTAGTGAAAAAGCACAAATGATTATTCCAAAACCACATTTTATAAAAGTTTTTATTTAGTGTGCTCTTTTAAACTTGTTTTAAAGGACTAAATTGTGCTATTTTGACTTATCATATAAAAAAAAATTAGGTATGCACTTTTCAGTGGTATTTTATGAACTTTTGGTATTACTAATTTATTGTATAATAATATTTGCAAATTACACTATACCACAAACATGTATGATGTATTATTATCATAAATGTTTATTCGTGTATGGCTATTATTTGATTTTGAATGTCATCAATTTTATTTTTTTTTTTTTTTTTTGCTAATATTATTTTAGTTATTTTGAATCTTTTCAAACCAAGATATCAAGTTCATAAAATTAAAATTGCATTTTATCAGAGAAGATGTAAACTTATGTTACTAATAACAATATATATATTTTTCTTTATCTACCTATCTAATATTGTTTAGTTGTATACCTACATCTTAAAAACTAGAAATATTTTATTTAAAAGTGTGTCAAATTTTCAAAATATCGATATTTGTAAATCATTCAAATTGTATATATGGTACGAATCTACATTGTTAACACGTTAAAATAACACTTATATATTAATCTCTTATTTCATACGTCTAATATAAAATAAATGTAACTAAAATGTTGAAAAAAAATTGGTAAGCAGTATATGATACAGTATAAACATGGATAGTGCATAATTCGTTGTAACTTGAGGAAACATATTGTTCAACGATACGTGATATGAGTATCACAATACTTAGTCATTTATATTATATTATCAGTAATTTAATAAATTAGTCGTTTTATGAAATGCATAATATAATATAAATGTAAAAAATGTTAAAATTAATATTACATATTTAATGATAATATAATACTATGGAGAATGTGAATCTGAATTTAGCGATTAATCAAAATTATCCAATAGATGGTAATAATAGTTTTTAATCCCCACCCCCCTCATAAAAAAAAAAAAAGTTGCATAAAGGTCAGTAGTGGTTTTGGACAGGACATATAGGTCCCTTATTTCGTATAATAACTAAGGAGATAAATAATTAAAATTCCCCCGCCACGAATTTGTGAAGAAAAATCTCGGTCAATTTTCGTCCGTTAAGAAAATAATAAAACCGCATTACAACAACTCCACCAAGTACTGCGGACAAAACACTGTATAGGTCCATACAGTCACTAATAATTTGTTTTCTATTTGCCCTGCACATATATACAATGGCGGTAATAATATAATACTATATAATATTATATAATATAATATATACGCGTATGGCGTACATATGCAATTTGAATTCAACGGATCAACGTACCGGATAACGTATGAGACTTCGTATATTATAATATAGTACTCGAATATCCGCCGACTGCCTTAGAAATAATTTATCATATATAGGTAGACGTGTATGATAATAATATTATATATATACCATTGCGATCGTTGGAATGTGAAATAGTATTATGTATATATATTTTTTTTTCATAGCTGCGCTTCAATGTTTATATTCATGTAACTATATGAGTACCTACAAAGTACACGGATGTGTATGTGTTTTCTTTGATCCTTCACTGCAATGATTATTATTTAATTTAGTTCATATTATCATTATTATTATTATGCCGTCTGCATTTTATTGCTCAAATGCCTCAACGATATGGAAAATATAGTACAGCATCATAACTTTTATTAAAAATTAACCTTTTCAACAGTCATGTGGAATTGTTCATCCTAATTGATATATTAATGAATGATGAGTGTTATATGACTTTCCAAAGTGTTACATTTATTTAATTCAAATATGAATTATTCCTTTAGGATGTAAAATAAAATTTAAAAATATTATAAGGTATTGATAAATATTATGCGGTTTTATTAACTAGGTATTTAAATTATACTTGTTCACAATAAGCGTTTGAGTAAATATACAGTATGAAAATATACAGGTTGTGTATAATATATATATGTATATATTTAGATTAACTTGTATTTCATGTAAATTGATTTAAAAATAGCGGAAGTATACAAAACGATATGTACCGCCCATTAAGCTAAACGATTTTCTACAATATAAACACACTTTAGTCTAGTTATGGGTATTTTATTAAACCAAGATATATGATTTATATCTCATATTTTATCATAAAGCAATCTAATAAATGCAATTTTTCCGAACATAAATATCGGTAAATGGTTAATATTTTAAAAGATAAAATTTACAATTTATATGTGTTTAAAAAATATAATATTATAGTTGTTTATTATTTCCAATAAAAAAGTGTTCATTAATCATAGATCCTCGCCACTTAGATATGCATTTAAAAAGTATTAAAATCGTTTTTTTAAAAAATATTTGATAATATTTATATTTATATAAGAATAATATATTATTTCATTTTGTACAGAACAATGTTTTCCTGTGAGGTTTATTACTCAGTTATACCTACTGGTTACTCTATAATAATATTAATAATACAATAATAATCGATTTAAACTACTAAAGTCAATTTACAGCAGTAAACGATGGCGCGGCAATGAACAAAATGTGATCAAAATCAAATATAGGTACTTATATTATGAATAACGTTTACGTATAATAATTGTTGTCATTAACTTATTTGTACATCATCATTTTCGTAATTACTACCTTCGATGACAATTTATATGGACGTGTACATTATACGGATATGTGACTTGTGATTTACGTTCGCCTTTTAATAATAATTAATTTTTGCGATACGCATGCGTCAATATAATATAGTATTATTCTATCATTATATATTATCGTGTAGGGATACGCATATTAATTTCTTTCGTTGGCGTCCGCACCAAGTGACAACGTGATGTTGCATATGCATGTTATTTTACGACTTCTGACGACTGTACGTTCCAATGAATTGTTCCGCTCATCGCTGTACACTGAAGATTTCTTTAATCGAAAATTCACTTTATCCCTCGGTAGACCAAACCGATCGCGATCCAACGTGCCGACGTAACTTCCTGCACAAAACGTCAAAAGTCGTGTTAACTTCGCGTTTAAGTGCAGCAACTCTCCAAGGCGGGTCTCCTGAGGATTGTTTTCAGTTTACCTACTTCAGAAATCATCTCTCGAAATTTCACCAAAAAGTCACGAAAAACCATACACAAGTCCACGCCCACGTGACGAGCGCTAATGCGCCAGCATGAATTCGACCCTCGTGCGTGTGTTATTTGATTTTCTGCTCTGACCGTTATAACTTCTATAACTGCATGTCTTGTCAAATATTGCCGCATAGGTACGATTGCGAAGAATATGTTGACCGAAATGATAGACAGACATGCAGCCGCAATCGTATGTCGTTTCATGTTATTTCTTAATATATTTATTTTATACCTATATGTATTTTTTTTCAAGAACAGCCAATACAAAAGTATATATTTAAAGCCACTCTACCGTATGATGATTTTATTGAAATCTCATACCGTCCATCCACTCTTGGCCTTTATGATGTCTTTATAGTAAACGGGATGCCAAGTTTTCAATTGGAAATCATAACAGATCAAAGTTTAATCGGACACAATATTCCCTTCAGGGGAATGCGAACATATAAATAATTCTATTTAAAATGATTTGTTCGTAAATATATTTGTTTAAATCCCGAGACACTCATAATAAAATAACAGTTATGTCTTACATTTGCATGGGTATAAATTAAAAAAAATGTACTGTTCTTAAACTTGGTTTAGTTTAAATAAATAGATTAATGCACGTTCATTAAGTTATCGGTTGTTAATGGTTAACAACAAACTTATTATCTATACATAAATGCATTTACCTAACATTATAAATGTAATATTTTAGTACATTTATACATCTAGCTTTTACTTTTAGACATGATTGATTAATTGCTATTATATATCATAAATTATTATTTATATAATTGTAAGTAACTTCAGACTCGACAAGTTTATTTTATGACATCTAGGAACTTTAAGAGTTTAGTATGTATTTGACTAATAATAATATAATAGGTAGATTATTTGAGTGTGCGGCATTCGATCACTTTCTAGTCACACGTTACATTCGAGAAAATTGAAAATACTTTAGATCTTGCAAGTCATATTTATAATGTTATGCGAGAGAACAGTATGTTGACCATTCTGAAGAATAGTTCTAAATTTGTGAAAACAAGAATAGAATTAATATTGTATAGAAATAAATTTATCCAACAAGGACTACAGAGGTATCAAAAAAAAAAAAAAAACTTCCACCAAGAATTTATACAATAATTTGATTTCAGGACATAACTTACTAAATATTATTATATGGTTTTATATTTTGTTAATCTAGTGTGAAATACAATGTCTACAAATGTTAAAATAACAATCAAAGTTATTAATTATAATGCAAATAAAAAAAATAACGAGTGATATTATTCCGAGAATTTGAAGTGATTTAATAGAACTTGTTTTTGTAGTTTCACGAAGTGGATCATGTTATAGTATTAAAATGCATAGTTTGATGAAAACATATCATACCACGAAATCAAAATACTAATCGATCGTTAAAACAGCAGTAACTGAATAACAATGAGTCACAGTAAAAAAAAATAACTGTATAATAGTATTATGTAAAATAAGTGGTTACATTTGTCAACTTCAAAAGGAAAAAATAAGATTTTTATTAGACTTATTTTTAATAACTCGTTTAATATTATTATACTCCGAATGTTTAATGCGTACGTGAATACAACCAATTGTGGCCGTAAATGTAATAGTATTATTATTGTTTAGACTTACCATTAGATGCCTTGGATTACGTTTGTTAGGAGTTTCAGATGAGTCTTCACATCTGTATTTTGTAGGTGTATACCGGAATTGTTTATTTAAATGCTTTGTCTTGTATGTAAATTTTTTTTCATATACATTACATATTAGTCACATAGAGACATGGAAAATAAAAAAAATAAAAAATTTTGAGTCAGTGACTTCTGTAACGCTTAATCCCCGGTTTTGCCAAGTTAATGCAAGTGATGTCACAAAATAATGGTCTATGTTTTGTTACATTATGTTTGAGCAAATGTTGCTGATTTCAGCACAAACTAAATTATGTACATTTTGATATAATCTGCGATTTCAGTATTTAGTGCTGACACGTGAGATCAATTTAAGCGAACAAACGGTATCTTTTATTAGTTTGTATATCAAAAATATGCCTTTCAGCTATCAAACTATATCTATGGTAATTTAAATTTTAACTGTTTTCAATAATTTAATCAATAAAATTATTAATACGTATTAATTTGTTTATACCGAAAATATGTAATTGAAAAAACCTGTGTCTTCTTGACTATTATGTAGCTGGTTAAAATTTCGTTTTATTATGTTCGATTTATATAAATTGAACTAGTATAGGTACTACAAAGTAATATCTATGAATTTAAGTTAATGTTTCAATTTTGTCTCATATATTACGCAACGGATTCGAAATAGGCTTTTATGTTCTTGATTTATTGGGTACAATATAATAATATACAACATTTAAACAAAGAAAGCTATTAACTTCTTTCTGTTTTTTTTTTAATTCTCCTTATTTCTATATTCAGAGATTTTAAAATATAATGACAATATAAACTTATTCAAAAGTTGGGTGAGATGAAATCAAAAGTATTAATAATGTCAATGACAAACGCACTTCAGAAAATTTGCCATACTCTTATATTATTATGTCCAGTGGTGTAAACTCTGATTGTAAATATATGTATATTTTTGTTTACCCTACGACATTATCGTTTAATCATCATCAAAATCAACAACACGAATAAAAATCTATAACGCCATTATTGTTGTTATTGTGATTATTATTATTGTCGTAGTTATAAACGAGTCTGACTGGTTATGCTAATGGACAGCGTGCGAGCGGGCGCGAAAATAGTAACGCGCGTATTATAATACGGTGGCGGTGGCGCCTCGGCCGAGAAAATTAAATCAGGCGCCACGACCTGCACGTTCCAGCGACGAGGTTGGAAAAGACTACGAGCGCGTGCTCAGAGCGTTATGGGAGAAAACAATTTGTCAATCCAATTGCCGGTCCATTTAAGCCGACAATTGTCATAATTAAAACAACCGTCAGTTTTGATTAAACAAGTACGTTCGAGTCAAGTCAGTTTTTTCCTACCGACCGGGATCTGCCTTTATTTTATCGTGCTCGAACAATAAACATCAACGCGACGAGATAATGGCCCTCCCCTCACCGCCACTACCGCAGCTGATCATCGAGTTTCTTCTGGCTTCGTTTGTCCCCCATTCCACTACCGTCAATGTTGTTTACCGCTGCGTCTTCGTAGTACAGTCATGTTTTCTTGGCGACTGTTTAATGGAAGGGAATGGAATATAATCAAGCCTTCGACCATAAATTGGACACACGAGAAGCGAAGAAACGAGCCAACCGTTCGGTCGACGATGGTGGCGGCGCGACGTTTGCCGTTCGCATTTAAATTGAACCGTCTCGACGACGAGTGGTGGGTGCAGGGTGGACGTTACGCGCAAAGGTCGCGGATGACATGTTTCGCCTCTTTATTCCGTGTTTAATTATCTCGAAACGCGATATCCGCCTCGATGACTTCTGAACCACCCCTGGTGTCGCAGGGGTGCCCGGAAGCAAAGGGGTCAAAAGGAGATTTCAGCTGTATCCACGACGACGTTTTTCTGTATCAGCGGAGTGGCTTGCTGCACTTGCGTTGTGTGCAATAAACTCTTTCACGACGATTGTCGACAACGATAAAGGTCGAACCAGTTCCGAGAAACGATATTCTTATAATTAGGTATATGATAACGCAACAAATTTAAAACTTTATAACACTAAAATATTGTCACATCGCCATTGGAAAAATTCAAGTCAAGATGATTCAATTTTTTTTTAAATATCTGAATGTAAATTTCTATCAGAAAAACGTCCATTGAATCCGAATTCATAGTTATTTTATACATTTAATTATTTGTGGTATTATTGTATTAATTAGTATTTTATTCGTTTTTTTCTTGTTTCATTAAATATATAGTTAAGTTGATCAAATAAATGAAAAAATAAGTTAAGTTATTTGAGCTATTTTATCTTATACAAATAAGCCGCATATACACCGTTAAAGTATGTCACAGTTTTATAATGTATTTCCAAACCTCTATTCTTACATATAAAAAATGACAATCTTTTATAATTAAAAAATATGATGATCCATAAAATAGGGAAAATTATATTTAATTTATTTTGGATATAAAGACATTAATTTGAATATTTTATTTAGTTTATCCATATTGTTTAAAAATACTAAAAATATTATATTGGTCCATTTTAGATTATATAAATAAACCATGAAAACGGTTTATTTATAAATAATAATATATAGATAGGTAATTGGATTTAAATACAATAAAACAAAAGTAAGAATACAAATTAAAAACAATGAAAAAGAAAACTTTTTTTCTGCGTGTCAGTTAACACTGTTTTTTCGATTTTAATATCAATACACATTTAATAATAATGATATTAAATGTATTCTTTTTTGACTTAACTAAAGTTTACTGCTATAGTTTCAAATAAAAAATACAAACTGTAATATTATATTAATGTAGTATTCATAATTCCTAATGGGTACCTGTATTCAGTTTTGTAAAAAATACCATTAAAAAACATTTGTGTAAATATTCAATAGTTCAAAATAAATTATTTAAATGCATTATGTACCATATTTGATTTTTTTCCAAATTTTATAAACTATTTTGTTTTTAAATGTACAGCTATAAAACGAATTCTGTTATTGCCATAAGCTTCCTCCCCACAATTGTATTAAAAATAAATTCAATTGAGACACTTCTTAGTAACAAAGTGTTATACATTATAATAAACCGTAAAAATATAAATATTATTTATCGGTTTTATCATTATATTCATTTTCATTTAATTTTTTTTTTTGAAATACATTTCGACAATAGCTGTTTCAAATAATTGCTGAACCAACTCTTTTTTTCTTTAATATATTTTTTAAATTTACGCAGTTTTAACATTTGAGTGACTGACAAAAGCAACATTTTAGCAATATTATTAATTTTTATTTTATACAATTATATATATATATATATATATATACCATATAATATAATTTATAAAATAAAAATATATGGTAAAATTAAAAGTTTTCAATACCAAAAATGTATTTTAATAAAAATATTGAATATATATAAAAAAAAAATATTTGATACTCAAATACTTATATTAAAATACTTTACAAAACTGGATATTAATATTATATCAAAACTATAGTAAATAAAATCATTTTAGTAATACGTATAATGAAAAATATCAAACAAATCTAATAACAATAATTATTTGTTATTGCAATAAGTCATACTGTATTCTTGTTTTTAGATTAAAATATATAATGCAATGATGTACCATTATATCCTCCTATTAATTATATAAAGATAGTATATTTTTTTTTCAATTCACTCTTTAAACAATCTTTATTATTATTATTATTATTAAAAAGCACTATTATAACCCGTGCTTTTCTTGGAACAAGAGTAAATTAAATAGCTTTTAAAATAATATTTACAATTTAACAAAATGCTCGAGTTCAATAATAGAACTTTACAAAAAAAAATGTATATTTTTAATATTGTACAACTAAGTTGATAACAATTATTATTATACTATATATTATTAATAATAATATATAGTATATATAATAATAATTTATTATACATTCGACTCTCTGTAACTCGAACCTTGGTAACTCGAAATTTTCGATATCTCGAATAATTAAAATTCCCCTTTAAATAACAATAACACTTAATGTTTAAATAATCTTGTTAACTCGAAAATTAATTTGACAAGTTTT
Organism: Pentalonia nigronervosa; assembly: GCA_014851325.1. Taxonomy (NCBI): domain Eukaryota; kingdom Metazoa; phylum Arthropoda; class Insecta; order Hemiptera; family Aphididae; genus Pentalonia; species Pentalonia nigronervosa. The sequence continues at coordinate 202,401 of JACXSJ010000475.1, read as the reverse complement.
CGATATCTCGAATTTTCTTATCCAAATTTATTACTAAAAATATTTTATCAAGGCGATTATTTTTCGTAAAACCCATCCATTATAGTCAACTACATACATATTTGTAATTTAATATACAATAGATATCAGTTTTAGTTCTATGCCGTCTGTTCGTTTAATCGTTTATCGTGTGAGTGTGCGACAGTGTTAATACAGTGGTTATTATGGCTCAAAAAAGAAAATTAACAACTTTAAATTGAAAACAATATTTTAAATAAACAAAAACACTTAACTTTACACCAATTCTTTAAAAATGATAATATGTAAGTAGGAATGTATTAATAATAATGTATAATGTATTTTATAGTACGTATTACTTTAATGTAAAATAATTTAATTTAAATAATTTAAAATAAATATACTTTTTAAAAGTTTTTGATAACTCGAAATTTTTAGTAAGTCGAATTTTTTTTCCCCCTTGAACTTCGAGTTACCAAGAGTCGACTGTATATTCAAATAATAACTGTACTAATTTTAATAGATTCTCCATAATCCTCATTTACGTCAAAAATGTAAGTTGTTTATTATTTTGTAAGACAATTAAAGAAAATATCTTATAGTACAGAGCTGATTTGAAGATAGTAAATTGTTATTAAATTATAATATTATAATAATCAAAATGACTCAAGTGACTATAAAATGATTGTATTTTTTATAATTTAATTATTCACTTATATATTGAACAATATTATAAATCCATATAAATTAAAAAAAAAAACAATTACTAAAACCAAAACAGAATTTAATAAATTTATATTTATAATAGTCAAAGAGATACTTATAGACACTTGTAGTATTAAATACAAAAGGTGCGTATTTTATAAAAATAAAAATAAAATGACTAAAAATTACATGACTATAATTATTTTTACTAATTAACAAGTCAATATTATTGAAATTAATTTAAGTTTTTGAGGTGGCTTCTTAGTAAAAAGTTCTCATTGCTGTTAAAGTTTTGAGTATCTAGTAAACTAGTACTTTATGAACCACTATATTCCACCTCAATCATTGAATATTCATGCTGATATTCAAACTAAATATATATGATCATAACTTGCACAATTATAAGCAATAATATATATGACAAATTAAATATAAGAACATTCCACTGAATAAGTTTTGGCATTTTTACAATATTTAATTCAATATCAAATATCGTATTTCGAATAGACCTAAAATATATTGTTGACCATATAATATTAAAATGGATTAATCATTTTAATATTTTGTTGTATATAAAAAATGTACCTTGAACAACCAAAATAAAAACCAGACCTACAATATTTAATTCATAATAATATGTAGATCGTATATAATTACCAATAGGTACCTTCAAAATAGAATAGTTTTTTTTTTATTTTAATGTTATTACCATCTAGCATAAATTATTATAGCTCGGAGAACCATAATTAAATAGTATTATATTTTACAACTTATGCTTTATTTTAAACAAATTAAAATTTGTTTTTCGATAATAACTATTTATATTTTCTTTTTATCAATTCAGTAAACATTTGCTTAAATATTTTAGAAGCCAGGTATTTTAAGTGATCAAAGATTTGTGTGCTCATTACGTGAAATATGGTATGGTTTTTTTTAGAAAACTTTCCAGAATGACTACGTATTGACTCAACGAAGGAGATATCTTGAAAAATCCCCTTGGATCGTTTATGGATTCATGTTATAAATAAGGAGTGGAAAATTAACTGTTTACAATGATTAAACATAAAGTTTCCAACAATTAATCTGCTGCTGATTATTCATTACAAAACTTTTCATAAATATTATATTTCTCAGAAATTAACGGAGTTAAAACGATCTGTTTTTTTTTTTTTTTTAATTCAACTTTTATAATATCAATAACTTCAATATTAGTCTCGTGTACCATCGTGGTCAGTCATCATTTGTGGTTATCTATCAAACATCAGATGAAATTTTTGGTCTAGAATTTAACATGTAAATATCATCTCATCTCATAGAATACATTGTGTCTATTATTAAACCATTAGAAATGTACATAATTTTTAGAGCATTTTCGATAATCTATACATTATATTATATAATATTTATTAATTTTTAAATAATTTAATCAAGCTTGGTGATGAGTATAATGATATAATAAATAAACTTCATTATATAAAGTTATATTAATAAAGTACTATAACTCATTAGTATATTTTTTTAGTGAAATATATTTAAAGTATTTGAAATACTTAAAAATCAATAATATTCATAAGACAGAACATAAAAAAAGAATATTGTGTATAGTTTTTATTGGCCAAATGCATGCTGTTTATTTTACACAGTATATAATATGTATTTATAAAAATACAAATATAAAAAAGAATTTTTTTCAAACAACAATTATACCATTGTTTCATATTATATTTTTGATGAAGCAATAAAATGCATAGAAATAAATTGTTTCAAACAATAATCAGTTGAACTAATGTTTCATCTTTTTATGTTTACGATTGCATATTATACCTACAATATCAATTTTAATTTAAATTATTAAATATCGTTATTATTTGCTTAAAATAATAACTTTTAAGTTATCAAATCATTTTAATTAATTACATTTTCAATTATGTTCATTGTTCGTCTTGAAACTCGTGAAACATCTCAATCTCACAATATCAGACCGTTGTTTCTATTCCACGGGTTAAAGAATAGTTAACAACTCATGATCATTCCCTGGTAAATAAGTCTTCCATGAATACATCAGAATAAAAGGAATTATATACAGAATGATTCACAAGTATGCTCATCTTTATTCTTAGCTTTAATAATAAGTTTATTCATTTTAAGAATTTTTAAATATACTCAAAGCCCAGTTTTTCAAATTTTTAGATTTTTTTGTATTATAAGTAGTTCTTCTTTAGAAGAGTGTTCTGCGGCGATACAAGCTTTTGTTTTCCAAATGAGAATCCACCTTTTTTATTTAAAATTTTTTAGCGTATAGTTTTTTTGAAAATGTTGATAAACCTAATTCAAAATTTAAATGAGTAGTTTCTTAGTTATTAAAATATTTATATTAGGGATAATAGTCCTTAAAAATAATTTTATAAAAGTATAAAATATATATGTAATATTGGATTTAATGTTTATTATATTTGGACCCTTTTTAAAAATTATTAATATTTATTAATTATATTAATTACTAAAATTGGACAAATCGCTATTGCCCCCAAATCTTTTAAGCTAATAATTGTCACGGATCTATTATCTTAAAACACAAAGTTAAATAACATGGAAATTGATCTTTTGACATTTTCAGAAAAACTATTCGCTAATCAATTTACAGTAGAAAGAGGGGGGGGGGTTCTCATTTAAGAAACAGAAGTTTGTATCTCCACAGGATACTGCTCAAGTAGTACAAAGATTCTTAATTATTTAAAAATATAGTCTTTAAATATATTTAAAAATTCTAAAAATCATATTTTGAATAAATGCATTATTGAAGAAAAAATGGGTGAGCATGCTGAGTGAATCATCCTGTATTATAAGAAATGAGATTTAAAATTTTCAATGAAAGAAAGAATATCATGGTTTTACAATGATATTTAGTAATAAACTAATGTAATATTAATGTGTTTTTATAGTATTCTCTTTATGCTTTGTAGTCAGAAGCAGTTCTTCAAAAGTTTCAAGTAGCATTGAATTTCGATTTCGAATTTCATTGGAACTTTTCACTTTTGATTATTAAAATATTATAGTTTTAGTACCTTGCCTCTCAAATTATTAAAACAAAAATATAAAAAAATGTTGATAACAATATTAATTTGTTTCGATCATATTATTATAATCGATTATTAAATAAAATATGTTCACATTTGGTTTTTCATAAATCACAGTATCTAATGTTTCAATTTCTCTGTAGTTAATTTTATAGTATTGTCAACCATTATACTACAAATTGGTTTAAGTAGGTATTTAAAAATAATGTTGATATTTGTATGTATCACATTATTTTGTTTAATCCTTACGTCCTTAAATGGTTTTTTTTATCACTTCGTGCAACATGCATTTTCGATAAAATTTAACTTGATAATTTGTTCATTGAAATATATTTCTCTTGTTTTCTAAACTCATTATTATTTATAACACGAGTCACACACATATAGAACAATCAACAGGTAACTCCGTACGAATATCAATACAGCGTTAATGCGTTATCTTTTTGACCGGTTTCATAATGCCATTTTATTATGATTTTTATTACCTATTTGTTTTGTTTTTTCTTTTTAAACAATAATTAACTTTGTTAACTTTGAAACAATTTATGAACGTCACATTTTATATGACTGCTAGCATGCCTTGTAAAGTTGTACTTTGCATGTGTATAATCTCCGGCACTGAGACGTGGAATAGATTTTGGTTAAAAGTAAATTTATTGTTATATATTGTATCTTTTTTACATGCATATTAAATTCAATGTTCATTTTTTACTCTGTCCACTGTTGGCATTGTTCAATACAATATTATGAGATGATAAAATAAACCGCTTGAACTCAATATTTTATTGAATTTTGAACTTTTTCAAAACGCACTGTGAACTTTGCTAAGTCAAAAAGTATACATACTAAATTACCAGTATTTAAAGATTTATACAAACTTATTTTGTATTAATTTATTATTTACAACGATATATATATATATATATATAGTAAGCCTATTCATTATGTTTAAATTTTAGTTACTTATTATTTAAATTTAAGGATTTAGATTGCAGTATAATATCTTGATATTACATAATTCAAGCTCAGAAAAAATATTCACTAATGATCTCGACACGCAGTACCTAATTTATGATATTTGTATTTAGTCAGTGTCAACGAATATATAAAACTCTACAGCAATAAATTCAAATATTATGCAATGAATATTATGATTACCTGGTAGGTAAAGTAAATATCATAAAACAAATTGCTTGTATTTTTATTATTAATATTATAGTGTGTACCAAATACAAATACCTGTATAATAGAATAAATATAAAATATTTTATATGTTTATCATTATTTTATTTTTGAAATATTAAATGCATGAATGAATTCTTTTCTATATTTATAATTTTTAATAAATATTTATATGGATGTATCACGAACCTTTATAATATTATAATACTTAAACATTTTAATGGTTAGGAAATGATTCGTAGGGAATACTCTCCTTTTTAAAACACTCCTTCTTATTCATAAAGTTTTTTTTTTAATATTTAGCTATTCGTGGTTATACGAATTTTTTTTTACACATGGCTTTATTAATCATAATGCTCTATAACATGAATTAAACATGATGTACAATAACATTAACTAAATAATACAATTAATTCGAGATAAATAATAACATTGTAATAATAATTTTATTGATACCAATACAAATAACTGAATATGAAATACTTTATTAACTTTGATCACAGGCGTAATTAACATTTCTTCAACCACTTGCTCGCTTCTGCTGTATGACATTTTTCCAGATCATCTTCAAAGTGAGTTTTGGATAAACATTGATAATATGATGTGTAGTTCGTATACTTCTACATTTGCATTTACGTGTTTCACTAGGCACTGATTGTATAGTAGGCCTTGGCATCTGTCTTTATCTGCCTGAATCTTATTTAAGGTTGTTTGAAGCAGAGATCTTTGAAAATTGAATCCTGGGATTCTACTATGTGGAATGTTTACTAATTCAGAATTTTATACACCTACATTTCTCCTGAAATGTTTCTTCAAATATCATCTATACTAATTAACGTTTACAGTTTGTTTAAATTTTTTAATTAAAAAATTCCTGATATCAAAAAATATAGGTATGTAGAGGTTATTTTTAATTATTTCTATTATTCTGTTGGTATGTTTTTTCCACTGTAGATATATTAGGTAGTGAAATAGTTTTAAAGCATTAGTAACCATTGTATTTTAGTTTTTTGCAAGATCGCTGATATAATGTGTATCGTTTTATTTAATTCAATATAATTTTTACAGTGAGTACTATAAGCCAAGTCTAGTTGGTACCCTAGTATTCAGTAGTACTATACACAAAAGTCAATGCAGAGATGCAGTGTCAGCCAGTTTGCTTATAATATTGTTTCTAGTTTGGATTTTGTTCTTTACCACATTAGTATGTTGTTTGAATGTTAAGGGTCTAGCTTATTTGAACTTTATTTAATGGGCATCTTGTCGTCAGGTATCTATATACCCGCAATGTTTACCTTCAGGTTTCTCTTTGTTTCCTTGTTGTTAAGGTTAATAGCAATATCCATTAACTTATTATTTAATGTTAGGTATCAATCTGTTTAGATACTAATTTATTCGTACATGGTATCATATTGAGTGAGAGAATCTTCTTATGTCACTAGTTCTACATAATCATAGTACAAATACATTATAGTTTTCATCTTTACGATGTTAGAAGTGTAGATTTTAAAAAATTGTTAGTTTAGGAATGGTGAATGATTATTATTATTAAATGTTTTATATTTGTTTACTCAATATTTGATAACATTATATCATAATTTAAATATATATTAACATTATTTAATTTATCTAACTATTAAAATGTAATTTTAATTATGATTAAATTATTATAACTGATAGAGTAATAATTTAATACTCAACAACTTTCTTTAATATTAAAAAAAGTTTTTTATAAGTTTATATTTTACAGTTTTGAAGTTGTTCAATTATTTAAATTTATATTGTTTATTGGTTTATCGAAGATAACATTCCGAGTTTTTATATAAAGTAGAAGGTATTATAGAAAATAAGAAATAATTCAAATTATGGTTTAGATACAATATACGACAAATAAATTTGTTTAAATAATTCGATTTCATTAATAAGTCGTAGATACCTAACCTGCCAAATAAATTAAACAATTCATAAATCTATTATATTCTATTTTTGTAACCAAATAAAATAATACAAAAGAAAAACGAAAAAAAAATAATCATTATAAGTACGAATATGTATTTAAATACCATTGATTTTCATTAATCGTAAATACTTCTAATTAAATTGTTTAATAACTATTATTTTAGTTGATATTATGAAAATAAAAAATAGTTATTCAAAGTTTAAAAATAAAAAAATTTTATACGTATTTACAACAATATAAGTTAGCCAATAAGTGCGATTCTCTTACATTATAATTTAACGACAAAATATGATCTTGTCCCTGTTTTTATTACTTATTTATTTATATCGGTTACAGGGAATTAAAAAAAAATACGTTTTATCACCTATAGTGTTTGAACATAGAAGCAAAGTAGAAACATTGTTGAAGCATAATTAAGTTTTTTATGTTTGCTTTATAATGAAAGGTTAGGTCAACTTTTTCCAATATAGAACTAAAACTTGTCTGATTTAATTGTTTCTATTTGAAATGATGGTATTATTATATTACCTGTACAAACAAATTACTGTATTTTCAAATTAATATTATTTGTAATATTTATGTCCGTAATGGTATGCTGAATGTTTCTACAAAGCTAATTTTAAATATCAAAGATATAGGTATAATATAGGTATTTACTTAGATTTCTAGAGAAATTGTGAATACTTAGTATTTTGTTTTAGAACCTTTACTAAAAATTACGATTAAATTTTGAAAACGATGAAGCTTCAAAGACAATAATATAATGTATTTTGTGAAGTGTGCTATTAACTTCTACTATGTGAAATATAAAACCCTAAGTACCTACAATATTATTGGTGTTGTTTTACTACTCGTCACTAAAAACTCCGGCTTGAATTGTACATATGTAAAATATACAAGACCGTACAACGATATCGTATGATACCATATCAAGAGTTTACTAGCTTATATGGTTCTCTGCGCAGCTATTCATTACTTATGCTGTAAAATATACTCGTCCCAAACCTTTAATTAAGGAATTATCTGTAGTTTAAAGATATTTACACCATTTCCTGAGGATTATCTAGTTTTGAAAAAACCACAAGTTACACCAGTCTTATCTTAGTAAAACATTTGTTGATCGAACTTGGTCTATGCGCACCAAGAAACTACATAGTTAGTGGTATATACATTTATTGTAATCTATACTTGAAATGATTTAAAGCTTGTTTTATATGCATTTTTTTTAGATTTTATTTAAATATAGGTAGATACATGTTAAATACTTAGATGTTATTGAATTTATATTAATAATGATACTTGCATAGTATAATACAATAGTAGTCATTTAAAAAGTTATAAAAAAAAAACATAAATTACTATATGACAAATGTTTAATTTTAAGCATAAATAAAAATATTTAAGTTTATATTATTATTTTCATTAAATTAAAAAAAAAAGTATAAATAAATTTTAATTTTTAAACTCAATAGAATGATTACAGAAATTGTCATCCCGTTGTTTAATCGGGTAGAAATGATTTTATTATATAATTTATTTTTGTAGGTATTATAATTAAATCATGAATAAATTATAATATTTCATTATATAAACAAAAAAATATAGTACGATATACTTTTAAATAGGATTACAAGGAAAAATTATTTTGTACAAAAATATAAACACAAACTGTATAATATATTTATTTCACAAATGATTTGTTGTTATTTTTTCTATGTTGTGACTCATAATATTATTTTATTCAAAAAGGTTGCGTTCTTTGTCGATTTAATGACCTTACAACCCTCACTCACTTTACCCATCATAAAGTTTACCACAATTTTATGTCTATTATACGACATGGCCTAAACATAATTCATCACTGTGAAACTAGAATTTTTCATTGTGGGGAGGGAAGTATCAAGAAAAATGTTTACATAAATTTAATTTCTCAAATTATCATTTACAATGTATTACCCATAAGTTAGTAAAAAAAAAATAATATTGTTCTATCCTGATTGATTCTCTCCTGATCCTGGAGTCCACTCCTCACTTATCGATTTACCACTTGTGCATGTCATACAGCACAATAATCGATTATTTATAATTATCAATATATTCTAACCTATATACTTCTTTATCTTGATAGAATTCCACAAAGTTTGTACTCGTTTAATTAGACAAGAATTCTTGAGTGTTTTGGGTTCTTGGGTTCACTTTATTATATTAAGCTCAGTTTTGGAGATACCGCAGTTTAAATTATTGTGAAAATATTTTTAATGATATAGATAATATAATATTAAAATAAAGAATTTCCTATACATTACTAAATACGTGTCTTAATGTTATTTACCTACTTCAATAATAAATACAATAAGTCAATAATAAAATGCAAAATAATCATTAAAAATTTTATTTTCTTGACTGAGAACATCGTATAATTGTACTAAACATTATTAAATACTGCGCTTCAATTTTTAAATTAACTTTATATTTCAATGAAATATTTTTTAATATAATATAATATTCGAGAGGTACTTAAAACTGTAGTCGTATAACACAAGAATATTATATTTGTTATTTATAAAATTCTTTACGATTTTGTTTGAGTATACTGATGCCTTCGCGTCTGCAACCCTTAAAATGTGATATAGAAAAACATATTTGAACGATACTTCAGTTTGTGTTTTCTTTGCAAGCACTTATATTGAATTGAGTATAATATGAAATCAAGGTTTACTCGTATAAAAAAAAATCACGGAGGAAATGTACAAAAATATAACCTTAGTAATTATTTACTACCTAATAGAAAATATGATATTTTTCTTGAAGTTGAAATTATGTGATTTGTATTTACTATATTTATATATGCATAAAAAAGGAAAATACCATAACCAAGTTAGCTTAATTTTTTACTTTATACCATTGTAAATGAAATGGAAAACCATTTTTATTTTTAACTACAGATTTATTTGTATTATTTCTATTCACTCTTTTGTTGTTCGGTAAATTAAAATGTTAAAATAATATAATATTATATAATGATATAAATTATAATATATATATATAGCGACTGAATATTAAAGAATAATGTGCAGATAATATTATCTAAGGTAAAGATGTGCAATTTTTATCCAAATATTTTTTTTCTTAAATTCACTATTTTCTTTTCGCCATAGTTAACAATTCGGTTCCTATTATCCACAAGCTTTATACAGTAAGTCGAGTGACATTTTCTGTTTGTGACGTGATCACTTGCGACCCTAATATTCTTTGAATGTTATTATGTAGAAAATGTTCAACAATTATTGTTAAGGACCGAAACCCACTGCACACATCCAGCAATGAATGGGCATTCAGTCTCCACCTATAAAATACATTATTTAAACCATTTTTGACCAGGCGTAATTTTTTTGAAGTCAAGCCAAATACTTGAATTGATATTTTATATTTTTACTGACCCTTATAAAGAAGAATAAATGTTATTTACATTACACTAAAAATTATGATAAAAAGCTGATGTACTGTTTTGTAAAAAGACTTTCCGTCCATTTCAAATAAGAAAATTGTACACAAAGTTCTTTAAACTTTTCTGTGTACCAATCTAACGAGTATATAATATATTAACTTTGATGTATTTTTATTTTCATTGCTTTTAAAAGTGGTTCTAATTTTCACCAGATCGTTTTGTTTATGCTATTTCTTTTGCTGAATATAACCGGAAGTTTTTAAAACCAATGTAACTCATTTATACCTATATATTTATAAGGTTATTCTGAACACTTTCGAGCATCTTGCTTATCATAAACAAAAAAAAAACGGATGTACGGTTTCTTGACTTTCATCATTTTTGAAGATAATATAAATCTATTAACTTATTTATTTCATGTCGCCATTTGTTTGATTTTTTTTTTATGTATTTAACTTAGTTATGTATAAAGTAAATTACAGACAGTACTAAAAAAGGCTTTGATCTTATGAGAAATTGTGCTGCCTGAGACATTTAGTATAGTAATGTGTCTAAATTATTGATTTGCATATGTGTTTTGGAGCCAAAACAGTTTATTAAAACGCCAGTTACAATTAAACGTTTAATTTAATATTTCTTAAGATTAGAGAATACATTTTGTTATTTTTTTTAATTTTTATAAATTCATTCATATTTTACCTAAGAATATATGAAAGGTTGCAAATAAAAGGGTATTTTGTTGTGGTTCTAATATTTTGTAAATTGCCTATATAATTACTAATCGAAATACGTTCGCAACGAGCCTTTAAGACTTGAGTGATTGAGTAAATGTGTCACTAAGGCCTTACGAAGTCACACTATAACAACTAAAACAATCGCTTATAGCCTATAAATAATATGTTTATGTATATTTGTATTTAAATTATTTGCATATTTGTATTTTTATGTTCATCAGTGAAATAGTTGTTTAAAATAAAAATATTTGAAAATCGTTTTTTTCGCATTTTTAGTATTATTGGGGGCAGAACTGTATTTTTAATTTTTTCCATATTTCTATAAAGTATTAAAGATTATTCACAACTATAATACACAAGCACCAACGCCAAGTGCACATTACAACCAGATTTAGCCAGTCTATCACATAAAATCACTGACTTTTTATCAAAAGATTATTTTTAAATTTGTAATACCGATCAAAATATACCGTAATGACATTAAAAATCTAAACAAAACATTTTGTAAAGATTTTTTGATTTTATAAAGATGTGCGTGTTTTGCATACAATAACATATTAACAAGTTCAGTAGAGTCGCAGCCTCTGAGTCATTTGACGTACAAATATATCAAACGAATGTTGTTTTAACTCATTTTATCGTTATGAGTTTATGACCGATGGAATGTTTTAATAACAATATTATAAACGTTTTTGTCGCGAATAGCTCTACATACGGGCCATCTGTCATCGTGGTCGACGTTGTAGTAATAAAATAAATTCAGACAGTATAATATACCACTAAACGAAATGCATTCGCATATGCATGGCGGCATGGTGCTATAATATAATACTGCAATTCTACCGTTCGTACGTCGTAATTGTTTACATCACATATCGATTTAGTCAGATCTAATGTAATTGAGTCATTATGATACTATTATTATTATTATTGTAGTGTATTGTTTTATATATAGTGTCGTTCGTATTATAGACGCTCCCGAGTATAATGTACATCATAAACTCGTCTGTTGACTATTCCGTATATTATAGTGGAATATTGTTATTAACTTAATGACTGTGTAACTACCACTAAACCGTCGATACCGACGTTGCGAACCGTAAAAATTGCGAGGCACCGTACACAATCTTCGATCTCCCGGTTCCCGTTTAATGTACGATATTATATTATTATTTATTATTGTGGCAGACGGCACGCCCAGCACTCAAAAGGGTCGATTACATAATTATTTAATAAGCAAACAAGTAGATATAAAAAATACGACAACAATGCCACGCGATATTTTTAGACGTATATCTCGGAACATAACGTCAAACGAGTGGACATTAAATATTAGGATTGTTTAATTTCCATAATGTATTATTATTTACATTTAAACTTTTATTTCTGTTTCCATTATGTCATGCGATTCACACATTGCTGCAGAAATGAAATAATTTCAGTAGTCATTCCCAAAAATTGCTTACCAAGCAGTTTTTTTATTATTATTATTTTTTTTTTTAATGTCCACGTTTTAAAGTATAGAATGACGTGTTACTTTTCCTCCGACAACTATTTTTTCTGTTTCGTACAAATAGCTGATGTCGTGTGGAACTTGCTATAGTCGTATAATCGTATTACGTCATCTGTGCAGGTCACGGGTCATCAATCCAAGGATTATGATAATGAGGATGTTTTTTTTTTTATGACGAACATTTTGACTTTATACTTAAGGCTTATTCGCCCCGGATGAAGTGGGGTTGTTCTCTCGGAAATGGCAATTTTTCAACCCTCCCAACGTTTGATTGTTCAAGGTTTTTATCTGCTACGATTGACTGAGAGCTGTTTTGATTCGAATATATTTCTTCGTCAGAAACACGCAAGACGTTTACGAATCACTAATACGGTTTCAGTATCGAAATAAATTTCTTTCAGGCGACTCTCGCATACAGTCATAGTTTTTCTCTGTTTTTGCTTTTTCTTCTAGCTGTTTGTGTCCCGATAATGATTAAGTGGCTTAACCATGTTTTCCCATTTCTGCTAAATCCTATACGATTTGATTTTTTTTTTTTTTATTCAGAACAATAATGCCAACTACTTATTCCTTTGCTCAAGAACGCGTTTACTGTCATTCGACAAGAACAATGTAAAACATTCATCGGCTTATATTCAACAATTGCTTCTTATTTGTTAAGCTTAAAAAATAAATACAAAAACATTTTTTCCCGTCGATCAGAATAAAACCTATCGAATGTTTTAAACTATGCAAAGTGGCATAAAATCACGTTTAGTTGAAGTGTGTAACGCTAAAAGCTGTCTTACAGTTGTTGCAATTATTTATATGTCGTAAAAGGGTTTTCTGATTTAATTGAAAAAAATTGGTTGTTTTATAAACTAAATAATACGTTTATTATTGAATATATTCTACAGATAATAATAATATTAACTATATAATAATAATAGCTATATTTTCAAATCAATGGAGCATATATTTATTTTATGCGTCATAAATAGTCGTCTAACTTAATTTGTATAAAGATATACTTACAGCATACATAATTTTTAACAGAATGTGCACATAAAAGAAAAAACGAATATTTTTTTATTTATCTGTATTCATTAATTGGTTTTAGTATCTTATTTAGCAACCAACATTGTGTTTTATTTGGATTCCAATAATAAAGGTAAATGCATAAAACGTTTGTGGTATTTGTACTTCTTTTCCGATAACAATAAGCTACGAATAATATTTTACAGTATATAGGTACTAACAATTAAAAAAAATATATTTAAATTGTAGGTACTTATTTTTTTTCTTTTGCTTGACTCAAAAAGTTTTGAGTTATAGTTTAACGCATTTTTAAGTTTTACTTTCCAATTTTTTCAAAGGTTTTTGAGATGAATAATATCAGTAGGTATGATATATGATATCAACGATCATTGACACTTTTAGCACAATTTACCATTAATAACCATAATGCTAGATTATTATAATGTTTCTAACCTTTAATAAATAAAAAAATGAGTAAATAAATCATTAAAATGAATTTGCACAGTTAATTTTTATAAATTAGTTAATTATTAAAATATATAAAAAAGGTTTTGTGTATTTTCAAACAACTGGAAGTAGTACATAATGTGTTTACTTTAAATTTGTTTATTATATTTATAATATAGAATTATTAAATATTTGAAGGTTATGAATTTTGCCACATTACACGTTTTAGTTATCAAATAAACAAAATAACTTAAATAATAAGTATGTGATAATATTATATTGCAATTTGTAAAAAACTTTTTTTTACGGGATTTTTATCGTGGATATTTTTCTCTATTTTTTAAAATTATTTGTAAGGGTTCTGGAGCTCTAAGTTTACTGTGGAAATTATCTTATCGTTAAGTGTTATAATTATAATCATTAGCACACCACTGACATTTAATAACGACTGATAAAATACAGACAGTTGTCTGTTTTATTTTTTTTTTGTACTTACCTACGTGATACCTGAATTATAGTTATATTATAATAACCGACTGTATAGAGTTAAATGTGGGATGCCGGTTGCCAACCACTGCTATATTATAGAATTTCTATATTAAAAACATTTCATATGAGGTACACGCACGTTGATTATAATTATAAATTACGTAGATTTTATACTAGTAAAGTTGTCTACCTACTGGTAGTATCCCTCGGGTGTTTATGTAAACATTTTCAGACAGTTTTCAGTGTACACATTATTTTCCTCTAACTCATGTATAATGAATACAAAGAAATGTAATGTTGTTATTAAAAACAAATACAATTAATAGAAAGAAATATAAAATCGTTCTTGAAAAAAAATGTATTTAAAAATTATTTACATACATTTTTTTTTTAAATTAACATATTCTAATTTAACTTTGATTTAATTTATATTTGATATTTTTTGATCAGTTTCTGTTTTTAATAAACGCATTTAATATTGTATGAAAAGTATCATAATAACAAAAACAGTTATAGGTTCAAATAAAAATTGTATACTTATGTAAAACAAAAAATTATTATAATATTTAACTTATGAATTAAATTTATGAACTTTTATGTGTCATAATAATTTTATTGTTGATTTCGTTGACAGTTGCAATGACGTGACGTAGAGTGTTACCCCTAATACTAAAACCTTTAGTAAAGTTTCCTGTGTAAACATAATATTGGATTAAACTTACTCCGTACTCATTATAATTTACAATTCAAAACAATTCTGAATTGAAATTGAAGTAGGTAACTATTGTTTATAGGTTATACCTCAATTTAAAATACTCATTGAGACAAATAAAATGTCTCGTTGTAAGGTTAATTAAAAAAATGTAGTTTTATACTCTAAGTTGAGCGATGAATGTATTAGACACATTAATGTGTGTAGTGTTTTTGATTATTATTTATTTTTTTGTGCATGACTATCTCAAGATAATTTTTATAGTAGAACAAATTTCTTTACTATTCAATTTCGAGAATGGTTTCTGGTAGAAAATTGGATTAAGTTAATATGTACTTTAAATTGAGAAAAACTAAAAAAAAATATGGAAAACCAAGAACAAAATTGATTTTGCAGTTTCTTTTATTTTAAAAACATATACGGATAGAATACTTGAAATTTTCCTCAAATATTTGTATTATCATTTGAATGACATGGTATTCATTTAAATTTTTTTTTTTTGAATTTTATTGGTGTCTTAAATATTTGAATTTTTTTCTTTAAATGTTGATAAAAATTACATTTTAAATTTAAATCATGATTTATTATAAGTTTTACTTATAGCTATTAAAATAATAACAAAACGACATTGGCACAATTTTTTTTTATCCGCATAAAGTTCAAATGTTGATAAAGTTCTTTTAAATCATGAAGAAGGGAAAATTATTATAAAATAAATACTTTTTTTCTTTTCTACTACTTATAGATTATTATAATGAGTAATTGAACCTTATATATATATACAGATTGATATATTAAGCATAAAAACCTTTATTTCCTCTTACTATGATTTAGGAAGTTTCAAGTTGATCCACTCAAAGACCATAATATTTTCAAATACTTTTAATTTTTTATACAGTCTTAGGAATGTACTAAAATGAAAACAATGTATTTTTTAAATAAGAAATATCCTTTTTTATTAAAAAATTATCAAAGAGATAATTTATTGTCTTGAACATTTTTATGCATATAAATCAAAGTTAAAAAAGTTGTTTTTTAGTTATTTAACTTTGAGTACTAAGGATAAACAATGAAGGAAAGAACAAAATCTAAGTATTTAAAAATATAATCTTCAGACTTAAGTTATAATTACAAATTCCAAAAATCAAAAGTGTAAAAAATAAAGGATGATATACAAAACGAGTGAAACACTTAATATAATATAAAATTTTATAATATAATGTATGTATATATATATATATATTATCTATTAAATATTAACTGTATTATTTTATAATGAGAAGATATACGAGTAATATCACATATGGAAAAATATAATACTGTATATAATATACTGTAAACTGATTGATATTGCAGGGAAACAATACCTTTATAGAGTTGCAAATTTTAGAGGGTTACGATTATAAATATAATAAATAAAAAATAATAAATAGAATTATAATTGTTATTTAATAAATATAATAGAAAATTTATCAATGTTATCATATAGTTTTCGAAAATCCTTTCGTCCATGTAAATAATTATATACCTAATATAAATTAATTTTAAATTTAAATATTTTATAAATAATTAAATGTTGAATTATAATTTAAAATTTAAGAAACAATATTATAGAAATTTAAAACTATATCTTATTATGTCTTACATTTTTGGAATTTTCAAATTTTCCTTAATATTGTATTTTAAAATTATTGAGATTATATTGTCTTTGTTAATGATCTGTTGAAATACAAACTTTTGTGTTTCAAATGAAAACCCCCTTTTCTATTGTTAGTTATTTAGTGGATAATTTATTTAAACACTTTAGTGTATTAAAATCAAAATTTAAACAATTAAATTTTCAAAAAAAATATTCTCTAAACAATTTACAGTAAAAAGGGATGTTCTCATTTGAGAAACAGAAGTTTTTATGATACAAACTTTGTGATTGCCTAACAGGTAATGTCAATTCGAATAAATTAATTTTTCAAAGAAAAATTTAGGTGAGCATGCTCGATGAATCACCTTGTATATGTGTAAAATTTTGGATTAAATATGATTTGCTGTGTAGTACATTTTAAACTTGTATTCATACAGAAATCGATAATCGAAAATGTACAGAATTCGAAAAATATAATAAAAAAAAAAAAAACACAGGAAACGTAGTAACAAGAATTCTTATAATGTCCCGTTCCTAAATTGTATATATAATTATATTTAAGAGAAACAAAAGATCCACTAAAGTATATTTAGATGATTTACCAAAACAAGCGTGGGTGTAAAATATTCAAGAGGCGTTCCAAGAAAATTGTTATAAACCACAGCTATGCACAAGTCTAAGTGTCCCGAGACACTATTTACAACGAATCAAAATAATGCCAAGTATCAGTTTATATAAATATGCGCATGTTTGTTTCTTGTTTGCCGTGACGATAATGAGAAAATCGCATTTAGTGCAAGTGTGGATTCCCGGAGGAACGGAACACACAATCCCGGCCAGCACACTGCCATAATACAATTTGAACGTTTTAATTTGAAAATTGCATGTATGTTGTATTGTGTTTTCGTTTATCTGCGTCTACGATCTTATTATATATCAACGCGACGTTGAGCGATCATGAGGTAATAGTCGTAATGCAAATGCGAAGAGTGATGCAGGTACCTACTTACCCCGCAAAAGCCACAGCCAAGTTATCTTTTAAATTGTGTGGCGGCTGCAGTGACGTCTAGCGAGAAATGATAACTGAAAAGTGGGTTGAGTGATATAAAACAAAACATAAGAGTATATAATATACTCACCCTGGAGAGCTATTATATACCAAGTAACCGATTTACTGTGAATGAAAGTGCGAGGGGATTATTTGTAATGGAAAATAATTTACTCCCGACGGATAGTGACAGTGTTTGCGATGGCAACACCAGGCCTCGATTTCGAATTCAGAACACGCGTTGTTTATTTTACTCGGTTTTTTCATGCTTTTAATCCATAAAAAACATTCCCGGGTTCAAAGTGTCAACTTTTTCCCTAGCAAACTGTATGAAAACAACACCACCAGAAATCTACACCCCGTAGTCGTGTGCGTATTCGCGTAAATAACAAACCGAATGCGTTATGATAGGCACATGAATAATACACGTAGGCGAACAGTTGAGTAAATAATATGTTTCCGTGTATTCGATTTACGTTTTCAGGTTTTCGTTGATTTTCGTCGACATTAATTTTGGGCGCGGATGCCTTTGTCGCGTCCGATAAACGCTGACATTCAAACACGGCGACCGGTATTAATAATAATAATTAATCGATAGCGTTTCACGCCACATAAATATTATTATTAACGGTCAACATAATAATATTATATCAAAACAATAAATAATTATATAACGCGACCGGCGATGAGGTTTAACCAAACGATTGATGTATGCACTGTACCTACCTACTCGATGGTATTCGTCCTCGATCTGTATAATATCTTGAAAAATTAATATTGTGATTTATATTCATGTATAATGTAAAATATATACTGAATTTGTTTCAGCTGAACAAGTTTTATTGCAGAACTTAAAACTTAAAAAGCTTAAAATTCAGAGCTTATTACGATATTATTATAAGTGAATGGTGTGATGTGTTTTTAATTATTTAATATTTATTTAATAAATTAAAACTTTTAAGTACAGTAATTACTAGATCTTGAGAGTTATAGAAATTAAATCGATCTTTTTATATATTTTATATAAAAAAAATTATTACTTTTTATTAATTACATAACAGTGTATCAGTAAGTAGGTACCTACAGCAAATGTGGTAGAAAATTGATTGTACATAAAATATGATACGTTTTTGTACCGTGTACCCTCAAGCCATAATAAAAACATAACATTGTCAAAAAGTTTTGCTATAATAAAACAGTTTAGGTTTTTGTTAGTTTCCATAAATCATTAGGAAATAAAATACCTACGTTATATAATTAAATATAAAATAATAGAGATTATATATTTTAACTATGATACCTATAAATCGGTCATATAAAATAAACAATTTTTTTTTAGAAAATTTAAAATATTATCTATACAAATTTATAAATATGCGCTTTTTTTATAAAATTGTTAAAATACAGAAATATATGCATTTTTAGTTTAAATATTTAAACTTTTCATCAACATAATGGATTTATAGTGTGGACTGCTATAAATCGAAAGCATAATATAGAAAAATATGCAACTCCTATACTATGTCTCTAGTTTTAGTTATTACGTTTTTAATATTAGATACGTTACAACTTAAAACGGTATTTTATACTCAATTACGTTTAATAACTTTAAATTGAAAAATCGATTTTCATACAATCACGAGTTGTCACGATAATGAATATTAGAACCAAATTTAATTTAAAACTCATATTACTAATATATATATATATAACATATTACTGATTTGTAGTTCATCGTTTTTTAAAATACCCTTTTTGCTGATTTGTAGGTATATCAAATAATAGGGTTATGAAATTACAAAACTGATTACATTGAAATAAACGTAGTTTTACTATGAACAACGAATTTAATCTTATTGATACTATTTATTATTTTAGTTTTAAATAATTACTATTTGCATAAGAAAAATAAAACTTGAATAGTTGAGTTTTAAAATTGTTTTATTTAGCATTATTTTATGTTGTTTGGAAAATAACTTGATGCATATTATACTCATATATTTATATATAATATATATTATATTTGATGCATACCTATATAGCATTTTTCTAATGTTAATATTTTATTAATATTATATCTTCATTATTATAGTTATATTATAAGAAAAATATCAATACAACATCAAATAATCATTTTATAAAATAATAATTTGGATATAAAAATTATATGACAACATAAACAAAATACGATTCTGAATATATTATTAATATGTTATTTAAATCTAATTATTTGTATAACACTTAAAATTTATATTATATAAATTTGAATATGCAATTGTTTAAAAATAACAATTGACAACAAGCATCATTTTATTGTTACGGGCTACGACTCCTAGAAAGCCACACCGATATTATATTATATTATAATACATATATAAACGCGCTTCAGGGTTATTGTAAAATAACTAGCTATCTATTATAATAAATAGGTAGGAGAGATCCACTTTGCAATTCCTAAAAACACTATAATATATTAGGTGCTTAATAAATAACGATCAAACATTGATAATGTGACAATATTGAAAATCAGAATAGGATTGCCATCTCAATTCTTAGATTCGCGCCGAATGTACCGCGCCTCTTGGAGCTGCAAGAGCGACAACAGTTACAAGGCCGTTGGCCGAGTTCCCGTGGAAAGTAGAATGGGATGACCACATAAAAGGGAGTCCAAAGGACAAAGTATTCAAATGTACCATAGCCACGCCGAGTCCAAGGTACTTTCACGTCAATCTCATCCTCATACAAATGTACACATACACACACACACACACACACACACACACTCACACTTTTTTTTGTATAATTATATGTATTTTTATTAATGTTAATAAATAGACATTTAGTTACTTTTTTAAATACGTTTATTACAAAACCACCATCATAAGGATGTACGGTAGATCACACGTAACAATATATATTATATATACTTACATATACATACTATATTTCGAATAAATTGTAAAAAATGTTGAAAACTTAAAATATTTTTGAACGGGTACCGCTAAAAAAAAATATTTAAATATCCCCGCATGTATAAAATTATTTATGCAGGCGCAGGGTTCAGACTAACACCAGCGCAACGCACGTGATCGAGATTTTAGTACGTACCTACGACGACCTACATCATTGTATAACTGAATTTTTGTTTCGTTTTCGGGAACCGAATCCGTAGAAAAATTCTGATTTAGATTTTCGCACAAAATCCCTAATGGTCGTCGTTGTGCTTGTTTTTTTCGTCGTAGTCTTCGTCCCTAAAACACATATCAGTTTTTATTCGCACTCTGGGGACATCGGACGAGTGATCTATGCCACTGGGAGGCGACCGGGTCTCGTGACCATTTCCCTTTCTAACAATTGCCGAGACACGAAATAAAAAAAAAAAAAAAAAAAAAAAAAAAAAAAAAAAAAAAAAAAAAATGAAATGAAACAAAAAAAGAAAAAAAAAAACCTAGCTACGGAATTTGCCGTGAGCACGGAGGCAGCGGCGGCGGAAATGAGTCCCACTGGGAGTATATTGACCAGCTCTTTCGTGGACGCGGCGCGGCGGCATCGTCGTCGGCGACGTCGTCGTTTTTATAAACGCATAACAGCCTGAATGCGCGATGCGTAAACGTTTGTGATATACAGCCGTTTGATTTTTTTTCTGCGTCCAGTATCCTCGCGAACTGCAAGAGTAGGTGTGAATTTTAGAATAATAATACTACCTACCTATAATATATAAGCGCGCGCTTATATAAAATACCGTACTGTTCCACGCTATACATAATATACTATGTCGCGTCGTGCATTAAATATTCATGGGCGCGTTTTATCGGGCGCTCGCGAAGTCGTAATTTTTTTTCAGCCCCGTGGCATGCATACGGTTTAACGCGGAGGGTAGGTATTTACACGATGACTACCTGCAATAGGTATGGGATATAGTCACTTACATAAGATGCGATGAGGTCTAACGCGAAAATACGTCATTCACCCCATAAACCCTACGCGTTTATAAATTAATATTTAGATATATGATTTAGATACATTGTTATGCCGTACTGCCATATGTGCTATACGGGCTCTAGTGTTTTGGATTATATTTCGTTTTATTTTTATTATTCAAGTTCCTAAGGCTTCCACCATACTATATATTAGCTTGTTCTTGTTTTATGTGCATCAAATCATTTGTGTTTTACTGTTTACGTTAAATTTGGTCGAGCAGGTCGGCTTTGTTCAAAAACATTGATATTGTGTTTAAGACGGCGTGTCAGTGGCTTGCGCCCTATGCGATCGCTGGTAGGATGGCTTCTACGAGGTATAATCCGTCCAGTTCATCTTGGCATTCAACAATCGTTGCATATTAAAAGAAAAATTATAATATAAATAAATAACATTATATTGAAAATATATGGTCTTCGGACTACTTTTTTTTTAAACAATAACGATTGCCGAGTACCAAGATAAACTGGAAGGGTTATACGTTACACGCGTCATACGAGTATGCTAGGCACTTCACAGTACCTAATGTATTTTATAAGCACTTAACGCACATATGTTGTGGTTTGTTGTTACATTTGTCCGTTGATTTCTCAACCAGATTTCTGTTACCACAACGGACTTTCGCCAGCTCAATGAAAATCCGCTGAACTCGGTTATTCGATTTGTAAAACCAAATTTCCACAGTCCACCGGTCACCGAAACGGCTCATCGTGTAGCACAATACTACGTCATGTTTTCGTATAATAAAGTAACATTATTGTATCATACACAACGGTATCTATTCGAATTGAAAATATATAATACGTATAAACTTATATACGTGTAGTAGTAGTAATAATACTAATTTCATGTACTAGTCAGAGTGGGTGGTGTACCATCGAACATCGTACCTTCCGTATATACCCGACGGCATATAAGTTACATTATAATAATATGCGGTCTACGATATTAATAATACTTCAGCAGTATTGGTGGATGTATTATAATAGGTACCTATATGCATGTATTGTATACATTTTGGTTTTCACGTCATTATATCAATATTCAACCACATTCAAAAGTTTTTCATAACCTTCGTATTATTTTTATTATTATGATTTTTTGATACCGATGCCACGACGAAAATTATTTAATTTTCTCCAGTAACAACCGTACTTCATGGGTTATGCATTTAACGCTGTGGAGTTGTGCTTTCACCAGAACAATAAAATGTGATCCAAAATACAGAGCACTTAATCTTGTTTGGTTGAGTTCAAAATTCTACGTCATATTTTCATATTGATGTGTTCCTCAAAATTCTTATGTATAAATCGTAGTAAAACATTCTATAGTCATTAAATTAAATAAGATTATGTGAATGATAGAACTTTAAATCTCTCATAACAGTATTACTGTGCAATTGGTTTTCATAATATTATATATTTCATGATTTCAGTAGTCAATAGATACTAGTTGATAAAAAAAAAAATAAATTACAGCTAATTGCATTGATTTCAAAAATTCAAAAATATAATATGCTAATATTTATTAATGTAATACTCTTGATAATTAAGTATCTGGGTATTTTTAAATTATGATTAAAACTGAATAATAATATTAAACAGTTGTAAATTATAAAGTGATTAATATTTTTGATAACTGAAATAAGTGATAATGTAAAATGTTTTCAAAAAAAATGCACTTAGATACATAAGATAGTATTTAAAAATTGTTTATGATGAACTTGATAATATTTTTAAAATTGAGATTATCATCTTAAAAAAATACACAAGTAGTTATAAAGTTACTTGAAAATATTGTCTATTTATAATTTATGTACTTGAGTATTACATTTAATATTGTTACTATGAAATATTATATACAGTGCACATAATATATTATACCTATTATGTGATAGATTAAGATATTATAAAATAGTACAATTAATATTAAAATATTATCTATTAAGTCTAAGTTTGGCCTATAGTAATATTAAAACTCTGATTGGTTTTTATGTCCGATTTTTTGAGCGTCATTATATTATATTATGCATTTATTCCAAATGATTTGGATACATGATATTATTATAATATTCCAAAAATCTTGAATTATCAAACATTTATTAAACCGACCATAGTTTCTTTACAGAAATATAACAATAAGTAATATTATGCAATTATCAAATCCAGAAAAGTTTTTATAATAATTTATGTATAATTTAAAGTGAACAATTTACAACCACTATACGTCAGTAGGTACCTAATAACAAAAAATTAAACTCATTTTGGAATAGTTCAAGTTTACAAGTGGTTTACACGAGCTGTTTTAATAAAATAAACCCAAATGTTACGTCTTTTTGTAAGCAACTCTTTTATAATAAGCTGAAGTTATCTCTAAGTTAAATCTAAGTCATCGTACAATTTTACAATGGTAATGATGAAATTACTGAATTATATTATTAATTAAAAACTATTTATTGCAAGTAACTTAATCAAGAGTTTGAAGAGTATTTTTAATTGCAATATTTTATATATTTTTAAGTATGCATCAAATATCACATAAATATATATCACGTGGGTAGTTAAAAAAATCATTACACCACCTACTTGTATCTTGATTGATAAAATACGTATCTTAATTTACTTTATTTTAAAATAACTAATTATTATTAATTATTTTTGTGAAACGTAATTATAAAATATTATAAATCATTAAGAATTTCGAGATTTAAAAACAAATTTTTTTTAATGGCATTCGAGTTTAGTTAAATTTAGGTTTTGCCCGTGAAATAAATTGATTTAGTAAGATTGTAATGACAGATTTATAATACATAAAATATATTATAATATTTACCTATATAAACATTTTATAGTATTGTGGCTGTTCTTTTTAGCCGTATTTTGCGTAGGTAATTACATGAAATATATCAACATTGGAATAATCACACGGGAAACGAATCCCTCATAATAATATACGACTTGCCTACAATACCATTGAATATAATATTTCCATTGCGTCTATAGTAATATCATAATGTCCAATGTATCTATAAACTACAGATATACGAGTAGATAGACGCAAATGTGTAAATGGTTATATATAATGTTTAATGTTTATGACGCATAACCATATTTTATAACTATAAATTCAAATATTATGCACCAGTTAACAATGATTTTGACTACGTGTTGGCGGGTGTCCCAATTAAATAATTTTATTGTAATTAATAATAATTAAGAAGTCAGACATTGCAACAACAAAAATAAAACATTATTCGTTTATTTTTATTTTACTTGGAAACTTGAAACGTACTTTTATTATGTATTTTTATCATTATTATTATTATTGTTATAGCAAGTAAATGTGAATTATTTTTTCATAAAATTTTATCAGCGATGGTTTTATATTATGTGATTTATACATGGCAATATTTATAATTTTGAGACGGGAAAAAACATATTCAATGTGAATAGAAAAGAAAAAATATTAATCTGTATAGAACCAGTAATTTGTATTTAATGAAATAAAAACATTTCAAGGGTTGTATTTAATAGTGTAAATTGATTGAAACTAAGTATATAAGATGACTTAAATATATCGAAATAATAAAAAAAATATCTAAAACTCAATTTTTACATTAAAATAAAGTAATTTATACTTAAATAGATATAAGTTGTATTAAGTACATTTTATGTACCTATTAAAAACCTATTCATTCAATTTTAAATGTTGGTAATAATTGCAAATGTTTCAATGCTACCAGATTTTTTATTTTGCTGTACATCTTTAATACGAATATATATATATATATATATATATATATATTTAATGAATAATTACAAATTATTCAAAATTTAGTACATTATGTAAATTATTGAACAATATTATAATACAATGACGTAGAGGAGAATTGTTTGAGTAGAAAGTTGCACTGTCGTGACACCATCCCTGGACCAGTTCCGTTATAATCGCCTTTCAGGATTATGAAGTAGTATACTTGATACCAGTTGAGTGATGAGAAGGATTTTGTGAGAAATTAATTTAGAGTAGGTATAATATTCTATAGACCATTGATGTAGTTTCAGCAAATGTATTTATATTGAGCTTTGAATGAAGTGAGATGTTTACGATATACTATAGAGGCTTTGTAATTATTTCTATGTATTGAAATGTTTGAATGGCTTGAGACACAGAAGGTAGACATTTATAAAGCAGTATTTATTTGGGTATTTTTAAGGAAAGTCGTATTTTTAACTTATGAACCTTATTTTTTTTTTTGCGTTTGTCTTTCAAATAAATATCCAAAGATTGACTAAAAACGTTTACCAAATATTAAGCCTAAGTATTTTATTTGAGTTGATTGGAAAACGATATTCTTGTTTAATGAAATAGCAGTGCATTTTTATATACCGTCAGAGAACAGTAAAAAATGTATTGTGTGATGCTTTTGATTGATTGATTTTTATTTTCAAGTAAATAAAGTTACAATACATTTTATATGCAGTTTATTTTATTAAATTGATTTACATAAGTTTGCAGAACACCGGTTTTGTCTGCTTGTATTATAATACGCTAATCATATATGATCATTCATATTTTGAGTTTTGTTCTAGTGGGAAGTTTAGACAAAAATGATAGAAATAGTGTAAACAAATTGTTAGTTTAATGTATCTCAAATTAGATAATTTGATGATTTGAATAAAGGAAATAATATCAAATATTAGAAAATGTATAATATATTCTAGAAAAGATATAATTAATAATTTAACAAGTAATATAACAATTATTAATATAATAAATAATATATAGACACACTATAGTCTAAAAAATATACGATTTAAAATTAAATTTTGATTTTCTGGACAATTTTGGAAAATACCTTCTTAAAGAATTGTATAGTGAAATTAAAAAAATCAAAACGTTATTTTATAGTGGAGAAATAATTTAATTAATATTAAAATTAAAATACAATGCTTTAATCTATATATATATATATAAACGAGAGTGTCCTGAGTAATTGATTCAAAATCAACCGAGAGCTAAACTTATTAGAGCTATTGATTTTAAATTTCGATGGTAGATTAATATTATAATTTCACAGTGCACTAAGAAAGTATTTTCCAAAATTCGCATTTTAAAAAGATGCTCACACAAGGATTTTAAAATTCACGATGGAAATCAAAAATTATTTTTGCTTATAAATTGTTGCTACTGATTACAACTTACAGATTATAATAGTAATAGTAGAAATAAATTATAGAAATTAGTATTTTATTTTGTATATAAAATATAATTACTATTGGTTAATCGGACAGATGTGGTAAACGCATGCATCAAATCGTCACGTTTATGGATTCGAAATAATAAATTATATCTCACATTTAACCATATGAGACTTAATTATACATTGTCATTTTTTCTACGGACAAAGTAAGATTGCCATTGATTAAAGTTAATACATATATATACATATAAAGAATGTTTGTCTACATGTCCTTCATGCAATCCTACACTATTCATCCGATCGTCACCAAACTTTTGGAAGTTGTTGAGTACACTCTCGTGAAGGTTTCTGGTATATTATAATACCCTGTCCTACGTACATATTATATGCTAAAAATTCTGGGAAAACTGAGAGTACTATTTTTAATGGAATATATATGTATAAGCTCTATTTGTTTATTGGATTGTCAATGGTTACATATTTTATAACTATTATAACTATTAGGAATAGCATACAGGTATGGCATAGTATACATTATATTTTTACAAATAAATTTGTAAAAAAAATCAAATTTTTGGCATTGGCCACCATTGCGATGTTTTTCATGTGCTTAATATTCCAATTTCACTTACTTACGAATCTCGTGAGGTCTTGAATCCACTGCAGGTTAGGATTGCCTACTTAGTTGCATATAAATCATTTAACGTTATTCTTAACTTAATCTTTGCTAGGGCAACGCCGAGCAGGACAGTTAGTAATGTATAAAATAAGATATGCCAGTAGAAATTTATATCTATACTTATATCTTTATATTTATATCCTAATAGATAAATATAATTTTTATATATATTCACCTATTTTAAACATTTAGTTTCAACTAAAAAATTAGATTTGTTATTAACAGGGAATGTCAAAAAATATATATTATTCATTTTTGTATACATTTATGATTATTTTTAAAATTAGATTACTGATCCTATGAATTCTTCAATATACATTAAACTAAAATACCTACTTATCTTATTTAACTTGTATAAAAAAAAAAACAATTTATTAAATATAAACAGAGAGTTATTATAACTTTCAACAAATTGTATTGTAAATGGTATAGGTACCTAAAAAATTACTATCTGAATATAATTATGCATTCTGTTGGATGATATTGCAGTAATGTTGTACAATAAGTCTCGAAGAAAAAAGTTTTTTTTATTTAGGTTCTGTTTGAAAAGTAATTTAACTTTCGGACATTCGAAATTCATATTTTAACAAACATATTTTTAAAACGCCCTGAGCCAGATCATATTTCAATTCAAAAAATATTTTTCTTCTATTCTTCAAATATTATATTAAAAGATAATAAATAATATACATCTACCTATGCAAGTTATATATATATATATATATATATATATATATATATATATATATCAGTTTGAATCATTGTGATATAAATTAAATTAACATAAAACATTAAATTCACACTTCTCAAAATAATATTAATACGTCTTAATAATATAATGACATTTAAACTGTTGCAACGAACAATAAAGAAGTATTATTTGACTAAAATCATAGTATTTAAGCAACACTTGACTTAATAAATATTTGTCTTCGTATAGTTATTGCATTTTTTTTTTTTTAATAGTTTTACTATATTATTAAGTTTTAAACTGTATATACTTAATTGTTAAAAAAATCAACTCGTTTTATTATATTTCCCTGCGTTGTACGTTTAATATTATTTTAGCATTGTGATATCGAAACGCTCTTTGTTCAACAAATTTTTACCCCAAGTGCGTAAATATTTACAAGTCATAATTATATAGTTGTAAAAATATATTGATTTTAAATTGTAATTATGATTTTCGTAATAAATATAATGAAATAAAGTAGCCATTGGGTATTGTGCTAATGTCATTGGTTGTCTAAATTTAATTGTTTGAAAATTTCAGAAGAAAATAGAATTTTTTTGTTGCTGTATTAAATATTTATTATATGCATAAAA
The DNA here is from genome assembly GCA_014851325.1 of Pentalonia nigronervosa. Lineage (NCBI taxonomy): Eukaryota > Metazoa > Arthropoda > Insecta > Hemiptera > Aphididae > Pentalonia > Pentalonia nigronervosa. The sequence goes on along the minus strand of JACXSJ010000475.1, from coordinate 173,247 downwards.
AATACTAGTTAGATACAAAGTACGTTACCTAAGTTAATATAATGTAAAGAGATTTGAAGAGGAGAATATTTTTGAGGTAATTTTATAACTTATCTATAATGTGCTATGGCTCATAACAATAAAGTTAGAACGTTTCACTTTTATCTTATATTATACTACTGTTATATTTTCGTTGAATAATATTTCACTCAAGAAAATTATTTGAAAAAAAAAAACTGTATTACATTGTATTAATGTAGACGTCACAATTTCGATTTTTTATGGAATGATTTCGCTATACTACCCATTAGACAATCGGTCTCTCTCTATACGTGGGTATGATAAACCTTACCTAATATCTTAAAAATGGCTTAATATTTATTGTTTTATTTAGGGATTTAGATTTTAATGACTGACAGAGGCGTACATGTGACTTCAAACACCGTCGTTGGAGTGACGATAATCTTGTACGGAAATAGAAGTCATCGATACCATCGAAAACAATCCACGACGGCAACCGTATATATATATATATATATATATAGTCTTACCGGCGGCTCGCAATAGTTTCGACGTTTTAATTTCCGATACACACGCGTGTCTCCTCCGATCGGGTCTGCTTCTTTCCGATCGATTTTGTGGCGTGCGCGCCCAAAGCTGTCCTCTGCCGCCCCCGAATTATTATCACACGTGACTGCCGTTTTTGCTCCTCGAGTAACTCTGCTATACCGCCACGGACGAAATAGTTAATTAATTCTCTGAAACGTAAGGTACCAGACGTGGATGTGAGGACGGAAAGCGACGAAATGCTCGTATTATCTTCCCAGCCTCTCATCGACTACCATACCAGCAGACGCTGCCGAGGTTTGCGAGTTTTTACAATAAACTCTGAATAGAATTGTCACCGCAAGGTTGATAAATGACACCGGATGCGTTTGAGGTTCTCGCGCGTGCCTGAACGTCTTTCACTCGCCACCATGGCATTTTATAAGTCTGTGTCCAATATTGTTTAATCGTGGTAAAAAAACATGTGCTCGAGCGGAGGAGAGGTCTACAAAAAAAAAAACAAATTCGATACCCCTGTCTAAAATGCTCACTATATATTATATGCAAAGACGTACGTACATAGATTGTAATGAAATGGACTCGTGAGAGACAAATAATTTTATCTATCCAATATATCTGTTCAGCGATAATTGGATTTTTACACGTTGTGTACAATGATCTTTTTTTTATGGTATTTAGATTTTTACTTTTTTACCGAAACAATGATTTTACGATATTTCTACGCTTTCTAGGACGATAAAGACGTGTAAGGGGTGTATACGAAGCACCAACCAACTCTAGAGATTGGATACAGACGACTCCGATGATTTTCGGGCATCCGGCTGTTTTTGCAAACCGCATTTGATCGCCTGAACTTGGCAGGTGAATCTTAAGTAATTGTCATAAAAACTCGATATTATCGTGTTATTGTTTCCTTATAGACCAACTAGTAATGGATTTATGTTCTGCGATTCTAACCTATCGCAATCGCCATCGTTTACGGTTAAATCTATCGCATTGAGCTTATACGACATAACGAATTGAATTAAAAAAGTTTGCTTAACTTGGCCTCGTTTTTAATATGTACTCGCATATTATTACAAAATTATTATTCTTTAAATCCTCTGATGTCACAAACTAAGTACATGCGTTAATGGTTTATAACTATATCTGCAAAGTTAGAAATTGTGTTTATGCTAAAATTTTGTATATGTGCTTCAAATTTAGTTATAATTATTAAACAATATTATTATGTTATTAACATTTTTATGATGTTTTATATGTAGTTTAACAATAAATTCAAGTGCTCTGCTGTATAATATCGATTAAAACCTTTCGTTGTAAAAATATTCCTAACCTTATTTTTCACAATTTAATTTAATATATTAATGAACAAATATGAAATTATAAAATGAAATTAAATGTATAACCGAAATAGATCTTTTATGTTATATACACAAATATAAACAAATTTTAAATATTTATGTGTCTTATATTTTCAATCATTCATTTATTTTTTATTGAAATGCAAAATATTGTTTATTCTTTTTTTTGTAACTAATTAAACACAATATTAGGATAACAAATATCAATTCAACCGATTACAGTACCTATATGAAAGTATACTCAGTGTGCGCTTTTGTCATCGATTTTCCATATTTTTTTCCTCTGGAATCTTTATGGCCATTAGAGACATTTTTTTTGTATTTCAAATGTTTGATATTTGTATAAAGCATTAATTCAATAGAATAATATTTTGACCACACGGCGACTTGTATAGGCAATTTAGCTACACTTGTGGGCTAAGAAAAAAAAATGAATGCATCTGCTGTGATTTATTATGTGCTCACAAAACAGACTCATACAACGAATTTCGAACTATAAAACATCAGTTCGACGCGTTGCTTTGTTTGAAATGAGCGACAGGTGGCGTTTTTGGGGTGGCTTGTTTGGGATGACATATTTGACATACCTCGTATGGTATAATAGTATATTATAATTATAGTAGTTCGTAGTAATTTTACTTCTGTAAATTGGCTGAGAAATGGACACTTCTCATACACCATGCTATTCTAAATCCCAATGATTCGATAACGCCATGTCATTGCAACTTCTGTCGTTCGTATGAAAGTTTCAATTTTCCATGAATACACGGGTGGCGGTGATGGTATTATAATACGCAATTATCAGCGACGGGCGTGCATTCCGATAGTGGCTGCCTGTGGGTAAATATTCAGAGAAGACTGATAATTTAAACTCTTAATAACTACTAAAACAAAAATTCTAAATAAGAAAAAATCTTAATTATTTTTTATTTATTAATTAATAAATTAACTTCAAGTATACATTTGTTAGACACTTGTGCTCATTTTATGTTACTTAATGCATTAAATTTATTTAATAATAAATAGTCTAAAAACTCATATTTTTTAATTTTTAAAGTATAAAATAATAAATTATAAATCAAACACGTGGTGTACTGCTGTGACGCAATAATGGATGGATCGGCGTACAATTTAATAAATCTAGTTTCTATACGGATTATAATACGTGGCTTACTCTCCCCGATCAGCATCGTTAAACTGGCCGACACAGGTACGGATTTAGATGGCGGAGCTAAAGGCTAGTCTATAAAGATATTATCTATTATGTCTTTATTTATATAATAAATAATTCACAGGCCTTAATATATATTAATTTAAAATATAAATAAAATTGTTAATATTGGTATTAAGTCGTACCTATCTATAATGTTATCTATAATCTATTTTGTACTAAAATTATGGTTGTAATTTTTCTGGAAAAAAATGTATCCTTATCATAATTTTAAATATCTAGATTCGCACTTGGGCCGATAACACTACATGCTATTATTGAAACTATCAGGCGGCAGTTAAAATAACTATGTAGATTTTATAGTATGCAATAATAAAAAAATAAGGTTTATTTTTAAAATCAAATGAAAATATCTATATAAATTATTATTTTTATACAACTATTTCTTAGTAGCTAACAAGGATTTTTGGCAAAGCAACTCAGTTTCAAAGTCTTTCCTGATGGCTTACCACTGCATTCCGTATTTATCCAGTAAATTTTCCTGATATCGATTACGATCGTTATTATACCAATGAATATCGACAGCTCGAAATTCGTCAGCTACTGAGATGCTTTGGAAAAATTGTCACATTATGCAATCACGTCGAATTTTACGAGAAAGGCTTGCCCAGCCACGATTAATTAATTTTCTCAGTTATCCCGTGCATGGGTTATAATATAATATAATTTATTATATCATAAAATTCGTAGGTACAGTACATATGTGACCTTCATACTCATACCCCGTCGCAGAATGAATATAATACATATTTTGTACACATTTGTAGTATCACTATAGTGATAATGTATATACGTATATATACCGATGAAACACAATTGCGTATTGTCTTTATGGACGTACGCAATCGTGAACACATGGCGTTTACAATGGTGTACGATTTTTATCTGCAACTTCGAAGCACTGTTACCATTTGATTTGAACTAATAGAACACGCAGTTTAAAATTAATTAACAATAGAATCGGAAAGTTTTTATTTAACTTATAACGTTCAATTCCATAGCTCCCATTCTTTGTGTAGTTATTTTAATTCTAAAAAAAAAGAAGAAGAAGAAACATGTACAAAAATGCAATCAGTATTCAAAGGTTGAGTTAAGAAAATATAAAATGCTGATTTAGTTGTATAAAAGAAACGATAAAAGAATATTATAAGTATAAAATTCATAAAAATATTATAATATAAATTTATCAAAAATTAATTATTTAAGCGGTACCAAGGTATAACATTTTAAATTGAATACACTTTTACAATACGTTATCTTAACCATTTATTGTTTTTAATTATTTTATTTTGTACAGTAATCTACAAATGTATTTTAAAACGAGATACCTTCTCGCAATTTCCACCTGTCCACGCGTGACTGTATACAATATATAATATCGCCTGACCTGGTTGAGTTCTTTGTCAGTCATCAGCCTTTCGATGTCTCTCGACAGGCTTTCATATGATTATTATTATTACGAACTATAATATTGCTTATTACTCCAAATCACAAGATAAATAATGTTTTTTAAATGTTATAAAAACAACACGACGATTTTCATATTTTTAAAATCAGATGAAAATGGAGTGACCGAATGAGTTTTTACATCTTAAACACAATATAATTTAATATATATTTCATTGTTATAATAATAGAAAATAAACGAGTAGATATAGGTACTAAATATAATATAGGATACAATGTATTAACCAACATTTTGTTGCCAGTTTAAAAACATACGTCATATATATTTTGTAAGTATCGTACAGTTTATAATTGTCGAGTTTTTTTTATGGCCTCAAAACGATAAAAAAACATCATTATAATACATAAAACATCAACTATCTGCTTAAAAATATACTTCAGATAACTTCAAGTCTCAGATCATAGTTGTTTATGAAATACTGGTGTCAAATCCAACAGTTTCAATGTTTCCGGTCAATGTTTTTTTGCGTGTTTATTTTATAACTACTATAGAAATATCATATTATACACTATTACTGCTCGCGTGCTGATATTCTTTGCAAACCTGCGTTTTAGATACTTAAATACCGATAACGAAAGGCGAAGTGGGCGGCTGGCTTTACGGTCTGATGCGTTTGACCGTTTTACGACGTCACGAAATCGATTCCGACGTACGTACACGTATTTTGTATGTATGTGTGTGCGCGCGCAATAGCCGTTATATGTGCTATTAAACGTACATATCTAGTCATCATTGTGGAGAGCAATCAACAGACTATTTTGTATGCCGTTTAACAGCAGTGACCACCGGGTCTAATGAAACGGGCGTACCGTCCAGCAATAGTGGTCTTAGTGTTTTGCAAAAGGGCGCGTGTGTCCGACCGATCGAATGATGCCGAAAACACAAAAAAAATAATATTAAAACAAGGAAAAAGCCCCCGGTACCGTTTAATTTTATTTTGTTCCATGTATCTCGAGAGAACAATAATAACGTGAAACGCACGAAAAAAGAACACGTCGTAGAAACAATTATTGCATTTCCGTCTTATTATTTATATTGTGTATAATGCATATATATATATATATATTTATGTATCTTATATATCTTATATTGCTTTTTCCCGTGGGACCAATTTTCTCGTTATATTTTCGAAACCCTTAACGCGTCCAATAAAAACTCGTCGCAACATCTAACGCATTTATCTTTCAGCAGGGGAAATAAAAAAAAAGTGGAAAAAAACATTTTATTATGTCAGATTATGACGAAAAACATGTAGTGTTGACAAGTAGATATAAAATGGAAAATTGTCAGGGAATAATTTTGGCTCTTGAGTGTTCAATACTTTGAACTTTCACAAAAGCCAATGAATATTGACGACGTCAACGTGGTTTAATACCTACTACAACAATGCGGGAATTATTGAACTTGTATTGTGTGTTTCTTTTTGTTAAGTATAAAACTGATCAAAATATAATTAGTTTTGTTTAAAACGTATTGTCATTATGGTTATTAATGTTATTATGTATTATATATTTTTTGTCAAAGTAAAATCCGTCACACATATTTTTTTCTTGTTGTTTTATTGGCATTACTCCATAAATATATATTTATTGTTTGCTTGTATTTAATAAATTGAAATTTATGCATAATATTATAACTAGGTATACATTACACGTTTATATTATTTATATAGATCAATAAAGGAAAAATAATTTTGGCACAATCAAAGTCTATTGTTTTTAATACATAGTCGATTATTACGTTAATCTGTGTATAATATAAAATTATAAAAAATAGTAAAGACAATAAATCACTATATGCCATAACCGAATAAAAATAAATACATATTGTTGATAGAAATTGATTTAAACTTAAATGTCATATTTAACATGAAATCACTAAATTAGTTTTATACCCAAGATCAAGTTTGTAAAAAATAGTAAATGTAGAACTTCACATAATTATTTTCATAGTGATGAATTATTTACATTTTAATTTATTGTTTTCAGTACACATTTTATACCATTTCGTTTTAATAATTCAATCTCAAATAAACCGATGAAAATATTATAAAGTAAAAGTTTAAATTGAGAAATATATTAGTTCAAACAACTTGCATTCAAATTGAAATAGCTTATTTATGATGCGGGTTATAATAAATTATGCGTTGCAAGTAAGTAACTAATTAATGTTTGGTATAAATAACTATTTAATTCGTTCAGTCATATAGCCTTGTTTTGATTAATTCATCAACTTTTAGATCTTAATAAGTTTCTGACGAATATCAATTAACCAAACATAATAATATATACTTGTACAGTTTTATTGCTTATGATTATAACAATAAATTTACATAAATGTAGAAGATGATTTAAAAATTACCTATGAATCAAAATGTCTATTATGCAGGTTAGGTTTGTACATCACTCATAAAAACTGATCAATATTTTTAAAGTACTATAGTTGATCGAATATTATATTATCGAAGATAAGCTACAATATAACAATCTTCTACAACTTCTAAGGCCAAGTATTCGCTGACATTAGATTTGCAATAACATAAATGTGGAATGGATAATAATATAATTGATATACAATTTTATTTTAAATAACTCAATTGTCTATAGAGCTATCTCATATCATATTTCTATATTATTATAAATGAAAAGAGTTTTACTGAGTTATAAACAGAATACATTTATTTTTTTTTTCAATCTCAACATATGGATAAAAAATATAATCGATATTAAATGAAGTACAAACTTAAAATATTTCATAAAATGAATATTGAAACTTCAAAAACAAATTCTATTATAATTGTTAAATTTGGTTTTTATGTGGTGTTAGAATTATGCAGAGATAAAATCCAATCTCTACGAGTCTCAATATTATATATTATAATTCTCACACTTACCATTTGTTAACTGTTTATTAAGTTATATATATATATATATATATATACACATATATATCTTATTGTGCGTATTTGTTAACCATGTATTCATTACTATGTAAGGCTAATACAAAAATAAATAAGTAAACCTCTCGCAATAGCGCTGATTCCGAAGGTTTACTTACTAATTGTTTAAAATAATTTATTACTACTTTACTGGGCTATGCCTCTTGATATTTTTGCTTACCAAATCCCTTAGACGTTTTACATAAAATAAATTTTGTACTTAAATACTTACAACTATATTTTTTTTCAACATTTTCATTTAAGCATTTATATATTAGTCACGTGAACATTTTAAAAATCTGAATACAGTTTTTAAAAATGTGTATATACAAAACCCGGGAGAATTATTTGATTAGCAAATTGAAAATTATAACTATTTGTGAATATCTAGTGAATAAAAAAAGTTAGAATACAACATAAGTACAATTATTTAAAGAGTAATTACCTATTGTGTAACATTGTAGTTATAATATTTTCTGTTTTTAAAAAACTGTTAATTTTGCTTGTCATTATTTTGTAAACGTTAATTTATATTTATTATTTTATCATTTTAGTTATATAATTAAAAAAAAAATTGCGTAATACGATTTTCATAAAATGTGAAAACACGATGTATAATATCATTGATAATATAATATATATATATATTTGTCACACACAAAAACTTAAATAAATAACAGTGTTCAATAAAATTATCAAAATGACTAACTGTTTTTGTAAACATAATGATACATTGTGATGTTTAAGAATGATTAAAATAACTACATTCTATATATTTATAACAATTAATTGTGTATAAAAATAATATTTAGAAAAACCAGATAATTTCAGTATTGTGTACAATTGTACATATATTAAGATAAAAAGCAAAATTTAAAAAACTATAATAAAGCTTCAATTTTGTGTTATAAATATAACTTGGCAGGTGAATAAACTGATTTGAGCTGTGTAAACCATATAATAGTCTTACTGAAAAAATAATACTGGACACATCATGAGATGATGAATTTATAGAAAATAAAATTGTACGTGTTGGTTTACGGATACCCTGAAGGCTAGGTCTTTGGAGTGGATCTCTTGACATGTCACTGCACGGCCATGCAGAGACCCCTTGATGTCAGCTTTGTATTCATTCTGACAACTAAGATAGTTTCTTTCAAAAATATTAAAATGTTAATATCTAATAAAAATGTTATGTTTTTACTTAATCATATATTTATATTTTATACATAATGTTTATTATTTTTTTTTTTTTTTTTGATTTCATATATAATAATTTATAAATGTTATACATTTGTAAATTAATAATAGTTATTTAAACAAAATGGGTACAAAAGTTTATACGTGGCATGAAGAATATGATATTTGAATTTATAACATTTTCGTATGCTAAAAAACCAATTCAGCTAGTATTTTGTTAAAATTATCAGAATGATACTCATGTTACTATTTCTGTATTAAAATGTTTACACTATATTCAATTAAAAATAATTCTAAAAATCTCATAATCATGAAAGTTATATAACAATTTTATTTTACTGAAAACAAGTAGGTTTAAAATATATAATTGTTTATGATATAAATATGGAATATTATATTTAAAATAACATCGTCCTTTTAATTTTTTTTTTATTTTTGAAATTGAATAGAACATTATTTAATAATGTACAAATAGTAATGATGATTTTAATAATATAGAGCAATCATTATGAATTTAGAATAAAATGTTTAGTTTCAGTATGACAATGAAAATAATATTTACATTAATGCATACATTTATATTATTAATAATATAAGGCCGTTTATTTTTTATAGAAATTTATATATCATTACGTAGGTACCTGTTATTTTTGATACTTTTACATGCTTTTATGAATCTAGGAAAAAAACACCCAAAGAAGAAATACCAATGGAATAAATCTCTGATAAAAAAGCACCCAAAAATGTAATATCCAAAAGAAATCGTGTATTATTTCTATTGGTGATTTTTTTTCCTGGTATTATTTCCACAGGTATTTTTTCAATTAGGTATTATTTTCTTGGGTATTTTATCTTAAGAATATTACTTCTACTGGTATTTTTTCTACCCGGTATTTTTTAAATGGTAATTTTCCTGTGGATATTCTTTTCTTGGGTATTTTTCTCGGTACTCATTTGTATACATATATAAGGTGATCCATTAAAGTGTTCAAAGCACTCATTATTTAAATATTGCACAGAGATGCCCATCAAAATTTTGGTACACTACTCTAGCCACCTAAACTTTAAATTCTTATAACAAATTTAATAATTGTTCAAAATTAGATTTTTATGTTTCGAGGACCTCCAAAAATTATTCTGGATAAGATTATGTAATCAAACATGCATAATGATAATCAAAAATGATAAACTTAAAAAAAAATGTTAAACGATTATTTTTCTTTAACAATGTTGTTATTTAATGCCTAAGATTATGTAAAATGGTATTAATAATTATTAGTCACTGGATCACACTGTGTGTATATACGTGTATATTTCTGATTCAAATATATTTTAATCATAATATTTAATTATTTATGTAAACGTATATTCCGAATTCTAATTTATATGCAATTTCACTCAAGTTTGCGATTTATCGAATAACTGCGTACATCAGTCACTCAAATATAATATGAATTACCTGTAAACATAAGAGTGTTAAAATATCCTGCTAAAAAGATTTTAATTGTTACAATTACGTAGCATTGTGTGACTAACGTATTAATATTTTATACTCAAAGGTTGTTTATACGCTTAACTGTATTATACTATGTGTGTGGTTGAATTGATTTTTGTTGATACGCGCTTGTCGACAACAACCATAGAAAAATACTTATAGTAGTTAACTCACGAACGATTAATGTCGTAAATGATTAAATTTTTATCATATTAATACTTTTTAAAAACAATAGTGTTGTTGATGCGATAGTCTAATATTGATACATATGTCGTCTAATTTTTCCACTCATATTTAACACATAATGTGGTGATGGATTTATTATCCTTTCTTTTCAAATATAAATAATAATATTTAAAAGTTAATATTCAATAATAATCATAAATAATAATACATCACAGTGTATTAAAATATTGATTGTATTTTTTATTCATATGAATGTATAGACGAAGTTTAATATAATATATTATACTGAATGCATACATATTTAAAGTACCGAGTGGGCATCTACACAGCATCCTTAATTTATTAAATTTCTGCATATACATCTGTTTAGAGAAGAAAAAATGTTATATTATTCCATTCGCATATTTTATCGATTAAAATTATGTATGTAAATTTGACGTAATTGGTATATAATTTCACTTTTATTATTACTTGTATGAATATTCGGTGTCCTTTAACCTTAATGTGTATCAATACATGACATTTTTTAACAAATGTGATTTCTATTTTTGGTTTAATTAATTTTTATATTGTATCAAATTATTTTATAATTATTGCTGATGTAATTATTGAATATACTAATTTTAATTATTTTTATTTATAAAGATTATACCTATATTCTTATAATTTTTAAAAGTATGTAATGTACCATATAATTAGAAGTATAAATAACTTTTAAAAATAAAACCTTAATATTATACCTAATTCACATTTTTTTAATTCGAAGAAAATCATTGATGTAATGGTTAAATTTATAAAGTAATGAGTATAGGTTTAAACTTATAAAATATATCGATTTCATTTACAGATGAAAATTTAATTTACTTTTCGTTTGCAAATATGTTTCAGAATTGTTTTATTCAATCAATTAAAACGTGGAAAACCGTAGTTACCTTTTTTCTTAATTGACATTTTTTATACAGGACAATACAACCGTTGCAAGTTTAAATTTAGTTCCACCTAATGGATCTAAAATGTAATTGATTCACTTTATCTAATATAATTTATGGTGAAAGTAAAAATAATTTATACATTTAAAATTTTAATACATTTTTTTTTTTTTTTGTAATCATTGCTCATTGATCAACACCGTGTTGAGTTTAATAATGATTATATTATTTTCTTATATCAACATTTGTACACAATCATATATTATTTTTAGTCAGTATAATAGTATTGTTTATTAAAATTATTTATAGAATATTATACACTTGTATGCATTTAATATGAATAGGCTCTTTTACATTAAAAAAAAAAACTATTTTTGTGAAAAAAAAAAACTGTTGTTTAAAATAATAATAAAAATTGTTTTTGTTAATTCATTTAGTTAAAATTTTTAAGAAAACAATTTTTCTATGATAAATAAAAGAAACTTTTCTTATATTCATCTATATAATAATATTTTTTCTGATTTAGATATTTATTGCAACTGAATATAAACTTCGAAATAATTTCCAAAATAATTCAGTGTCTATGTCAATGTTAATAAATTGTAGCATATCTACTATGTGAGCTGACAACTTCAAATGATATTAATTATAGTATTTGGATTTGAATATTATATATATTGAATCTAATAATTTAACACACGGATATTGAAATTTGATAAACTTTGAACTGTAGTATCATTAAATAGATAAATGTAAAGACATTAGACCTATTAATTTCAATATATTATGTATCATAACTATCAAGGAACTAATATAAATTATTAGTATATTTAATTTACTAAAGTTTTAATTATTAAATATTCAATTTTCGTTAGTAAAGTGTTTAATGCATTGTTTATTTAGTGCGCAGTGGTTCCCAAACATTTTTCCACCACAGACAATTTTTTTTAGTTATTATACGTTGTGGTACACTTTAGAATGTTATCTATTTGCTAAAAATAAGTACTTTATATACATGAATACGCAGATATTACATTAAAAATGTCGTGGTATTCCCTTCAGGAAACATTGATCTAGTATATATGCCAATTATTTGTTTATTACTAACATTTGTTAACTAATTATTTATTGTGGTATTTGATTGAATTAATTTATGTTTTGATAAAAATAAAATATATGTACGTATATCATAATCATACAAAAATATAAATTAATCATTTTAATCGCTCAATTATATATAATTATCATACAACAAATAATTATAATAATACTATACTATCTGTAATATATTTATTAGTTATTACTTATAACTGTATGTAGATTATGAAAAGTGTGTCATAACAAAATTAAACACCCTTAAATCTTTTAAACTTAATATTTGTATAACTCTTACAAAATTTACTTATACCTCATAATATAATTCAGAGTTCATATTATTATCATGCTAAATTTCAAATATTATAATATAATAGCTACTGATAAAGAAATCAATTTCGCTTGTGCATAATCATTTATCTACTCGAGTATGCTAGTTTAATGGTGATCCACAACTACTAAAATGTTAGCTTAATAAACGTTGGATAAGCTTTTTTATCAAAAGAAATAGGTACCAACTGGTAATTCAATGGAATATAATATGGTAGGTATTCAAAAGACATATAAGTACATAATTTAGGTTTCATGCCATGTTTTTATAGACAATTTGAATATTGTGAAAAATGTTTAATGTTGTTTTTGTAGGTTTTTGTTGCATGTTTATAACATTATACAATATATATGTATGCAACTATTATGCTCGTTTTACGTTTTGTTCATCAATCGTCCGATGATTTATCGCAAAATTTATTATCATTGTTACCACTCGGCACTCACCAATACATTTATTATTGATGATTAAATAGAATATGATCCATACATATCTTTTTGGAATACAAAATTTGAACATAAACTAAATAGGCTATTCAAAATGTATTACGATTGTATTTAACTTATAAATTATAAATTATATTATGTTTATTCTAAATCAAAGTTAAGATTCATACTGTTTAGCTAATGAAAACTACCTTATCTGTGTAATATAAGTAAGATAGGTTTAACATACCTCGTGCTTAAAAATATCTATGGATAGAAATATACAAATACATAGACAATAGATATACTATCATTACAAAATTATGTTGAGTATTAAAATTTAAACTAGAATCGTTATTTGACAAGTATTAAAAATATATTACTTTCATAACTATTTATGTTACCATCGATATTAAAGTATTGAAATAAATACTGGGAATAATCTGTTTAAAAAAATAATCCTCGTTATATCTTTTACCTTTGTTCTATTTTTAATAATACACGTGTTTGCTATATATTGTACATATTATAATATATTCAGAGTCTATTACTCAGAAACAATAGAACATATGATTAATACTATGATAAAAAAACATATGCTATTAAATTTATAATTATAAATTATCAAACACGGGTAAACAATTCATAAAATATTACAAATTTACAAATCATATAGATTTATTTTTATTGTATTTCATCACATTTTGAAACAGTATATTTTCTACAATCATCAACTTTAGGGGGTTTCGATCTAGTATGTACATAGCGGGATCAATAACCAGTAAATTTCTAAATAATAAGAAAAAAAAAACTGTGGTAATATTTTCGCAACACCAGTTTTTGAATTTAAGTATCCATTTTGTTATTTTGCTATATTTCAGAAAAAAATAACTGTCAAGACTTGAAATATTACCATCTAGTAGTAAAGTTAGAATTTTATAGAAATAGTATAATTTTAAATATATGATAGCTAGTTATTTTAGCTATTTACAGACATTTGAAAATTTCGAATGTTTTTAGTTTTTTCCTTGATTTATATTGAAAATATCTTTCTTTCTCAATTAAAAAGTTTGACAGTTTAATAAAAGGTTCCTCATAAGATATTCTTTCATTATCTATATAAAAAATATTGAAAATACTTTGGCACAGTTTCACTTCATAAACGTTTGGAGTTCATAAAATCCATTGTTGACACAATTTTTTTTTTTTTTTTTTTGAGAAACCCTCGTTACTGGATGAACTTGTAGTACATTGGCACATCAATTCAAAAACCGTCTTCTCCATGACTAAATATCAAAGGGTACTGTAGTGTATCGCAAGACTGGTGTATTTCACTTACTCGTTTTTGAGTGTTATCTCGTGCTCGCAAAACGATATCCTTTTTTTTTTAAATTCTTGTCCAACAATTATACGGCTACTTCATCAATTTGAGGTGCATTGTAACTACCTCTGTGTTATGTCTGTGGCGCATAGTCAGCTTTGATAATGACTTGAAAATCTTCTATATTTGATGGCATTACTTCAAAATCACTCTTGAAGCTGCGCACGTAAGGATTGTGACAATATAATAAATTTCGCAAGTCGCATAATAATTCTCTGTAGGTATTTAGGGCTATCGATATTCACCGTTGTACTTTTCTCACCGAATCACCCATGAAATAAATTTGCAAAAATTTCGGTTCGTCGGAATTGTTTAGTAAAAGAAATCCAGCTAAATGATCGAAGTGACCCTGAACCTTAAATGTAGAAATGAAATCTCCATGTCTGATTTCATTAGCATCGAATGATGTAATTTGAAAGATAAAATTGTAAACACGAATCATATTAAGAAAATGTTTGGAATTTCGATGAGAATGATTCAAAAGAATGTTTAATAGTTTCGATGGGTCAACAATCGCCAATCTTTGCAAATCAAATTTTTCCTTCTGAACAGCAGACCTGGTGATTCTTTAGACCATTTTTAATGCATGACATAAGTTTCACTTTAAATTCATATTCCCTATAGTTCCTATTTATTTATTTATTTTATTTATTTATTTCATACAGAGTAAACTCCATTTACAAAAAACAATTTACAGCAGCAAAAACCTATGTTACACATCAGTATACTTAATTAAAACAGCGTAACAATTAATATATAAATAATAATAAAATATTTTAAAAACTAAATAAAAATAATTCACATATTTTTGTAATAATCAATAATATTAAACAGCCTATTTTTAAATAATATTTAAAATTCATAACCTTATCGATAGAACATATTATATAATTTAGAGACATTATCTAATAATTTTAAATCACTAATAATCAGAAGTATTCTATCAATCAGTATAAATATTAAAGATAATTATTACGAATTTAATGCCGAGTTTATATCATTAAACAATAAAGTAAATTTAAATTAATACTATTTCCAGCTATCATTAAATTATTAAGTGGAGAAGAAAATTAATATTTGTCTTTAATATTATTAATAAAAAATGGGCCTCTATTTCTTGAGTTTTTATAATTTATTTTCTCTAATAATTGAATTAATTGTATCTTATTATGTATTAATTTATATAGGAATATTATATTAAAGTAATTTCTTCGAGTTTTTAGAGTTAAAATATTGAAAAAGCCTAATACACCGTCATAAGACGAATGAGAACGTCTCTGGACATAACATTCATAATTACATGTATTATAAATATCTATATTTAATCAATAGATTTATTATAGTTGAAGACGGACATGTTATTAATTTCGTTTTCAACTATATTTTCAACGTGCGTTTGTGAATGGTTGTTTCTAGATAAGCGCACCTCAAGGCACCATTTGTGGAGCGGCCAAGATTTGATTTCCTCTTTATAGGCATTATGCAACAAATAACAAAAAAATTCTTCAAAATTAACAATTAAAATTAATCGGTACAAACGAAAAAAATAACGTAATGACATAGAATATTGCATTATTCTGTTGAAATCTCAACGAATAGATAACGTTTGTAAAATAAGCATGTGTATTGATTTATTATCTCAACGGTATGTATTTTATCTTTTGAAATTTGTTTTATTAAAAATTATTAATACGAATATTTGGTATACATATTGTTAGTGTACATGCGATGCGCAAGCTTATTTTTATTAATAAACTTCTCAGAACAATTCATATCTACGCTGATATCAGACACATGATTTGACGGACAAAAAGGTCAAATTGCAGGTGACTGGAAAACCGCAAGCCACCGTGTCGCACAATATGTATATAGGTTTACAATTTACATGTTTATTTTAATTAATAATAACTAATTATTTATTAATCTTATCAGACTAAATGTATGCCTAAAACCTGCTCTGTGATGTCCTTTTTAATTTAAAAATGCTTGCCAAGTCAAAGATCGGCATGCAAACTTTCTTGATTTTTAATTTTTAGAAATGTGTAAACTGTACAATATGTAACAATATGTATGTATTTTATTACAATATGATTAAACCAAAATTGTACTTTAAGGAAATTATTAATTGCAAATTAATTTATTGAAAAGATATTAGATTGTAGTAGAATATAGTAGATTGAATATAACTGGTTTGAACTTAAGAGGTACTGAAGTCATTTTGCTTGTTTTATTTATTTTATTATCTATTTATTAATCCTGATAACTTGATAACACGAAAATAAAAAAAAAATGTAACTTAGTAATAATAAGTAGGTAGGTAATTAACCTAGCTTTAATATATGAGAGAGATCCGATATCACACCCAAGCAGTATAACAATTTGAATCCAGAAAAACGTCGGCGTGAACAGCCCCGCAAAAAAAAAAATTATTTTCATTTTCATTTAGTGAGATAGATCTCCGAAACCGGAGAGCGGATTTTGTTGTTTGGAGTCTTGTTAGTTTTATATTGGCTAGAAGGAGTGCAGTGAAAATTTTTAGAACATTATCTTTAATAACTAGTTAATTCATTACAACACTTAAAAAAAAAATTAAAACACATTTCATTGGGCATTTTTTGATGTTTTTCAGCTTTAGAGCTTTTTAGTGAATTGACAATTGAAGATAAAGTTCTAAAAATCTTCACTACATTTATCCTAGCCAATGTGAGTCTAGCAAGACCCCAAACAACAAAATCCATTCTTAAATTTCGGAAATCTACTCCGCTAAATGAAAATTTAGCGAAAAAAAACTCTTTTTTTAATTTAATATTTTATATCTACTTGACAATTGCTTTTTAATGAGCTATCAACCAACTTTCTAGCTATCATAGTTTAGGAAAAAAATTAAAAATAGAAATGTTGAGACTGTTTACGCTGACGTTTTTGTAGATTCAAATCGTTATACCGCTTGGGTGTAATATCGGATCTCTCTCATTAATATTTTATATTGAAGCTAGCTTAATTACCCACCTACTCATTATTACTGAGTTACATTTTTATTATTTTTCTATTTAACACAAATTCTAGAAGTTTTAAAAATTTAAACTTTTTTCATTTCAATAACCATAATTATTTGATTAAAAATCAATAAAGTAAAAAAAAAAACTGCACGACGATTGAATAAGTTTCAAAGCCAACCCGTAACAAAGATTCCTATTTCACTTATATATATATATATAGATAGATTATAATATTATTTAGAAATATAAGTTATTATATTTGGAATTTTATGGTAATAGATATAAATATCCCAGAAGACTTAAAAAAAAGGTTCGATTATGAAAAATGGAAAAGTTACCAATTTCAAAGAAAAAATGTACATAGTAAATTAGTCCATTATGCCCCGTCACAATTTAACATGCAATTATAGCCTTTATAATAGCCTCAGGCTTGTATATATATCACGAAATTAATCTTTTGATAAATTTATACGTATATACTTCACGCCATTAGTACATTAAAAAAATTATTAACTATTTGATTACGCCATTGTACCAGTGCATGTATTGGGTCCGACCTCTACGGGTATTTAATGAGTACATAATTTATTAATTTATACTCGACTGTATATTGTTCGCGAATTTTCTATGAATCTTCTATAATAACATTATTCTAATTTAATATTGAATTTTTGTTTATTTCTAGTATCGATCATTTAATCATAATTTACTATCATAAGATCAAAGTGTTTTAGAAGAAAAATTTCTAACTTTGCGTTTGACTTTTTTTTTTTTTTTGGAGGGGTAGGTTAAGGCTTTGACAACTAAGGCCATTAGCCTGTAGAACTATGGAGGAAGGTACTGTAGGGTTTTTTAACACGTGTGTGTATGTGTGGCAAGGTTTTTACTACTACAAAACTTGAATGGCCACCCATCAGTAGTAGCAGGCGTTGCTTATTCTCAATCACAGAATGCGACTAGATGGTAGCGGCCAATGCGCCGCGCTGTGCCAAAGTTCGACGTTTTGTTATCAGAAATAATAGTAAACTTATATGGTTGTATAAATTATTACAAAAGCTTCAATATTATTTTGATTGCAAATGTATAACAGAAATATTATAATTTAAATTATTCATTATTGTTATGTTTGTAAATATCATATTAAAATACAGTTAACCGCATCCCATGCAGAAATCAGTGCGTTGAAAATATGAATCTAAATTCAATTTTCACTACCTGGACAAACATTCCGGCTAAAACGGTGTATAATACTTTCATTAAAGCGTTCATTAAGTATAATATGTGTACGACACATATAATTGTTCATTTTTTTTTTTTTTTTTTTTTTTTTATTACCCGTATACATTTTAAACACCACATGATATTCAAATACTTTATTATTATAGTATTAACTCTTAAACTAAAACGAAATAATATCAGATGTTTTGAAAACTGATCTTTGAGTTTAGCTGGTATATAAATTATAGGTATTTGGGAGCGTTACCGTTTTTATCTATCAGCAGTTGTAAGTTATATTATGAAATATTACTACTTAATATACTGTTTAAAATGGACTGGATCGTATTATAATTAAAAATAATAAAATAGTTTTTAAAAATAAACTTAAGCCACCACGTCATAGTATAATATAATATGCAATGGTAGTTATATAACACGTAGGAGTTAAGCGATGTCAAGCAATGTTCGATTTCAAAATTTAGCTTCGTGTAAATCTTTAAAGGTTTCGTATCCGCGTTAATATCGGTATATCAAAAAGTCAACTGAGAACAAAAACCTAATCGCAGAGTTGTGTTAGAAACGAATTGTTATTGTACGTTCAATGGAGCGGGGCGAGTTCAGTTAAAGTAAAACGAAAATATCATCGTTTGTTGGATACCAAATTATTTTAATACTATTTTCTGTGTAAATATTTTTAAAATTATAATGGATTAATTTTTTTTTTTTATCATTGTTGTTGTATATTATATTTTACTGGTAGGGGGAGGGGCGTCCATGGGCAGAAAATCGCATTACGTCCGCCGGAGGCTAATCGATATTTTTCTTGCCCTCACGGGTCAGCTAATATTTAAGCGTAATTGATGGAAAAAATAATAATGACAATAACAACGTTAATGATTCGGTTTGGAGAGGAAAAAAAAAACAAATAAACAAATAAAACTAACCGCCGCGTACAACAAGGTCGCCACCGCACGTAACGTTTGGCCGTCGCCGGCCGTCAGATGGCGGTTTCTTCTGTCGTCGTCGTCGCCGGTCCCGTCGGCCGCCGTCCCTAAAAACGCGTGCGAGTTCCAAGTGCGCCGCCTTTTCGCCCGGACCTCCCGACCACGTTTTCTTCTCTCTCGTCATTCCATTCGATTGTCCATTCCAACCGTTGACGTCTTCCGCGTGTGCGTTTTCGCTTTTCGGCTCTCGTTTACGCAATGTGCACCACACTACAAATCACGTACCGACGGCTGCTTTAATAACTGATATTGTCGTTTTATCGCGTAGACACCGATGACGGGTTGAAATTCATTCGAATCGTCGTCTTACGGTCCGTGAGCCGAGGAAATGAGAACGTCTTTAGCGAAAACCCCGAACGGTAACGATACGAACCAGTAAATAGAAATCACACCGTACAATATAATAACATCAAAACCGTCGTCTTTGTCATCACGAATCACAACCGTAGACGACAAAATTCAGTTTGAAAATTAAAATCCGTCGATTTCACAGATATCCGCTCGGTTTTCTCCGGTCCCCGATGGCGGACCGGCGAGTGACGTGGTACGTGATCACGCTGTCGGCAATTATAATTTCCGTCGCCGCTGGAATAGGTGAGTAATAATTACTGTGGTGTAAAAACCACTCAGCGGCGTTTAATAGTGCGCATACGAAAAACTAAAAAGCTAAAAATCCACCCCATACTTTAACGACGGAAAAATAAAAAAATCGTCTGCACAAGTACATAAAAAACGACAGATGGCACTCACGGAATTTGTTAAAAGTAATCTCGAAAATAATAATAATAATAATAATGATGTTTTTGTTTTATTTTCTTGGTCTGTACGAAATAAGTCCAACATAACGCGCCTTAATAACTTAACCACGGACGTAGTTTTAAAGTTCGAATTGTACTCGAAAATTCAGTTTTAATCATCTAACAGTAAAACGATTTATTTTTCGATAGCTCGAGCTGACTATAACAATATTATGTTATTATGAACTATTTCATAACAAACGTTCGATAATTTTAGTTGTATTTGTAGAAAATATCAATAATTATTGCAAATAATCACAATTGACAGATATTAGTCGATATTTCGGTACATAGTTCGACTTATTAAATACTAATATAATTTTGCTAGATAAATAAATATAAGTTATTGTTTAATACACTGCTATTCGGTCTTTAAAAGTTCGATGCGTTATCACATTGTGATGGCAGTAGTTGAAATATTCCCAGAGTTAAAAGTTTCAATTATTCTTATGAAACATAATTTTGTTTTGACGTAATTTTTATCTACAAAAAAAAAAATTCTTTGAAACTAATTTAACTTAAAATTGAGTCAATTAACATTTTAATTAATATTTTCTTTGTTTAATTTATTTATTCATCATAGTATTGAAATTAGTTCTTTAAATCATAATATTAGTCGACGAATTAATAATATCATAATGATAAGTTAATGAAGTGTTTACAATAATTAATCCAATTTTTATTAGTTTTTTTTTATATATTATATAAAACGCTTTTGTTAATTACACGTAACTTTTTTTTTATTTTTGTCTTTCTTCTGATATGATAGAAATACGTGTCGAAACAGATGAAATTAGTTTAGCAATGATGCTTATCTGGTAAATTGTACGTAAGAAACAAATTAAAAACAATAGATTAAATTGGTATTAAACATAAAACTTTAAATCGAGAAAGAAATTGCATTCGTGTTAAATCTGATCTTATCTTTTTTCTATTTTTTCCAAGACTCCAGGGAATATTTTCGCAACTGGAATTCAGGGATGTAAACGATTTGCGATTTAGAACCACTTTTATTTGAAATGTCTTTTATATCAATCGTTTCTTCGCACCCTTTTACTTCAAACATTCGGGTTTTACTAACCGGAATTTATTATTGGTCTAATTTAACCAAAGTACCTACTATGGGAAACTCAGTATAAAAAATCAATAGCTAGGGTTTTTTTTTTAAATCGTACAGTTTTTTTCTTTTATATTCGATGTGTTAAAACATGTTACGGCTACGAATAATTTTTACGATGTGCAGACTTATTGATTTACCAAATATTAAAAGTGTATAATTATTATTATTACTATTCACCTTCAATAGAAAATTGAAATGTTATAGTTCATTGCTACACAGTGACAGAATTTGACAAAACATGTAGATCGTAGAAGTTTTAATCATAACGAGTTTAGATGTGAAACCGTTCAAAACGGATTTAAGAAGAAAACCCCGATTACATCGACCGTAAGCCTAATAAATACGACGTTTAATATAATACATAGGTAGAAAGATACGCCTATATTTAGATGTAATCGAGATTATCACAGAGATTATCACGGAGATCGATGGTTATTTTTAGTTGTACGAATAGGTATTGTCGCGCACGTTCCTTTATCTGCGTGGACTGTCTACACTGTAAACTAATATAAATTAAATCAAAACGATTTTATCGTGCGATCAATGATACCTGTACATACGAGCACGTAATAATAATAAAGCGTTAACGATGTTATTAAAATTCTCGTATTTGAAAAAAAAAATATTATGTACACTAATAACCTATAGTAATATATTATACCATAGTATAATATAACACACGCACATCTCTGATACCGACACCGACACCTTGGTCCTACATAGGGTGATATCGGGACAATGTGAGCATGTGACTCGTCGGCTTGCCGAGATGTCGTATTATAAACGTGCTGTGTGTCGCATGATAATAATAATATTGTATAACATTGTGGAGTATTAATAATGATAAACTCTTGGGCGCGCACACATATATAATATCGTGTAATATTAATTATACTGACGAGAAACACACGTGCAGCAGAGTTTTAAATCCGTCTGCGCACAATACATACAGTGTATTTCTCATACGATGTGCGCGGTGTTACCTATATGATTATTATTTATTTTACCTATTTGATTCAGTCGAGTCCGTCTTTGGATGACAAAACGCGTGTGTCAAAATGTATATGGGCCGCAGCAGTGGCGTAATGCCGTCATCGTGAAGAGTTTCGTAGTCCCGGAAACTTTTACGTAACATTGTTCAACGTTCGAATAAACGTATGGTAATATTATAATAATGACATCTCGTTTTAATGAAAGTCTTTTGTTCACGGGGGCCGATAGTCGTCGTCACCGCTGTCGGCAAAACTGCCGAAGAATATAATTACCTACATAAATATATTATTGTGTGCACATATTTTTATTTCGGTGTGATAACTTGTACATTATCCATGTAGTTCGAACATTCGTCTTGGATAAATATACTGATACGTTGATGGGCGTGGACGTGCGGGGGACGGTGGATTTACCAAGTTTTGAGATAAATATTTTTTGTTTTTTTTTTTTCCCCGACATAAATATAAAATAACGCACGATAAATATGTGCCGGGAAAATGTCGTTTTCACGTGCGCGCACGGGAAACGGTGGAGTGATTTAGGAGACGTTCGCGCACCCCTGCCGAATGGTTAGCAGTCGACGGAATCGGAAACTTGTTACCTACTCGCTAACCTTGCACGACGACGACAACGCATAATAAAATAAAAATATAATACACATTATAATCATTATAATAGTCCACGTATAGGGTGCAGGTCCGGGATGCAATTGAACAGTTGCGTGGTCTTGTACATCCATTTATCACACGTTCCGGTGGTAAAAATCTCATCCGATATGTTCGACACGCTGTAATATTATTATAATATTATTGCGTGTAATTATTATTTTTAAAGTCAAACGGCCACAAGCCGCTTGCTAATTGAACGATGCGTGTTACGGTTGTTATTGGTCCGGTCTGAAATGCACGTGAATATAATTACAATAATAATAACAATGGAGGAAAAAAAACCAAAAAAACCCGTATGTATATGCGAACCTCGAGTGTGCGCTCGTTTAATCCGTCCGTCCGCGTATTATGGTAGCAGCGATGGTAGTTGCGGCGTGACGGTGAAAGTAGTTGAGGTGGTGGTGGAGGTGATGGCGGTGTTGGACATTGTCATTTCTTGTTTATAAGGGAATTATACCCGAATTATCGTGCCGGTCGATCTTTAATTACATCAACCAAATATTATTATTTTTTTTTTTTTTTTTTTTACTGTTATTATTTTTATCTCCAACTCTCTGACCCATATACGTTGGTTTTAGTGTAAACAGCTGTCATCCGCATAATTAATAAAATTGAAAGGGACGGGTTTTAAAAAAGTACGCTTTATTTTTGTTTGATGTTCAATTACAATGAATTAAAAATAACTATTTTGGTAAAGCATAAAATATAAATATAAATATTTATACTTAATATATTATGTACTTACGTGTTGTACACCGACGTGTATACATTTTGGTACAACGCTTTTTTTTTAGTTTAACATCACTGGAACCTTAATTTAATGCAATTCTTCGTTTTGGCGTATTAATTTAACGTTTCCGTACATCGAAATCAATAAAAAAAAAACTATTTATTTTAAATTAGAATACAAATAAAAATATTACACATTATTTCTGCAAATGTTACGTACATTGTAGTGAAGCATTTATCAAATTAAACTAAAATATTTAAACATGAATAATAGCTGGGTACACATATAACAATATAACCGGTAGGTATCTGAGAACCAGAGTTTGAACTCATAATCAGTTATCACGCATGATGAAAAAAAATATGATAAAGTGCACCGACACGTATAAATGGGGTCCCCGAGGGGCTTTACATTTTTGTTGTCTGCATAAAATACATCTTACGCATGGAGTCGTCATTGCGATGTGCGCAGTACAATCGTTTCACTCCGTAATAATAATATATAATAGCCAATAAAATAATGTTAAAATACAATGCGATATTCAAATGTAAATCATGACGACGAACACTGAATAATAAAAAACGGACAAATAATGTATACCACCAAAAATCGTCAAAAATATTATATCGGTTCATATCCCACTATCGTTGTGTTAAAATATGTTTAAAATAATATTGTTATGGCCACAAGCGTATGTTGTCTGATCGACCGTATTAATACGTGACGATAAAAATGGGTCCAATTCAATATTGATAATTACGCGGGATTCATAGAGGTCCGTCGGGGCTTTAAACGATCATGATTTGTCTCTATAAATGTGTAAAGAACAGCCGATCGTAAACATAATACTTATTATAATGCGACTACGCGAGCGCCTTAATGTTCAACACAATAAAAATCCATTATTGCATAGTTGAATACGGTTGCATTGCATTCTTTATTAATCGGTAAAAACCAGATGAAACACTCCGTTGTCTTATCACACTCGGTACCTACTTAATAATATAGTGTTGAAAGTCCTACACACTAATATTAATATAATATAATGGGTAGGTACCTATACTTTAGTATCTATTACTATTATAATACACTACCTACCGAAAGATAAATTTGGGACTATGCGAGCAAAATATTGTGCTAATGCGTCTCCGTGGTTTAAATATCATACCGAAATCAAGGACATTTTTGATTGTATCGATAGTATAGAATATTGTGTTGTAAAAATAACGACCCGAATAAACCATATTATGTCATATTGATAATTATTTATATCACTCACAACATAATATTACGTTTAATTTTATTAATTACTGTGGACTTAATTACTAGTAAAAATACATCATATCAATGATATTCTTTGTGTCACACATTCACAGAAATTGCTTCTCTCTTACTGTAAGGTATTTCTAAACATGACATTAGAGAAATTAAATTAATAATACCAATATCTATGGGAATTTGTCTTTATTTGTTGAGATAACTTTTTTTAAAATTAAGTTCTCCACAGCACCTATTAAAAATCGTTTTGAAAATGCACTATTCAAAGAACCATTTTAAATTACACGGTTTTATCGAAAATAATGTTACATTTTTATTCACAGAAAAAAAATATTTTGTTGGACATTCCCATTTAGTACTCATAATAAATTTGTCATAACCCAATTTATTGCATTAATACTCGTCTTATAAGATGATGGTATTTAAAAATATAACGTTGATAATTACAAGTATAAAATTATGACAAAATTTAGGATAAAGAAATGTTCAAAATACGAGTATACGTCAAAAGTAACACTTATTTAAATTCTAGACACATTATTTACCGAGTTTATATCACAAGTCCGGAAATTGAAGAATATTAACATATATAAGGGATGAATATATATTCTGACAACTTTTGTCGTCTCCACCTATGACAGTTTCTAAAATGTATCACGTGGACACTAAAAACGCATTCAATCATTTTTACATGAAATCAGATTCAAAATAAAATACCTAGTTTAATACTTATAATATGCAACCGTAATCCTTATATAACCTTTATATATTTTTTTACTTCTTTTTATTCTTTATTTTTTGTGGCATTGTTTACCATTAATTAAAACTACGTTCACTGTACCTTTTCATGCGTTTGTTTTTTCAACAAATAAAGAACATCTTTATAATGCTAATTCAATATTTATATTTACTACTATGGTAGTTTACAATATTTTAATATTGCAACAAATAGTGATAACATAACACATGCTATTAGTTTGAACATAATTAATTATCCAATTATCGGTTTCAATGCTAATATAGTAGTAACCTAGATTTTATCGTTTGTTCAGTACTGTACTAACATATACAATGTATTTGTTATTTATTTAGATATCTAGACTTTAATTGGTTTTGAATATTAAATATTAAGTATTATTAGTACCCGTGTTTAACAGTAAAATATTAATTGTATGAAACGTATGGCATTTGTATAATTCTTTTTGAATTAAAATATTATGAACAAGACTAACAATTTTATTTATCGTGTTAAGAATTTCAAAAAAAGAAACTTTTTTCATAATATAGTCATTACCATTTACACTTGACGATTATCGGTTTATATTTTTCAGACGTTTTCTCGTTTAGATAATCAAAAAGTTTGAAGTTTTTAACTTACAATATAAAAAAGTTTTTACTGAATAATTTTAAATGTTTGAATATAATACAACTTATTATTGCCAATCAGTTTCATAAAAAAAAAAATAATAATTATCGTAGGTAATTAATAAACGTTACTGATAAAAAGTTAAAAATTCGAATGATTTGTTTTATTGGGTCATACATTTCAGTCATAATAAGGATAATTTTATTTTTTTATAATTTAGTCATTACCATTTGCACTTGTCGATTATTGGTTTATATTCTTCAGACTTTTTCTCGTTTAGATTATCAAACAGTTTGAAGTTTTTATCTGACTATATAAAAAAAAGTTTAAAATGTTTGAATATACTACGACTTATTATTGCAAATGAGTTTTATAATAATAATAATAATTAATAGATGTTACGATAAAAAGTTTAAAATACAAGTGATTCGTTTTATTGAGTCAATAACTCTAGACGTATGTACAATTTTAAAATTGTTACATTTGTTATTAATGATATCAGTTTTTTTTTCACGTAAAAAAATAGTCCGCTTATTATGGCGTTGGTTACCGTCAGTCATTCATTGTATAAATAGTATAGCTTATATTATCTGTGTTCAATTACTTTTTAAAAAATTATTTTTCTTATACTGTGATTACAAACATAGCGGTTGTAACTTTTATACTATGAACGGTGGAAAGTCCTATGAAATATTCAACGATTCGATTTTCACAATATTCTTTATATAATACGTGTGCTCTATATTCGAATACTTAACGCCGAACTATACGTATTTGTATTCACAGTGCGTACAAATCCCGTCACGATTGTATGGACGTAAATTGACAGGCAGTAAAAAAAAAAAAAAAAAAACATATCGAATTTTTTCGAGTCACTGTAATATACTAATATGGGTACAATATTGGCGCCCGACACCGCAGAAATACTCTTCAGCGTGCGTCCGGTATACGTGGTTATAAACGGTTACGACCTCGGTCACACGTACACGTACACACTGCATAATATAGTACACAATATTGTACTCTTCAGTTTCGTATACCTAATTAAGAGTAAATACGGTGGCGACAAGCAGAATGTTAGATCGCAAACATCTTAGTCGCATATACTTTGGGCGAGAGACCCAGTCAATAGAAATCAATTGACTGCCAACAATATAATTCCGCCATCGTATTAGAATGAATTGTGTATGACAATGCCATGTATGTTGTGCGATATATATTATTGTATTATTATATCGTGTCCGGCGTGTGTGGTTTTTATTGCTTTAAAAAAAAAATAAAAAATAAAAATGGGGTTGCAGGTGCCTGAAACGACGATGGAAAATACTGCAAGAAAAGATTATTTTGTAAACTTGTTTGTGGATGAATGTTACATAATAATAAAATATATTGCATTATAAATATAATATAAAATATATTATATTTATTCGCATTGTAATATACACACTAAATCTGCGCAGTAAATTTTATATTTTTTTACTTATATCTTGTTGGATACTTCACGATTTAGTTACAACTTGATTATTGAAACCATTGTGTTTTTGGAGAACATTCGGCGAAATGCATTGATGCTTAATATTCATTCATAACAAATGATTTAGTAGATTGTTTTCATTTGTTAATATACTTGCCAATTTAACATTTGATTAGATTATACATTACTTATATGTTTTGCGTTTATTATGGTTACCCATTAGAAGCATAATACTGTGTAGGTAATGGCATAGTTCGGTATCACATGAAAACGACAATCGTCAAATTTTTTCGATAGCCTAAAAGTGTAAAATTGATTTGCGGTTTTATATTTTAGTAATGGGGTAGAAGTGAAAAAATAAATTTTATGATTGGGTACAATACTTCCCTATAGTACCATATAAGTTTTAGTTAATATTTTGACACTTATTATATTTAGCTCTCAAATATAATATATTATTCTATTTCAAAAACAACAGTGACCGAGTTAATTTAAAATTTATTTTTATTGCATCCTATTTAATATTAAAAAAATACGGTCATAGTCGATATTCATTTAAAATACTACAACTGTATATAAAGTACAAATAGTATAAACTCACATGAAATGTGATTTTTGAAAACAATAGCTATTTAATTGAAATAACAGCAAATATCCATCACACCTCTGGACTTAGCCACCTAAGAACAAGCCAAAGACTAACAACAGTCTAGAATCATACCACCCATTTGAAAGATCAATTTTACAACCCACAATTATCAAACTTACAATTTTATTAAAACACTTAATGAATACTAAGCAGAAATTTACTTAAAACTACAATCAAATAAACAAAAAATGAAAAATGTTTTGCGCACATGGGTTTTTAAAAATAGGTATTTTTTTCACGCTTCTGAGTTGCGTTTGTGTAATATTTTTCGCTTATAGGCTACAGCCACATAGTTAAAAATAAAAATAATAAAAAAAATGGTTAAAATAATCTTTGAATTTTACTTCAACACCTCATTTCTGCTATTCTTCATTCTATTAAATGTGTTAAGCATATTAAATAAATAAATAAATAATGATTTATTTTTAATATACTAAGTAATACTCTAGTAAAATTTTTTTAATGAAATAGGTAGCTCCTAAGAAGTAGCATAATTATGCAGTTTATTTAAAACTCTAAAGGAATATAATAATCGTAAAATACATGTATTTTATGAAGGAATACAATACTAATTTATAACAAAATATTAATGGTTGTTTAATGATGATTCATTTGTTTTATTTAAATCAAAATCGGTTACGTTTAATTAATATAAAAACAATAACATACATCAGAGTCAAAAAAAAACATAATTACAATAAGTGTTATGCGTCAACCAATATAGGTTGGGACAGATTAGGGGACTTTAAGTTAATAAGATTGGAATGCATGTCATCTATATTATCGTTATATTTATTTAAGTTGTCTATGTTTTGGTAAAGATCGAGGGGATATGTGTTTTGATAATTGACTGTAGGCTCAAATTCATTTGTTGCATACATATATTTTAATACTTTTATCAACCACTTGCTTTTGGTTTTATTAAGTTCATTCCTTGCTCGTTCCACAGCAGAATAATCAACTTTTCCAGCAAAATATTCTCTTTGCATGTCGTTTAATAACTGAGAATCGTTCATCAAATTCATTTCAGCTTCTCTCATTTCATATATACTGGATTTTACTTTACAGAAATCTTGATCTATTAATGGTTCCACTGATAATGCATTACATTCTAGTACATTGAAAGTTATGATGGTAACCACCTAAAATTATAAAAATATTTTATATTATGTTTATACATTGTAATTTAATACAGCTATCTAATAAGTATATCTAAGTGAAAAAATTAAAATATAGGTATTCATTTCTTTGATACTAATATTATTTAAAATTAAAAAAAAAAAAACACATTATTAGCAAATAAAAACACACGAGCAAGTATTTATTTTTTTTCTTTGTTGATATTAATTTATTTTTAATATTTTATAGTGGTAACATACTTATACTATAGATTAACACTTAAATATAATAAATTGCATGCATGTAGTAAATTAGTACTTCATATAATATATTTCATTATAGTTTATACCTATACTAACTAAATATTCCACGTAGTTAAATGTAAATCAACATAACATCAATATACTAAACAACAAAATATTTATATGCATTCTTATATTATGTCTTCACCATTTTAATGTCTGATAAGTACCTAACTGTTCTAAAATATGTCATGAAAAGTCTATATTATAATTATACAAAAATAGGTTTTAATAATTGCTAGTGTCATTAAATACGATTCTGTTCATCACATGGGCCAACTAATTAAAATTATTTAAACAATTTTAATCTGTATTATTTCTTTTTAAATGTAAGCTCACTAATCGAAATCAGTTTTGTTTTTTTTTTAATTTTAAAATGTTAAACTTTGTAACTACTTCTATAAATTGTAATTCAATTACTGCTCAGTTTCTATAAAATAAAGGTTTATTATTTTAATTTATATGCTACAAAAAATACATACCATCAAATTGGAAAACATCGCAATTTCCTTGAAAGCCATTTTTGGTAGGAGTTTCCGCAAGTGAATTAGATATTTATGTCAATTATAAATGAATAAAATATCCGAATTCTGATCAATATATACACGATTTGTTTTATGTTTGATCTCTTAAATTTGTTGACGCAAGTGAAATTCGTGCGTATGTATTGTACAGTAAATATTATGCTATTGGTATTTATTTCATTGTTTGTGCAGGGTACATAATATAATGATTCAAAACGTTGACATATTTTGAATGAACTCATTTACATTTTTTTTAGTTTGTAAAAATAGATAATGGTAGTCTACAATTATTATTTTATCTTAAAATACGGTTCGAATTAATTATAGCAAAATAATTATAGTTCATCTATAGGTGTGTGTATAAATACATTTTAAGTTTCATAATTTTTTAGTTTTACAAATAATTTTAATTTAAGTTTTTTTTACGGTAAAGTAAACATAATTAAAAGAATAATTATTTTTCTATTAATTGTGAAATTAAACATCCTATACAATATTATTTGATGGATAATTTATTGATGATTGATTGAATGTTTTTTATGAATTTAAAAATGTCTGTTCAACTACGTAGTCACATATTAAAATTTGGCAAACAAAACGGCAATCTAAATATTTTTAAAAACACAAGACAATGCTAAAATATATGTAATATGGCATTATAGCTATGGCGCGAATTTCATGACAATCGAAATTACATACAAATTTATGAAAATAAAACCAGTTATTTATTTTTTAGTATATTAGAAATTTAATTACAGTTTTACTGGACTTGAAGCAAATAACATACTTAATTTTCCAATAAATTTTTAAATAGTTTTCAAATATTTTTAAAAACAAATTAAAAGTTTCTTCTTTAAATATTCCTTTCAGCTTAGATAAATGTTTTTGAAATCAATAATAAAACGTTATGTTCAACATACATTTGGGTTGATAGTGGCATAAACGAAGAATACTATTAGCTTCATGATTATGTTTTTTTTTTTGTACTAAAAGTGATTAAAAATACTGAAATC
Organism: Pentalonia nigronervosa; assembly: GCA_014851325.1. NCBI lineage: Eukaryota > Metazoa > Arthropoda > Insecta > Hemiptera > Aphididae > Pentalonia > Pentalonia nigronervosa. The sequence continues at coordinate 141,404 of JACXSJ010000475.1, read as the reverse complement.
CAGCTTAAAACTGTTTCATGTCCAATTTATAATTATTATTAATTTAACTTTTTTAAATAAAACTTTACTAATAAAATAGGAGCATTCTGCCAAATTTTTATAAATGTACTGATCGATTTGACAAAATAATAGTATCTTATGAATACACTTTTCTTATTTATTGAAATATACTGTACTTATAGTTGTTTTTAAATTAATTAACCTTTTGTTAGCTTTATGCGTTTAACTCTACGCGATAAGGTTATTACTTATTCCTAATACTAATAGTTTTTAGTGAATATATTGTTATATGTATTAGAATAGATTACGCTAATTTATAATAGTTTGTTGAGTGGTTATCTATTTCCGAATTTAATGTTATCAACGGACACTTCACGTTCCAACTTATATATTACGTACTTAGATGGTTATATTTATATTATGTATAAACTGATTTTATAAAAAAATCCTTATATATGAATATAGTAAAAAGTGCCTACATAGGGAAATCCTTTTTAAGTAAAATAAAGAATAAGCATTCATTTTTAATTAAATAATTTGAGTTATGAATTGGTTGAAACTTCAAAAGTGATTTTTTTTTTTTATTTAACATGTGATCGAAGTGAAGTTTCTGGATGGTTTAATCAACAAATTAACATGTCCTTTTATTAACTATTCGATTAGCACTCGCGCTTATTGTACTACCAATGTGGTAGAATGTAAGATTAATAAAAAAATTGACATGTGTATTTTATTTTACTCAATTGTAAAATTTTTAATTAATTATTTATTAGTTATAAAATAATTACTATAAATTGTAATTATAAAAAAAGTTTTAACAATTATTGATGGAGTCATTGGTTTTGAAATATATGCGATGTAATAATAAATCAATCTAACACGTTTAAAACAAAAATATACATAAATATTTTGAAGTGCAGAAAAATATGAATACACGTTTTATTTGTGTCGTTTATTAACTTTGCCTAAGAAACGTTCCAAATAAGCATTTATTGAGGATATTAAATATCAATTGATTTTTACCCAATGGTAATTCGTGTCATGTATCTTAAAACTAAAATTATTATCTCGTTAAAAAATATGCTTAAAATTGTATGTGCTAATAAGCATTATTTAAAAGAAAAAAAAACTCTATATAATTTAATTCAGACAACTTTTTTGAATTTTTCACTCAACCCGTAGTTATGTATTGGACAAAATAATTATTTTTTTATTTGACTAACTAAAATGAAGATTATACCATAGCAGATATATGTATTCAATTGTTAGTTAGAAATGATCGGAAAATATTAATTATAAGCAATAATGCATTATAAAATATGTGTAGAAGACGGTAGATACGTAATATATTAGTAATATTAATTCTTTTAGTCGTTATCGTAAGCTTTTGTTTCAGTTCATAAAACATACTAAATATTATGTGATTGTATCACAGTATGTACATGTGCATAATTTTAATTTGCTATGGGTAATATTAAACTGCGAAATACTTCTGAATAATTTTGTCAAAAGCACACAAATTAATTTACATCACTATTGGCACGTTAAAAAATATTTTAATGAAATATATTAAATTGTTTAGTTGATAATGGTCAATATTTGATTGAGTTTTACTCTGATGATTATTCACTATCACTCAACTCGATGACTCTTTTAATTTGTTAATAAAAACTAAAAAATATGAAATGATTGATGTAAATTGGAATATTTTTCAAGTTTGATATATTATTTTAAATCTTATCTGACAACGATTTAGGTGGAATGTTAAACGTACCTACATTCAATTCAAATCCTATTATAATAAATTGTTATTTTTATACAGTCATATTCGTGACGTTTCACATGTAACCCATCATTGTTATGTACTATTATATAATATCTTGGTTCTTTAGAGCACATTATAATAATTTCCTCCTCGCCACTTAAATGCTGTGTTCGAGTACATGTACTAACAGCAGTAACTGGACCACTTTTAAGCAATCATCATTTTTTCAGTCAAAACATATCGTCAACTTAATTTTTTTTTTTGTCTAGATTACATCATTGTAATTTTAATACATATTAATAGTCACGTGTCTGAGGTTTTTCTAACGTAGTTACTTGTTATTAAATGTTATAAATAATATAATATACACGTTCACCGACATTATTTCATAATGATAATTGATTGCTTTGACTATTGTTCATCGCACTCTTTAAATAATTTACTTGCCAGTTTTGAATTATACAGAGTATAATAAAAATAAAATACCTAAGAATTTAATGAACAGACAATATATAAAATCGGAAATCGCATTAATTAGGCAAATTTAAAAAAAGTCTAATAAATATTCTGGATTCTGGTCTTGCAGTTAATGAGTTTTATGAATATGTGATTTCCGATCTATGGCAGCCATTGGTGTAGCCTGACTAAAAGATTTATTGGGTTATAGTACCTTCCAATCCAATTAAATTATTTCTTTTAAGCCCACTGATCTTGGTCAGAACTACTTCGTCAACTTTAAAGTATTATTCACTAATTAATTTTAAATATTTAACATTTAGATTACTGTTAACACTTAAATGATCAATAATTTACAATGTAAATTAGGACGGTAAAAAAACATATTCCGAAATGCAGTTATTTTTTTAAATAAATTTATATATTTGTTGTAAATTATTTTTTCTTTAAAACGGTTACGTATGATGTTTGAATGTTTTATATCATATTATTTCGTATGTAAAAACATATTAAAATCACATAATAATTATATCTATTATAATTGATTTTTTATTTTTATATTATTTACAGTCATTTATTTATTTTAGGTAAAAACTCAAATTCTAATTAAGAAAAAATATATATTTCATAAAGAATAAAAATAAAAAGGGGTGGACCTAAAATAATAAATTCTTTTTGAGATCGTGTTCCATTTCTCTTACGATGCGATTACTATCAGTAAATAATAATTGTTACTTTTCGTTTGAATACTTTAAGTAAAGCGAAACGACTATCTTTTAAACATCAAAATAGTTTTCTTCTACAATTTGTGTAAAAATATCAATAAATGAAAATTATAAATAAATAGTAGCATCTTTAATTGTAAATAATTTATCACATACTTATGTTAATTCACTTTCACAACAATAACATTAATCTCGTTACATAACCATATTCAATTAATATTGAGGTCAATAATATGATAACGCTTACATTTTAATATACTTTTTATGCATTTATGTATTTATATGATATGTAACAGACGTCAATAAAAGTAAAGGATTCAAAATAATAAGTTAGAACTTAATCATTCAGAATTATTTAAAAACAACTACAAGTTATTATGTTTGACAAAATGTTGTAAATTAATTTATTAATAAACTAACATTGTATAATATTTAAAAATTACAATAAACTAGGGTCGATGGAAATGTTGTCACTTAGTGAAATGACTTGAGGGGATTGATACCCTAATAATTGTTTATAATTCAACAATGCTTGACGGTACTCATTTAATTTGTCGTCATAGTATGACAGAGATTTTTCAAATCTATTTTTTTTTTCGTTTAGTTCTAAATTGAGTCCTTGTTGATTTTTGTATAACGAATAGTAATTGTATACACTTTGAGCATTGAAACATATATTGTCTAAAGCTTGGTTCAGAGTGTATATACTTTTCTTCAATTCATTGTAAACTGGCACATCCACTGGGTAGTTGGGCATAAACGGCATGTTCATTGATAAGGTTGGCGGCTGGTAGACCTTAGCTTGGACATAAGTCACAATCTGCGAAATAATAGGATCCAATATTTTAGTCTTAAATTATGAATGGTTTCATATTTACACATAACTATATAATTATTATGTAATTTTTTCCAATGCCTTAATAGAACCTTTGAAAAATGTATCTTTTATATTAGATATATTTTTTGTTTAAAAATGTATAATTATATTAAGATATAAATATAAATGTAGTATATTCATTTTTGGAGTGTTAAATTTATTTTAGATATTCAATTTAATATTTCAAATACATCATTTTTACAATTTATATTATGCGAATAAATAATCGACTTAAATAAATTATCGTCCTTACGTATAAAATACAATAGTAAGATATAGCAATACATTAAACGCTATAATAAAATATTATTTTATAAGTTATTTCGTAAACGATATTTACTATTAAAATATACGTACCAGAACGACAGCAAAAACTGAAATTTTAACCGTCATTTTGTTTGTTTGTAACAGTGTTATTTACTGCTGACAATATAGAAAACCCAAAATTGATGTCTAGCACAGAGACTATGGGTTTTATACGATTTTTCATACAGCGTCATTTCGATCATGTTATTTCAGGTGTTTTTCAGTGTGATTGTTACCTGTCATCTGCAGTACAATATAACAAAACAAATATGGATTAGGTTACTCATTTTATACTATTGTACAGGTCGTTTTTGAAAGTCCTCTATAGAACCGAGAACAAAAACGTTATTAAAACTATGATAATCAAATATTATAATTAGTGAATGGTTACAGTCAATAATCAAGATAAATCGATGTTATTATGTGATTTTTTTTTATTTATTTATCAAATAAATTTTCATAGACTTGCAATACGTCAAGTAGAAGTTGAAAAGTGGTGACCCTATATATATAAATATTATATATAATGCGAATGTGATTTGCTTAGAAGACTTTGACTTTCCGTAAAATGTAAATACATTTTGACATTGGTTTCAACATGTTTACTTTTTTAAATAAACGTACGTAATATTATATGGGAGTTATAACACAGTTTTTTTTTTTACGAAAGTATTAATGGTTAATGATTTGACAGTTTGACGGTTTGACTTTAATAATTTATATCATTATATCAGGAATAAATGGATCAATACATACATATAAAAATCAGAAGAATTAAAAATTATATAAAAAGAATATTATGTTAAATTATTAACACTAATTTTAACTTTATTAACTTATTAAATTATTTTTATCAAATGCGTATTTATTTAATACAAAATCTAACATAACTATTTAGTTATAAATGTATAATCCTACATTAAAAATTGTTTATTAAAATATTACATGTATCTACAATTGCATTTATAAAAATATTTTCTATATTCTGAGCGGAGTGATTTAGTCATTTGGTATTGAATTTATACAATAATGCGTATGGTTTTGACTGTCATCACGTATTAGATCAGTAAAAATGTTAGATTCTATATTTTTGATGGTAGTTTCTTGTAGAAAAATAAGATCTGCTTAGTACTTTGATGGTCTTTGCTATATAGTATTTTTCTTAATAATTAGGAGAATCAGATTATTTTAACAATAAAAACAAAAAACAATGTTGTAAATACTTCAGTTGCTATAGTTTCCAAAATAGTTTAGTTCTTTTTTAGATATTTATATATATTATATATTTTTACTTGCGTTGATAACATAACTAATAAATTAAATGAGTTAAAAAGCTAGAATCTAGTTCCTTAAATAATCTTTACGATGAGCATAAAGAATACAGAAATCATTTACCAGCACTAAAAAAAAAATAATATGATCGGGCGACCAGATTCATTAAACTTCCCTCCCACCTTTGTATTAACTTCAAAATTTCACAAACATTTTATATATTTGTATATTTTTTATTCTTTTTTTAGCTTCTGTCAAAGATTTATCATATTCTCAATTATGCTGAATAATATACAGAGTGATTCACGAAAATAAAGATAATTTAACCTAAACGATAGATTAATGGAATTTATATTATCCTACCACTTAAAATTTTAAATATTCGTTCTTTCTAAAACTCATTATAAATTTAAAAATAAAATATCTATAATAAAACTACAAATTCAAAAGATAAAATGTTATTGAAATTGTTATTATAGTTGTATTCAAGTCTTGTTTCATTATTTATAATATCACATATTAATATTTGATATAGATACAATGATCATATGAGTTATAGTATTAAACTATATTATATTGTGTAATTATTATTTAACAATCACTCAAAAAAAAAAAAAAAAATGTAATTCTTCGTTTAATCTTTGTTTCTCAATTTATAACGATCATATATAAAAAGTATAAATGTTCATATATTTTTTAATTGTCATTAATTAATGATTTTTCAATTAAAAACCATAAATTAGTATTGTTCTCAATAAAAAATAAAGAGTATTATATAACATGACAATAATATATTATGCAAGAATGCTAAGTTATATACATTTTAATTGATTCGGTTAAAAATGTAAATCATTCCATATTGTAAACACAATATATTACACATTTTACATTGGGTGTAGGTATAATGATTAATAACTACTCATATACGTTATAAGTTATACTAAAAAAAAAGTTTGGAAAAACGTATTTTTAATATAACGTTTTGTTGTATAAAAAAATGATTCATCGATAGTTTTTTTATAGTATTAAAAATAAAGTTTAAATACATAAACTTATTTTTTCTTAAGCTCTAAATTAAAAACTTGTATTATGTAAGACATTTTAGTGCTCAATTTAAATTATAGTATACATTTGTTAATAACAATATGTTATCTATATCTAGTTTAAAAAAAAGTTCATATCAAACGTCGTATATTGACGGACTTAAATGCGTTTCAAATATTTTTATTTAGTTTTAAAAATATGAATAATTAAAAATATTATTTTTTAAATTAAAGCGCATATTAATAATTAAGTTATAAATATATAAATTTAAAACATTTAAGTGTCTATGTACACAATGTTAATAGATCAAAACCTGATTTAATTACTTAAAAGAAATTCATTATAGGAAGAAAAAAATAATTGAGTTTACAAATATACATAATTTACATTTTATGCATACACTAATTATTTATCTTGAATGATAACTAGATTTACCTTGTTTGCCCCTCTCCCCCCCCCCATATTTGTTGAATCATAACGAAGTAATATTATTAAAATATTATCAATTTGTTATGAATTAATAATAAAGCTTTTTCTTGATTTTTTATGTAGTGTACCCAATATGTGTCAATTTTATTTAATTGTATATATTTTTTTGGAAAAATATGATTGTTTCTGTCCGTGCATGAGAGATGAGTTATGTAAATAATTAAACATCAATCATAATAATTAATATGGTATGGTTTGTATAATGAGATTACGTAATTTTGACAGCAGTATACGTATATAATATTCAATTCACTTGTGGAGAATTTAGGTTTGTAAACATAATGTATAACATTTAATATTATCTAGTTCAAAAACATTAGCGTCTCTCAAATTCCTATATTTTGTAATATCATTGGGTATAGTTATTTTCAGAATTTTTATTTATAAAATGATTGTGTTACTAGTACCTAGTAAGTAGTCGGTATTTGAAAATTTATTTTTTAAGCGGTTTTTTTTCTTTTCTAAACTCAAACTCAGCGTAATCAATCATTAAATCAAAAATAAACAAATAGTGTTATTACCGGTGTGTGTTAAGATGTTAAAGAATAAATACGGTATCTATGAAATATAATGTGGTCATTTGTGAGACAAATCGTTCTTGTGACATAAACCACCGATATCAGTATATTCGCTGCGTTACGCGTTTCATTGATTTTACGTTGATTGGCTGTAAGATTGCACAATGTTTCCCAAAGTGCATGAAGAATAAACCGTAAAGAGATGCTATTATAACTTGTAACTATAATTTATGTGCTGTTATTTAATTATTTATATATTTTAGAGAATTGCAAAGACCGATTATTATAAATAAAATTAAAGTTTTAAAAAGCCAATGTTAAATGTACTCTTATAGTATGTATTAAACCAGACAGTGAGTGATAATATTGGAAGTAGTATTTCACAAAGAGTAAATTAGGTACAGTAGAAAAGTATGTATCTCTCGCATGAGATAATGAATGTTTATTAAAATGCATACCGAATATATAGAAATCAGTTTAGTTGTAATGCAAGTTGCAATAAGGATTTTGGTGGCTGACAAAAAAAGTGAATTTGGAAGAATATTGTGAACGAAATAAAGGTGGTCAAAGTATACGATTAGATATTTTTTCTTAAAAAACAACAATGAAATCTTGATATTGAGATGGAATAATCGGAAGAGATATTAGATAGATATAAGATGGAAATAAATTAAAAATAACTCCAGTTTTTATAGGTAACACATTAATGTACATTTAATAATGGATAAGACGTGTAATAACGGGGATAATATTATGATGGTAGGTACCTGCTTGATTAGACTAGAAACGGTATTAAAATCATTTCTGGATGCTTTTTCATGAATAGGATTACGTAAATTACTTGAAATTATAATAATATTCTGCTGTTTTAGTGATCAATGTATATTATATTATATAAGTACCTAATGTATATTATTATGATGTCGGTTTCATTGCTAAATACTCTGCCAACAATATTGTTGTTAAATCAATAGCGAAGGGAATTGAATACCAAACAGAGTATGTTTAATGGGATTTAATTTTAATATATACCTGCGGCGTACGCTCCCGAGAAACCAAAAATTGTTTCCCTGGGGTTAAACGTCACCCGCCAGTACATCATCGGCGTACGGTCCACGTGGGATACGTCGAAAATAAAATCATATTATATTTCGTTTATCGACAGCATTATAACTCTCGACGATGGCATAAAAAAAAAAAAAAAATGCCAATTATTATAACGGATTAGTCGGAAAAATATGACAAAACTGTTCACGGGTCACCTTTGTCACGTAGTTCGAGAACATAACGATATGATAATAATATTATACATACGACAGAAAATGCATTTCTCTCCATGTCTACAGGGACGTTTAGGGGGCTAATCAAACGCACCGGCATCCGGACGGACCGGCCGCAAACGCATTGCACTGTTTCGTAAACAAATAGGACGTGGGCGAAATAATGTTTGAGGGGAACGTGCGGGCGGTGTACGGTGGTGCACGGCGACGTGGAATACCGACGACCGGAAAGATCGCATTGCAGTGTAATGCAAAAAGGATTGCATGAAAAAGGGAAACCGCATTTAAAACAACAATCTCGGACGTGACGTTTTTCTGGCTAGAGAAACAAAAAAATGTTTTGTAGGTATAACGACTACAGCATCGCATTAAGACACTATCTATATTCACTTACACGACTATACAATAGTTCCAAAACAAAAGCCAATTTTCAATTGGGATCAAAGAAGAACGATTGAATTCTCGCGTTTGTATAATGATTTTACATAGTATTGAAACGGCGGAATACACAAATAAATATTATAAAACATTATTACAACGTAAATCCGATTTGTTTATAATTTTTATGGGAAAAAATACGATACAGGTATTATAATATTATGCGAATGTAATAATAGTGAAAAACGCCGATTTTAACACTTTGAACGAAGAGGTGTTCATTTGTAATTAATTTTAAATCCTTGGTTTCCGATTAGTTTTAAGCTGATTTGTACTTCGCTGCAGCAGTGTCGCGATAAAATATGATATTCAGTCGGTAATTATTATTGCCGAGCTCAAATGCGTCGTCGTCTCTGAAAACAGGTATTATTATCTTTGTGCAAACCACGCGTGTACATTATTGTCTACAATAACCGAAATGCGATCGACCTGGTATTAAAATAACACACTAAAACGCAATCTAGTCACGATCTCGCTGCAGGGGTTGTGTTTGTTTGGCGCATCACGATTGTGCACTTTTACCATTTTTACCTGAAAAAAAAATTTGATTCAGTTACACATCAAAACCGGAAAATAGGTAATTGATAATATGTTCTTTCCGATAGTATTGATATTTGGATAAACGTTTAATATACTAAAATATTATTGAAGTATTCATTGACTGTCGGATTACGAACTGTGATAAAATATTTAAACACTATTTTTAGTATACTTATTAGTTATATACTTTTTTTACCTATTGTTATTTTAATACGCGTGGACAAAAAAGTATTTGGAAGAAAAAAATGTTTGTCGAGCATCATAAATATTATATTGTATATATTACGAAGTATTCATAGCGCATGGAAAAATCGTACTTATTATTATTATTTATGACCCAAGTAACATTATTATTTCTATATTTTAGTACTTATGGATTGTGATAGAACTGAGGAAAATAAATAAGATTTTTCAACAAAACATTTCTTTTTTTCGGAATGAAACATTGTGGATTCGAAATTTTTCGGTTTTGTGAATTTTTTCCAAATGAAAAAGGCATAAGTGAGCTCAATCGTGTGTCATCTGCAATGGGCTCGCACGACGTAAACATCGTTTCGATATGCTTTGTCGATAAACGTCGTCGTTCGTTTTGGGATTCGAGTTGGTATATTTATTATAATAATTATTCAGATGTGATACCATTTCACACAAATCGCCATGTTACTGTCCGCAGGGTCGTACGTCGTCAAACATATTGGCTCGTGTGCTTACGAAATCCTAGTCATCTCGCCGGCTGCCGAGGAACTATAGCGTTTGACGAATGTGTGTCGGTCGTAAATCTCTGGACCACAGATCTCGTCTTCATCGTCGATCCATCGGTCCACCTTAGGCCATATTGTAATATTAATGTTATACGGGAATTATACTTTCGAATTTTGAGACTGGCGGTTTTTTCTTGTCGTGAATTTCGACGGGCGATCGAGTAATCCTGCCGTATTGCCGCGGCAGGGCGATTCGAATTGCCGTGATCGAATACGTTGCCCCGCGGGATCAAAAGATTCCGCTCCAGCTAAACGGGTTTCGCCGGATCATTAAATCCAAGTTTTTTTTGGTCGAAAATCGATTTGTAAAAATTTTCATTGAAAATACACATATTATATATATTACTAGCTGATCCCGTGTACTTCGTCGTTTGTTAAAAAAAATTAATAATGCCAATTATTTATGAATAATATATTTTATTTTATAATATAACGATTAAAATATACTAAATAATATTGTTACAACAATATTCAATTTATTTTGGATCATTATGTATTTTTATTCGTTTGATCGAGGAAGTCTAGTTGTCTAAAATCCAGTGTTGCCCGAGCCAAAAATTAAGTTAAGAATAACCTCAAGTGATTTACATGCAATCAAGCTACCCAGATAGGTAATCTGAGTGCATCAGATCGCGGAAAATATAGGAGCAGTTTATTATCAAGTAGAAAATCCACCTTGATAGATCGAGGACCCTGCGAGGAGCTTAAATAATTGAAATCAGAATATTAGGCACATGAAAATCATCACAACGGTGGTTTATGCTAAAGATTTGTATTTTTCTATAAATTAAATAGCAACCATTTATAAACAAATATTTCCATCATAAATATCAAAATCCCTGTGTGAGAACCTTCTGGGGTAGGACCGCTACCTTTTTAAATTAGCCTATCTTCTTCCTAGCTATCTAATCTATCTCTGTTCCAAATTTAATCGCAATCGGTTGAATGGTTTGGGAATGCATAAAGGACAGACAGACAGACATTCATATTTATATAGATAATGGGATAAAATCAATGCATATTTTTCATCTTTTATATAATAATATTGTTTGAATTTATAACATGTTCACGTATCGTCGAATCCTAATACTATTATTTAATATTTTAATAAAATATAACACGCGTGTTTGAAACGTTTAAATAATAAAATAACATCGTACTCGTCGAGCGAGTTATACTAGAAAATGAACTGCGGTCATTTGAAAGGATTAATATAAAACATTTTTAGCCATAAAAACTTCTTTATTCGTACATTTATGTTAACTTACAGACTATATCACTATTAAATAATGGACCAACAATTATTTCTGAACATTTTATTAAGTTTATCAGATTTCATTATTATAATCTTAATAGATTTTCTTTTAAATTAAATATTTTAAATGTATTAAAGAATTTAATACTCTAAGTTTTTAAAAACAGTATGACATTCAAGGTTTTAAATAATTATTATTATATAAAATTTAAAAAAATCAATATGAACTCTAAAAATTAATATATAATAATTATAATTGCAAAAAAAGGTTAATATGGTCAATATAATACGTCATTGATAAAATCTAAATAAGTAGAAATAAGTAGATATATTAATGAAATTCATATTTTAAGAGAATGCACCTTCATATATAACTAAAACACGCGTATACACTAGGATTATTAAAAATATATTAAAAGATATTTTCGATGGAATTGAAAATATCTTCATGTGACAAAGCTTATGGAATTATCATAATGGATTATAAAGTGACTTTTAGAGTTTAAGATAAAGGCCTAAAATAAAAGATATAGTATACGTGACTTGTACGTCAACGTTATTGAGGCAGTTTCATGTTAGTGAATTTAGATTATGTTTTTAATTAAATCAAAATTTTAAATAGAATCAAAATATTTTTCGAGTATTATCAGAACTAACAAAACATTAAATCAAAACTGAAAATAAATATGGTATTTAAAAGTAAAATCATTATATCTAAAACAGTTCAATTTAACAATATTCTTTCAGGTTCTGATATTATGGTGTTCTAATATTTATAATATTCACAAAAATTGAAAAAAAAACTTAAAAAATTGTAAAATTAAATAAAACTTGTTAAAATTTGTGGTTACATACAAAATTTATTTTAGATTCTGAAAAGAGCGATGAATGAATTGGTATTACAATTATGTGTTTATGTTTATTTTTTTGTGATTGTTATCATGTTTCGTAGTAGAAATCTTCAACTTTGAAATTGGTTCCTGGTTAAAAATTGGATCTAGAAATTTGGGAAGGTGGAGGGGTCAAAAGTAGAGAATTTCGAGTATTCATTAAATAAATCAGAGAATTTAAAACAAAAAAAATACAGTAAAACGCGATTGTTTATGCAAAATCAGTTTTGAAATAATTTTGTTATTATGTTACAATTCAAAAAGAATAAATAACAGTAGAGAGAATTAAGTTTTCACCAAAAAATTGTATTAATTTTTCTTGAACACAATATATTTTTCAAAATATTTGAGCTTAGGTATATCTTCTTTCTTTTTTTATAGATATTTTTAGATTTTTATTGATTTATGTATAACACATTTTTGTTTGATGGTCAAAAATCTTAACAATTTAATACAAGGTTTTTACTTAAGTTGGTCTTACAGCATTATAAAAACATAAAACATATTATTATATACATTTGGATATCTAATTTTGATAAAATTCTTACTTATGAAAAATATTGATTTTTCCTATAATGATTTTAATTATTATACTACAAAAAAATATTTATTATTATGACTTAAAACTGTTTAACATTACGTATGCTATCATTTTTTACGCACAACAACATTTTTAAAATATTTTGAATATTTAAAATTATACCAACAACACAATAATATAATAATTATTACTGATTATTTAATAATATGTTATTCCTATTGTGAGGTTTTGTTTGCAAGAATTAGTTTTATATATACGTATATTACTAATACTAGAAAACTAAATTACTAATAATACCTACTATTTTAATTTATTTATTAGTATTATAAAACCGTATTGGCTCAAGTATAGTTATAAGAAAATTAAAATATTTTAATAGTAGATATACAATGAACATTATGTAATATAATTTTCATATATTATAGTAAAATGTGTAATAATATTAAATTACATTTTTAATTTAGGTAACCTACAACTTGTTAACTAATAATTTTGGTTAATAATCAATATTCATTATAGTATATAATTTTTATAATAAAGTAAAAATATATTTTATTAATATTTTATATTCTTCTCGATTCATCCCATCTATTTAACTGTAATAGTTTTAGAAATAATCACTTTTGGATATTTGATGATTTATCATATAATATATAGTATGTATTGTAGGTATACACTGAAGTAATATAATATATACAAAGATATTTATGCGACATACCTGTTTTGATTTCACTGATACTATGTCAGCTCATATACTAAAATTTTGTACTAATAATTAATGGAACAGCTATTCTGAGCAATAATCAATTCGGTTGTTTATCGCTCTATTGCGTACATATTGATCAATCGGGTGAATGAGGTCATATAGTTACCGTAAATAGCATAACTAAAATTGTTGTATTGATAGATATGTCTGTAAACGACCCTTTCATGTATACAATGACCCAGAAACAAAGAAACCCTTTGGTTCGCTGTTAATCACTACGAATTCCGGAATATCAAATGTTTCAAGAGGGTCTTAGCGACATTTTGGTTATGTCGAAACTGTCTAAATTGGAAGCACTCTGTTAAACGATTCAAGAATTATCTTATCAAGCCTGCCTAGCGAACAGTAAGCTCATATTATAGTAGCCGTCTGTTATTTCGTAACAGCGGTGATAAACTCGAATTCGTCAGTTGTACCGATCAATACTACATTACACCATGTCAACCATTAGTTTTTTTTTTTTTTTTGTAGTGAATTTACATTATGCTACTAAAAGTTAAAATTAATAAATAATTAATAAAGTCTATGATGAAATTCAATAAACGCATATACAATATTTTGACCGATGAAAACTAATTATTTTTTTTTAGATTTTGCGTGGAGTCATGAATGCATTTTTGTTTTTGAAATTTCATTCATCATTGTAGTACTCGTTTTAAAAGTTGGAAAAACTGTGGATCTAGTATTTAAGTTGACTTGGGTACCTAAATGTTTTTAATAGTTTATAACAATAATTGATTTATATTTACAATTTTTTTGGTACAAATAAAAATAAAAACATTTACACAAATGACTATCCGCGGTGTTAGTTTTCAAAATATTTTATTAGAATTTAAGATTCTAAGCAGAGCACAGAATGTATTGACTTTACAATACTATTTATTCTTGTATCTATCATACCTTTTGGGACAATAAAAATGCTTTGATTTTCTTCATCAGCATTTTTTTTTAGTAGGAAAGTGAATCTAGTTAGTATTTTAGGGGGAGGAGTCACAAGTAAAGAATTTCAAATATTTCTCGAAAAAAAATTAAATAAAAACAGAAATTTTTATGCAAAACCAATTTTTTTAACAAAATCGATTATGTTTTTAGTACAACAAATAATAACCGTAAACACCTGAAATTTTCAACGAATGTTAAGATTATTATTTTCTATATATTATACAATTTAAAAAATAATTTAACTCTTTTTAATCTAATTTGAAGCATAAGAAATTTTCAACTTTTTTTAAGTTTTTTTTCTAAAAATAGCGATTTAACATATTTTGTTGTGTTAAAAAGTTTAAAAATTAAATACAAAATTCCTCGTAAGTTGTTAAATTTATTGAAAAATATTAAAGGTATACAAACAAGTGTTTTAACATGCAATGTGTCTATTTAAAATTTTATAATCAAATATTATACTTAAAATTAATTGAAAAATAATAGCAGAACATTCTTATTTCTTCTGTTTATATATTCTTCTTCAAAATTCTATAGTAAATAATATACCTATTAAATTATTTTATTTTATTAAAATTTCTAACAAAATTATAACATGTTATTCTATATTTTTATTTATGTTTTTTTTATATATCACAGTTAAAAGTTGTTAGTGTATACTATATACTATATTATGCATTAAAGAATTCAATTCATAATATACATCAAATTATTAATACAACATAAACTAAGTTTTTAATGATATATAACACTATGATGTTTACTTTATAAGGCTTTCAGTAGCATAAAATATAAACGCATTTAAAATATTTACAATATACATATGACTATTTTGTTTATTATAAATAATTAATTTGCCTTTTGTTTTTTTGTTTTAATGTTATTTGAATACAAAAACACATTTATGTTTTGAAGTTTTGTCAATTGAAGTTTATTTCAAACACAAACATCCATTTTAGTAACATATTGACTAAGAGTAAACCTTTAACTCAATTGAATATTATATACAATATACGTTATCACTCTAATTTTATAAGAGGTAAATAAATTATTGATATTTCCGTTTTATTAACTATGTAACCATATTTTGGGGTTTTTTTTTTTTAAATAAACATTTTCATTACACATAATAATATTGATTTACTTAAGAATAAATTAGATTAAATAAAATATAATATATTTTTGAAAATACTAGTAATGATTGTGAATATGGAAGGAATATTTAACTCCAATGAACTGCACAGACTTGACGATGCAAGTAGCTCCGTTCCATTTTCCGGATGGTGGCTGATTGATTGCGGCTACGCAGGCATGACCTTTTCAATGTCCCTCTTTGTATTGAAGGAGTTTATGTGGCGATGAGGAGGTTTCCATTGCTAATTGTTGCCTGGAGGATTAATGGAGAAATAATACATTTCACCGGCCTTACCCCTAATAATAAATTGTAATGTTTTTGTTTTTGAAACATAAAAAAAAACAACTAAATAATAGTATAAATAAAAAAAAAATGTACAATAGAAAAAAGGTTGTTTTTTATGCTACGAATAATACTAAAAAATCAGAAAAGATAAAAGAAACTTAAAGAACCTATTAACCAACCAAGTCCTTAGTGACGATTTTCTGTTCTTTTTCCCGTATTACCCCTGGTCGCTTAATGAGTTTCAGGACTAATTAATTTTCCGTGGTCGAGTGAAGGGTTGTTGGTATATTATTGTTCACTGCATACAAAGATCTATTACACATTTTAAATAATTTGAAATGCTTATCTAAGGTGTTGTATTATTTTAATTCAATTATTTTACACTGTAATTAATTCAAAGCAATTCACGTCATTACAAAAACAAAAATAAGGGCTCCATTACATATGATATTCCATTTACCATTTTTAACAGTGTTTAGATACGTGTTGGTGTCCCTACAATAAATCAAACACAACACATTTTTCTAAATACATCGCTAAATTTCTTATGATTTATAAACTTTAAAACTTTTTATATAGGTGGGTAATATTAATATGCTTAAAACTTGTAGCGGTAAGAGTAAAATAAGGGTAAAAATGTATTCTATTTTTTATTTCTAACAGTTTAATATTCTGAATATATGTTTAAATGTGAATCATTGCAAATGTGACTAAAAATATTTATTATTTTATTATATTTAAATTATTATACGTATTAATTTTCACATAAGTGGTTTAGAAAAAAAAGAAATTGCAGTTGTTAAGTTAAGAAAATATTATACCAGTTTTGTTATTTTCTTTAAAAGCTTCAAACAAAAATAATAAGTATATGTATACTGTAACTACTGTTTATGTGAATATGCTCAATATATTCAACAGCAGTAAAGTTACATTAAGTACATGAATATGCATTAGGTATACGTGTATGAATAATAATATCCACTGTTCTGATTGAACAGAGATAATTCCGTTTTATACATTGCAAACGCTGTTCCGTTTCCATTTTCATATTATTATATTTTAATAATCTTGAATTCGTATTATCCAATCCAATACGAATAAGGATCTTACCACTAAAATGTAGGTACATATGTACTAAAAAAAGGAAATATAACATTATTAAAAAAAAAAAAAAAAAAAACTCATGGAATTATTTTAGCAGGTCGGGTGGGATGTAGTTAGTGTCTGCAAGAATCGAGATGAACAAAATAAATTTGATTGCATCGCATTCCAGCAATAACCTAAGAATTATTACGGGAAAATGTGTTTAACACATTGCCATGGCAAAATACTCGTACGTGACTACATGAGTGGATATATTTTATACATATTTTTAAATGATGTAGATCAATGAATAACATCTTACTTCCTTTTTTGATTATACATTTTCCTCACAAACTTCATTGTTTTGATATAGGTATGTTCACAGGAATGTATATTAATATTTTAGACTAAATTTTTTAAGTGTTCCACTATTACTACAACCATAAAAACTTATTTAGATGCTTTTAAAACGTGTTTTATTTTGGGTAAAATTATTACTGTCTTAATATATTCTAAGCATTACGAGAGTGTACTTTAACTTTTAATAGCTATTATGTTTAAAACTCTAAATTATTAATGACCAATATTTAAAAAAAATATATGATATTGTCTGATACATAAAAATAAAAATTGAGATTAAATATGGCAAACTATAATATCGATGACTAACAAGCAAACGGCCGTATCTACCATAGCAATAGATTAATAAGGAGCAAAACAAAATCCATCGAATGAGCCAACTCTAATTATTCTAGCTTCAATCAACACTATGTTATTCACATTTTTTTCTTAGCCGTATTGGCCATTTTTTGATGCCGTATCTGACTTTTTGAAATTTAATTAACAGGCATATAACTAGTCCGACGTATACACTATTTTATGAACGTATCAGCCATTTCTAAATTATACAAATGGACGTATAAACCAAATTGGCGGTTACCGGACGTATTTGAACTCCGGCTTGAATTGACGATAAGTCCCAATTGTAATTAGAAATAACATGTGGTTTATTTATAAATGCACGCGCAAAATACTATTGTCACATCGATAAGCAACAATAGTAATTATTATAATAGTTTACTATAACGTTACATTTTAGATCATATAATTATGCAAGTATTAACTTTATTTTTGAGACTATTATAATTGTTATCAATTATGAAATAACACATAACTAGCGGTTTGAAACTCTAAATTTCAAATTGTATTACAGTCAACAGATATTAAATAATTTTAAAGCCCATCCACTTATATAAGGATTGATTAGTGAATTATTGTATAATTAACATTTATTTGTTTATTTTAAGTTATAGATGTTGAGCGGAATAAATTATATGATTTTTTTTGTATATCTATTAGCGTTATCTTTTGGAACAATAAAAATTGCTTAGATTTTCGACTTCAATATATTTTTTGAAAGGAAAGTGAATCTAATTGGTACTTTAGAGAAAAAAAATCCAAGTACTCTTATTAATAAATAGAAAAAATAAGGAACATTTACAAATTATTTCGCACTTATTAATTCCTAAAATGTTTAATATTCATACCTAAAATTTAAAAAAGGTCGGTAAGTGGGCGCCTCGCTCTGCCAGTGGGTGCATATTTAAAAAAAAATGTTTAAATATTTTATTATGTACTTAAATTTGTTTTATACTTTGTTAAATTAATATTTATATTATGTAATATTAATATATTATGGATTAAGGTTTAAAAAAAATATGTTTAAAAATATATTTTTATTAAAGAAACATAAATAGAAAAATATTTCCTTTTTAAAAACTATTGTTTTTGTTTTATCTTGTGTTTATAGGTGAAATTGTGTAAGTTTTATTATTACATAATAATTATAACAAAAAAATAACAATCGACTGTAAATTAATTTGTGAAAATAAAGTAAACTCCAATAACGTATCCACCAAAATCTAGGTAATAAAAAAAATAACGTATCCGTTATTTTATAAATAACTTTTGAACCGATTGATTGTTTTTAAGTTTAAGTTCATCAATGTATAACAATAACTTTGCTTAACTGTCCACTTAAATTTAATCTACATAACATAAGTTTTACTATTGAAAATAAAATTAAGAAGGAAAAATTTGGTATTTATTCTCCTAAAAAATTGTATTTATTGGTGGATTCGGCTGTTTGCCTGTTAGCCGTCGATATATGAAAATGTACAAAAAAGTATTTTGTTAAGCTTATTTACCCAAAAATACTTTTGTTTACGATTGCTAAAATAATGAAAATATTACATTATAGATAAAAAAAAAATACATAATATTTATAATAACTGACATGGCAGTTATGTTGCTTTGGTTCTGGAAGGGTGGCACGCCTCAAGAAATTTTACTGTATATTTTAAATGACAGTTATATTGTGAATTTGTGATCCTATTGACTTATATTTTAACTTCTCATCATTTCGGATGTAACAGAATAAAAATATATAGTAGTTTAAATAGTGTTATTATGCTTTTTTTTTTTACTTTTAATGTATGCTTACAATTATACAAATTTATGGTTTGAAACACAAATCATTTGTTTTCCATTAAAATTATTATTTGAAATATGCTATAACCCTATCTACAAATAAATTCAAAAAAGTTAAAAAATATATAAATATTTTTTTATTATAATGTGATGATGTGACATGCAAAAGGCACTGATAAAAGAAGTTATCAAAAAGTATTTAAAACATATTTAGCCATCATGTATATACATTTAAACCAATCTAAACGTTAATTTTCCCATGATATAATTTTAATAACAACACCGGATTCAATTTTTTTAACTGTGTAAGCTGTAAATAATAGTCGTAGATTTTACCGGCAGAACCTTTTTATTGGTTTTTAGGTGACGGATATTCTGCTAGAGAAGGCTGGCGTACGGGTGGGAGTAGATTTAAGTGACGGGGTTAAAGCGAAAAAAGAAAGTGGTTAATTTTTAGGGTTCACGAACGCGGAAAAACGGGAAATTGCCGTAGGACAGGATATTGGGGAGATTTTTCCGTCTTCTATCCGCTTTTCTGGGACGTAAAACGAACGTGACGAGAATATCCAACGGACAGCTTCCTTTTACTATGAAAAACGAAGGAGAAGGGTAGTTAGGTTCAAAATAAAGGATCGTCCGGTTTGGTGGTAGAAGTGGTGCGGTGTGGATTGGGGTCAAATTGTCCTCCCTTCCTCACAAACTATCGCTGAATCGGTGTGTAAGTAAATAGACGTATGCACGCACTCGCGTATGTGTGTGTGTGTGTAGCTATTGGATTTCTGAAAATTAACATGAAAAAAATAAAAATACGTGATCAATTTTCTTCGGTATAAAAACATACGTCAGTGTCACAGTGTTCTTTTGAGTATTTGTTGTTCAATATACTTTGCAGAACCAGCTATATTTTATTTTAATAGTATTGTGTGTAAATTAAAGTTGCTTATAGTTGAATAGTATAAATTATTGATGTATCGTACAACTAATTTAATAATTAATCGAAAGTAATGGGTTTTTTTTTATAATATTATTATCTACGTTTAGTACACTCATTTTGTTGCACTTCATTTTCGAATAACGCTTATCTCGTAATTAATTTTGATAAAACAACTATAATTTGAAAGAGTTTTGATTACTTAGAATTAAAGTATTATTATTTTTCGTAACGAATCTGAAACGAAAGAGTCTGGAACATAATTTGAGTTACGTAACAAAGAAAAAAATACTCTAGTGATAATGAATTTCTTCTATCATACCTAAAATTTACTTCAAATGAAATTTTGTTTATCAAATATCAACTTAAAAGTCCATATAACGTAAAAATTATGAATTTATATCTGAAATATAATATACTATTTAGATTGACCATTTATTATATTATAATTAATTTTAACTTTTAATGACTACCAGTTTATTATGACCTACATTGCAGTACACAAAAGCCGTATAATATAAATATTATGTAATCCTTATTACAGATAACAAGAATAAATAGATTTTAAACCATATTTTAGAATCTATTTGTTTATATTTACAAAGGTTTCGATAAAATCCGATACAACAATCGATGTTATAAAATACGATCACCAATCACTTAATAGTAGTTTAAAATAACTACTACTCGTATAAACATCAATAATCTTTGCCTATAAATAAAATATGTCAATATTAGTTACATACAATATACTGAAATATAATATACATGTATGATAAGAAAAACATATTTTTACTGTGCAATATTTTATAGTTGTTATAATCGTAAATGTATTTCAAACATTTTTTTCTGGTCAAATTCAATATTTGATTATAATATTTATAAATAGGGATATGCTATTACCTATTTGTATTATTTCAATGCAAAAGTTATAAACATAATAATATTATTCATACAGTTTAAATAATTGTGTATACTTGTGAGTAAAAAATATACTGTGGTGAGAATTTACAATTTTTATTTTACTAATTTTCAGTAGGATTCAGGTATAACAATGGAAATTGTAACCGAAACAAAAGGTTCATGTTTTCTTTTGAGTATGTCTAATTTGTTTAAGGTCAAGTTTGCTATTGTTTTAACTATAATATATTTTTCAATTATAAATTATATACTATAATTTTTATCTTATTAATTAAAGTGCATGTTAAATTTTAAAGAAAAAACTTTTAAAATTTATATTTTGAGTTTTTATTCTACATAAAGGTTTTTAACTGGATGTACAATAATTTATTTATTTCATGTGTGTAATATAATGTACTCTGTATACATTTGAACATAATTTTAATCTTTCATAAAAATGTATTTTTGAAAATGTGTGTATTGTTGTAGGCATGAATATTAGTGAAAACCTGAAGAAATTATTTGATCTTGGTATCATAGAAAGTTAAAATTGTTAGTCCGTTACCACGGGCAACGTTGAAAAGTGTTTCTTTTTTGTTTTGTTGGTAAAAGAAAAATCGTTAGTGGTTATAGACTATTTCATTCCTAAATCATTAGGGTCCCTAAAGGGAAACTCTCATAATAATGTTTAAGTGCATCACAACATTATTTAGAGGTATTTTAGAAGCTATCGTACTAATAAAAGTTTGTTTTGACTTAAGTTACGTTTTTCACAACAACGTCATCACGGGAAATGTTATTCACTATAATAATGCTCGATGAAACCATTCTATTCACATAGATTTTTACAATATCAATTTTTGATAGATAATTTATTGTTATTATGATATTTCCAAAAAAAAATATCTCTGAATTTATATATTTATTTTCGATGTTGGCAAAAAGAAAAATATACTTTATATATTTTATGACCATATTTTCTAAGTATTGGCTTATAAACATAAAAGTTTAAATTCTATACATATAAGTTAAAAACAAAAGAGCTAAGATTTGGAAAAATAACTCAACACTAGTATTATCTACGAAGTCACTAAAGGTTTTGTTACTATTATATTGAGTGTGATTTATTTATACTTATAATACAAATGCATTATATATATGCAAATAATTTATGCATTTTCGTAAAATTCGAAAAATCTCAAGTATTTCACTAAATAATAAAATATTGTTTATTCATTAATAATTTAAAATACCATAAACTATACTTGAACATAAAAATAAAGTTAAATTTTAAATAAAAAATTGAAATGCACATACACTTTTGCATTATGAAACGTAAATTATTAGTTTTTATATAACTGTGTAAAGAATTAATATTGTATTATATGTGATATTTTTTAATAATTATAAATTACTTTAATGTTATGTAATGTTAAGTTATTGATTTAAATTTTGAATAAAAAATTAAACAAAGATTTTAACATAATCATTATTAGTTAGTAATTATTTATATATTTTTGTCTGTTTTAGGTAAAGTATTGTCTGATCTATACGACTAATTAACTTTTCAACGATCATTACCTATACTTTAATTAATTTTTTATTTATATATTTATAAATTTTAAATATTTGTACTGAAAATTATGAGTTTTAATTATAGATTTAAAAAATCTTATAAATCGATCTAATTATATTAAAAATGACTTGAATAAGAAATTTAAACGATGGAAACAATAATTATATGACTTTTAAACTGACATTGAATAAAATTATATTTATACTAGAATATTGGAATTTTATAATATTTCAACGGATACCATGTGTTTTATAAATTATTTGATATAAATTGAATGATAATTCAAAGATCTTAAATCAACAATCAACAGTTGAATCGTTTATTATCACGGAAGCTCTTATACATTTAAAAAAAAAAGTGCGATAAATGCAGTTATATTTTGTTTCTATGTAGATAGACTAAATGCAAATATATTATTAAATTTTCGATCGATTAATAACAGTTTTATAGTTCTGATTTTATTGATAGAAAATTCATGATAGTAAAAGGTTAATGTACTATAATATGTCATCAAACTTGAGTAATGAACTGCCGAAAGAAATTATCGTTATCGTGTGATACCGTCATAAAAATTAAAATTAACGCCAACACGCAGGTTGGGCATATTTCACTTTGACGAATATGTATTGTAAGAAAAACAACGCAGTATAGTGTATTCCTGTTGGCACGCTATCGGAAACCCTCGTAATAAGCTTAAGTACTGCTTTCAAATTTCCTGTTGTGTATAGATTTGAGTCTGGTGATGTACAATATTGACAAGAATATAATACAAATATCCAACAAAAAATATAAATATATTATATAAATACTACTAAAAACAAAATATATAAATCCATTTTATATTTATATTTAAAAAAAAGTGTTCAAAAAGTTGAAAATATAATCATTAAACGTATAAATGCTTTTATATGTCTAACTTTATACATACATATTTATGTTTGAAACTATTAGTATACTTTTTTTTTCACAAAACTATCAACTGAAAAATGACAAATGTAGATGATGTTCGGAAAAGTTTTAACATATTTCAAAAAGAAAAGTTCACATATTAACGTAATCACATTTTCCTTCCTGATAAAAAAAAAAAAAAAACTTGTTTGAAAGATATTTAGCGTGAAATTATTTAAAGCACAAATAAAATGTACCTTTTATGGAATACATTTCTTTCACAATTTAAAATTTTTATCCTTCTATTAAAGTAAAAATTTAATTTATAATAGTTTTTTTTTAATCTTGGATCATTGATTTTATATAGGTATGGTTATTTTGTTTTTATAAAAGTATATTTATTTAAATAAGTATGCCTTAGTAATAAACAAAATATTGAAGCAGTTATTTAATTGTATTAGAACAATAGTTATTATTTATCTTAAGTGTAAAGAATTCAGTATTGTGATTATTATGATAAGTAAACGTCTTAATATAAAAATAAATTATTTACTTCTTCAAAAAGTTTAGAATTATATTTTTCGTGTTATTTTTATAACCAATTGTTTGTTATTATAATTTTTAAGTTATAATAAATTACAATGATAATTATGTATGTATGATGAAAAATTTAAATCATCGATTTTATTATTTCAATGCAATTATAACTTTTTATAGATAATTTTAATCAAATTCATTATGTGATAATAGTAATGAGTGATGACTACAATATTTATGGTTGTGATAACTATGTTTCGGCTGAAATAACAGTAAACCAATTTACAAAACTATTTTGTTCTATATCAATAGGTTATTTTTTTCTGTGTAGAACTAAAGTTATTTTTTTCTCTAAATAAAAAAAGGGGGAAAATAGGCGCCACAGATTTTCTGTACAGTAAAGTCTTAGCTAAAAAAAAATCAACATTTTATACAGTTTTAACTAAAAATGTATTTTTAAATTTCTTGATTTGGACAATTTTGTCTACATCTGAACTTCAAATGCTCATAAAAAACTCGTATATATATATATATATTGTTTGTAAGTAGCTATAGTTAAACTTATGAAGAACCTTGTATTACATTTTAAAGCTTTTTGATTAAATAAACAACATTTATCAATATTTACACAAAAAAAAAAAAAAAATGAAAATTTAAAAAATTTAAAATATTAAATGTTTTTATATGTCAACCCAAGTATGGAAAATGTTTTAATACTCATTTGGTGGAGATTTAAAATATCTATGAGATTTTACTACAGGTTTTTAAATTATAGCAAAATAATAAAATCGATTTTGTTAAAAACTGGTTTTGAAGAAATATTCTTATTTCTCCCGATTATTAAGAAAAGTACTAAGACTTTTTACATTTGAAGGCAACAAAGTAACAACTTTTCTACCAAAAACTATATTTTTTTATGTTAAAAATCATAGCTTTTTACAATTAAATGTGTCTTTAAGTAGGTTCACAAAGAAAAAACACACCATCGCTCCGCTCAAAATATAACATTGTATACACATTTTTTATTTTTTTGTGATTTTGATGTACTTTTTAACATTTATAATTTCTGTCATAGGTAATTTTTTGAGATATTATTATATACAATATTTTTGAATGGCTGACGGAATCGTTCCAACGAGAATATAAAATAGGGTTGAACATTTCGAGGACGATCTTGAAAATAACATAACGGACATGTACCATGTACTATGTAAAAACCTGAGGGAATAACTTTTTGTGTGCAAGTCGGCTATTTTTCGCGGCCATTTTTATTTTCTTAAAAACAAGTCGTGAATCACTCCACGTAATCTAGTGCATCGCATTTTACCATCTCGGATTCAGTAAAACGAACTATTATTTATGCCAGTCCCGGGCGTATTTTTAGTGTAATATGGACGTTGCGGAAAACAAACATTTTCTACTGATAGAGTTTCGTTTTTTTTTTTTTAATATTTCATATGCATACGAAAAATTTGATATTTTTTTTAAGAAATACCTACCAAACATGAAAGCGACACTTTTGAGATTAGTTAGAGTCACTTGGAAAAGTAGGTACTACTCTGAAGACAACATAACGTTAAAAAAAAACATACCTCACGTACGTAACTCCTAAGTACCTAAACAATCTGTATCTACGTGTGTTACATGATGTACATGTCCAAAGAGTGGTCTACAGCCGTTTGTTATAATGTTAAAAAATAAAAAGTATCGGTTAAGCCAATATTGTAGTTGCCATTGTATATGGCAGAGTGAAATAACACGTTTTTTTAGAATTTCTGAATATTGTCATAGGAAAAATTAAATTCTATTTTATACTTTTGAAGTCTAATCTGATCAATAGTTTTTGTCAGATATTGTTTGAATAAAAAAAAAAAGAAAGGATACAGTGTGTGAGTTGTTTGAGGGAGAAACTGTACGAAAATTGTCAAACCCGGTTTGCTAATAAAAAAAAACTAATTATGTCAGGTCAGTCGCCCCAGTCGTCAATTCTCACATTTTGCGTTCCACGTTTTTTTACAATTTATGGTATGCAATTATCCCTCTTCATATTATAATCTAGTCGATCTATTTTGTGGTTTTGATTTTCCTTCAAATCCTTTCAAATCAATTTCCTGAATAATAATCACCTTTTGTTTGTCTATTATAATCGAAACTTCGCCTTAATCCACCCTAATTTGTTTTATTATTATCAAATATTTTTTTTTCGATGACAATACTGAACAATGGATAACTCATATTTTAAAAATTGGCCAACTTATGAAACATATTATTATTGCGTGCCCGTAAAATAAATATTAAACAAAATAAATGAAATGTTACAGAAACAAATAAAAAAAATAACAAAAAACAATAGTTTAAAATTATATTATATTTGAATATTAGTAACTCGAAAGTCTCGATGTTTCGGGAAAAATAAGACATTTTTAAATTCTTATAACAATTACGTTTTTCAACTCGATATTATTGATAGATTGGAGTTTCATCATTCCCCTGAATTTCAATACACTGACATTATTCAACCGTATTCAATTAACCCACAATCGGTTGCATAATGCAACTACACAATAGACTTCTTGTCAAATCATCATATTCGTCACCCATGTATTAATGATTATATTCATTAACTTAATGTTTAATAACACTATAAAATTAACATATTTTAAAGTATTGATTCGTAACGACGTCAGACATAATGTTTCCATCGTAATACACTGTGGTGTCGAATATTCGTAAACGCATTATATTATATTCCAATTAATTCACTAATAGGTCTATATATTATTACCTGTGTATAATATTATCTGCATAATAAAAATAAACAAATAAATAATACAACGCTATCAAAAAAACGCCCCTGAGCGTGTGCGTTATACGGTTTTCATATACCTTTTTTTCCTGCAACTTTTTTCGCACAACTGTTAAAATAATTTTAATCGAGGGGTATATTATTACAATACATCCTATGTGCAATATAGCATCCGAAACTGAATCACGCCCACCAATAATATCCACACACGTCTGTTTAACGACTTCGGGTACGAAATTTATTAATTTTTGTATATTTCCCTGCAAAAACGCAGGTCCCATCGAGCTCGATGAAATATAATATTAGGCATCTGAATAATGAATATATGCAATGATTGTTTTCGTTTGTTTAGCGATACGCATAAAAACGATACATAATGTCTGATTGTCGTCATATGAACAAAAAAACAATTGATTGCTACATTGGATTTATTTCAAAATTTTTTTTATTATTATTACACCCAATGTTAGATTATACGAATACTTTATACATATATTTGTTATTCTAAGTGTGATACACATCTGAAAATTGCGGACTGAATGGTTGTTGATATAAAAGCATATTTGATTATGACTTGTCTTTGAAATTCTATTCAGTTACGTTAAATATGTCAAACACATATTTATATAAATACGACTTTTCAACGAATTTTTACTTTGTCATAACCTCTTTATTTCCAAAAACGACGTACAGCCTATACCACGACGGTAAGTGCGTCTGGAAATAAGTAAAATCTTGTTACCACAAAGACATAATATACATTTTCAGCTCCTGTAATTGTTTTTTGTTACAATTTTTTAGAAAAGATCTTTCACTGGTCCTTTCACCAACTACTATACACTTTTACTGGGTCCGATGAAAGCGTAAATGTGCTTTTTTATTGTGTTTAAAAATACTGTATGTCTAATAAATGTTAAATTTGTTGCAAATAATTCAATTGATTTTCAGAAGCAATCGATTTTTTTTTTTTTACATTAAAATGATAGATAAATATATGCATATGATTCATTTTGTTTAGTTTAGGTATACAACATAATAATGCATCTCGTATAAATTAAACACATTTTGTACTGTTTGCTTTCATTTAGAATTACAAACGTATTTGAACAACATACTATGTGAAAAATCGAGTGCCCACATTTTGTTCTATTTACCAGTTTGATTGTAAATAAAAAAAAGATATAATTAATTTGCAGTGAAATCTATTAAAATAATTTTTGGTTAATGGTGTTTTTAAATACAATTGAAATTTATACATTGAATACACGATATTAGCATTAATAGTAGTAATATCCAATAAAAATATTGTACTAGTGCACTGTGAATAATATAATAATTGCAATTGTATGAAAAAAAATTTTTATATGAGAGGGCAATAATATTATTTGTAATTTATAGAATTCAATATTAATTGAACTTTTAATACTAAATAAATTTGAAGTAGATGTTAAATAGTATACCTATTATTAATATTTAATATTTTATTATATTATGATAATTATATATATTTTTTATATACCTCTTGAATATAAATTATAAAATTGAATGTTTCTTACTGTCATAGGAAAAAAAACAACCATACAACTATTTACCATATATAATTTGTGAGACAACAATATTATTTGTTTGTGTAAGATATAGATTTATTTACTAATTTAAATTAAAAAAACGAGTATGAATCAAATATTGTGCAGATCATAGATTTTATACTCATATGATGTAGCAAAGTTATCTGTACCTAAGTTTAATAAGAATTACAAAATATATAAGCAATGACAGAGTTTCAGATTTACAATATATTTTACTTCATTCCTGAATAGGTGTAATTTATAAAGCGTTCTAGTGTATTCAAATATTAATGGTTACTCCATAAAATATGCTAAATAATATGAATAATTCAAGACAATAATAAAAATAAAATACGAAATGTTTTTATTTTTAAAATTATAAAAGCAATGGAAATTTATATTAGTGATAAATCATTCATCCAAAAACGAATAATAAATTAAAACTAACAATACATAATGTAACATCTTTATTTTTATTTTTTTTAATGACTTGTTTCTATTTAACTTTATGGAAAATCATAGAAGAAATGGTATACTTACTATTAATATCTAAGAATTAATCAAATTTATTTATATCATATATTATAATTTTAATTATTTAATACTTTGTTAAATAATAATATTTTATCATATTCTTATAATTTTGAATAACTAGAAGGTTTACAATATATAAATTATATATTTATACTTATATAATACTTATACAATAATATATTTATTTTACAAATAATTGTTCACAGCTTAAATTATATTTACGGTCATCTAATAATATACAACTTTTATAATTTATTTTAAATACAGGCAATACTAAAATTTGGTAGGTATATTTACTTTATTTCACATAGTTCTTGAGCTTTCAGATTTTATTATTATTTTAGATTCTGAGCGAATCGATGAATGTATTGGGGCTGTACCTAATGGTGTTTGTTTTTTGTTGAGTCTGTCATCATATTTTGGTATTTTGGACAGTTAAAATGGAAAAAAAAACTATTTTTGATTCGGACATTCAAATAAATATATAAACTAAAAATATGGTATGCAAGGTTGAAAGCAAATCATCAATAACCTAAAACAGCTATTTAGCCACGAATGTTTTACGTTTTTGTAGTCACTGAATGTAAACCAACTATTAAAATATCATCACATAATTACATACATACCCAGTAATCATAATGCACCTTAATAGCATCTTTGCCAATATTAACTACTTAAAGAAAATGTTCATATATGAAAAAAAACTAATTTAATATCTAATAGAAACATTATGACTTCGATAAAAAGTAAATTTATTAATATGACTTAATATTTTTCATATATATAGAAAATATTAAATAAATTATTAATATTTAAGTATAGTTTATATTTCTTTTTATAACCAAGGTTGACATTGGTCAACATCCATTGATATGTGGTTATTTATCTCGAATAAAACCTTGACGTTATTGTGGCTCAAAAATTAAGAACAATTTATTGATGTACCTAATTAAAAAAATAACAGTTATTTTTTTTTTGTTGTTTAAATAAGAAATAATGTAAAAATCATATTTGTTGAGTTTTAATGTACATTACATTATATTCAGCTTCGTGGTGTGGGGGTGGGGATTTTAGGCTTATATTTCATGGCTAACTATGTAATCAATTTATCTATCTTTTTCTATTAAAAATCCTGATAACAATACTACGATGACTATATAAAAATAAACGTGATTTCTTAATAGCATACATTAGTTCAACATCTTGTATTTCTAATAGAAGAATAAAATTAATAATAGCTTTATAACAAAATATATTTAAAAAAATAGCCGGCAGACTAACTTCAAACAAAATCATTTTTCCTATTTAATGATTTATCATCAAATTCAAATTTAACACATCTGTTTCAACAGTGGCCTACTGAACAATGACGTAAACTCGACACATACTATAACTGAGCGAATTCTCTGGTTTTTTTTTTGTGTAGGACATTTTTTTTAGTTTTTATTTTTTAAATACATTTTTTTTTGTGCCACTTTTATAAAGTTAAGATTAAAATTGTTATTGACACAAACATCATTTTGGGCTTTTTCAGTAGTTAAAACTTCTGGTACTCAGATATTCATTTTCACCAAAAAAAAAATATATATGTTTAATATAAAGTTTCTACTAAAATACCAACTCTATCTTCTGACAAAATGTTTGAGAAATTAAATAATGCTTACTGCTATTAAAAGTATTAATAGATCCAAAAAAAAAAAAAAATAACAACAGTGCACATTATAAAACCATTAAATTCTAATCGTACATATGAATCAACATATAAGTATGATGAGTTTTGTTAAACTATAAAGAACCATTCTAAACTAACTTATATTATTACAACATTATTATTATTGAAGATTTGTGTAAATATATTTTTTTGAATGGTTTAAAAATATAAAAATTAATTCAGGTTTTTTTTTTTTATCTGAATGAGGCAAAACGGTTGAGAATGCTAAAGGTTTATATGAGTTATATTGATCTGCAAAATATTGAATTGAATACTACTTCAAAGCTTTAGGTATAAAATTAAATCATTAAAATGTATTATACATTTTTACTCGAGCAAAATGAAAAATTACATGTAAGAACAATTTAAAGGCAATAATATTTTGTTAACGTTTTTGACTAGCAATTCATGCAAATATTTTTAATAAGATTTAATTAGTTTTAATTAATTGTTTAATATTTATAATATTAAAAAAAAAAAAACGTAATTAATTATCAAATATAAATAAGCGAGATATTATGACTCAATTACAATTTTAATATGCAGTAAATAAATTAATATTTAAAATTATTATATGTTTATTATATTTTATAATATAATATATTATTTTACTTTATGTATTAATTGTTATTCTTAATTATTAAATACATAAAAGAAAAATAAACGATATGTAGATATTAAGTATTTATAAACCTAAAAATTACTATTCAAAATAAAAAAAAAATAAATAAAAATGTAACCTTTCCAATATAAATAAAAAACAAAAGACAAATGAACAATATTATAAATTAGACACATTATTCGTATTAATGTAAAGAATATACTATAAATTGATGTAAGATAGTATCACATTATTTTCTGCATAAAATCAATAAAGTTATATGGTTTTATCATAAATGAATTTTAAAATTTAAATACAATTTAGTTGCATATATAGTGGTATATATATACTAAATGTCAGCCGACCACTCTTCATTATACTTACACAGCTTCGAATACAATACTAATTATTATATGTTAAACAGGGTAGTTTTTTTTTTCATTAAAAAACTATAATTATTGTTTTACAACCAGAAGAATATAAAATATTAATACACCGCAATCTAAAGACAATATCTACTTCAATCGATAAATTGGTGACAACTTAAAATAATTTTAAAACGTACGACAAAACACCTAGTGGTGCCGTTCCTCAACCGTAGCTCTATCTTTGGTCACAAAGTCAACTCCAAAAATCATATCACATTATCACAATGCCCCGTAACACTCCAATCATTATCTCTCTACTATGAATATTCAGACAGAATTGATCGAATCTAATGAAAACGAATAGCCTTTCGTCAATTATTGAAATTGATAATATTATCAAATGTGCAACGTTCGGTGGCTCGAGTTATATTTATTTATAATTATTTCGTTATTTATGCAGTGGTTGTAATAACGTCTAGTCATAAATAATTTGTGGATGGTGACGTGAGTTGTACTTCAGTCATACACACGTCATAATATCGATGTGATTGTAAAAATTCAGCCGAACTGTGATATAAAAATTGATTCGTTATTGAAGACACCGTTTGGGCGACATGTAAATTATTCTGGTACCAACAACGTTGGTGTAATGAAATTGCGTACTTTAAACGCCGTGTAATCTTTTTATTTTCGTTTTTCTACCCTAATGTAATCAAACAGCCTTTAAAATGATAAAAATAAAAACATTTTCACATTGTCTATTTAAACTAATTTCAACAGGATTAAATTACTTTTTTTTGTATAGAACATACATTAAAAATTAAACACAATTTAACTTAAATTTTTCAGTATATCCAAACAATTGCCACTACCTTATACAATAGGTTCACACCACCCAAATTCATAACGCTAAAAAATCAATCAAAAAGAGAATATTTTATCGTTTTTTACTATTGTTTTAGTATCTTGACTTGATAATTTATGACATTAATTGAGTTTTGATACTTCACGTACAACACATTTCATCTGTTAACTCATTTTATATTATTTTTTTCCAACAACCCATGTTAAATACGTATATTACATGTTGTATACTGTAAATCGTATGCCATTTGATCGTGGAAACTATTATTTTCAACTGTAAGTTTTTTTTCGTAGTTTATTGATAAGGTGCCTGTCGCAGACGCAAAAGCAATCACTGGACGAAAATTTGACATTGAGCCTGGTGCGGTGTCGTCGCAGTATCAATGTTATTGACGTTCAATCAGAAACCCGTATTGCGACGGCGTCCGCGTTCTGAAAACAGAATATCGTCGAATGTTTCGACAGTTTATCTAAAAGAACAAGACCGATATCGATCACGGCCGGGGTGTGACGTGGATGAAAAGGGTGTACAAAAAATAAAATAAAAATCACAACACACACTCACTAGCCAACTATACTGATACGATGGCGTGAAATTCTCCGCCGCCGCCGCCGACGACGAAGTGGAAACAGAGGGAACGTGCGAAAAGCTGTGTGGGCAGAGTGACGATTTTACGAGCGCAGTTGAGGCGGACGGCAGTGAAACGTGTGCCCATCAATATCAGATGAAACCCGTGATATTGAACACCGGAGGGCGTATGATTTGTTTTAATGACCCGACCGGCGCGGATCGCGTTGGGTACTGTTTTCATTATTTATTTTTTTCAACGTTTTTGTTTTATTAATAATATAATAATATAGTACAAGGGTCGCGGGACTGCGAGGGTGTGTCATCGGTAGTGTAATGAATTTCGACCGTGGCTTCCGCGAACGGCCGTGCGGGTGGTCACACACGGCCAATATTTTAATCACCGGTCCGACTACGGTTTCGCTGTCATTTTACGCGCGGTCGACGAACAAACAAAAACGATAATGTACGCTTTCCGATTTTCGATAAGCTCGTGGACCCGTGACGCGTGTTATAATCGTACGACATTAAAACAAAACCGAATTATTCCTATTTTGTCCTTGTTTTTCCAGTATGCTTGTTGGGCGATCGTCTAACGTGATGATATTTTGTAGCGTCGGGCAATCGTAAAACAACAACATCGAAAAAATAAATATTTTGTAATATTATTATTATCATTATTATTCGAGTACCTGTACAGTGTGCAATATCCGCCAACAACGAGCGCACGCGTTTTAACGGTGAGAAATATTTGCCTGGGCTGAACAGTGATTTGTATTATTATGGCTGGAAACGAAAATCGTGCGATAGTAAGCACCCTTAGCGAATTGAATCATGACACCGTGACATTATGGCCACGTGCGGTATCAGGAAACTCATTACTTATTACACTTGACACTGTCTCTCGGTTCGCGTATCTGAGCGCATTAGAATACGGCGATGAATAATGATTTCCCCGTGTATATTCGATATTGTCAAATGCACGTTAATTAATGTTCATTTTTTCGACTTCTCTCCATTAATTCGTTCGTACCAAAATTATTATTATACCTACGATACCTGCGCGCGTTGTTTTTTTTTTTTTGTTTCTTGCAAACAATTCACCAAAAATGTGCGATACAACAACACACGCCGTTCGCGATTTGTAAAACATATCCGATCTAAAACAAACTGGTACCTATATACCTCCCGGCACCAGTGAAATAGATTTTTTTTCTTTCGAAATATTGAAACGCGCTTAGCAATAAAACAAAGGCTGACAATTGAATTATGCGTATAGTATAATATGCACTACGTAAAACGAAAGAACGATGCGTCTGTTAACATTTTCCACTTAATGATGGCATTAATCGAAACGCGTATATAGTGGTAGTGGTGAGGGTGGAGATGATATAACTGCGGCTCTGTGAATCTTTCGATGGAGAACCAACGTCCCATGTACTTACCGCGTACGCATTAAGTTATAAAAACACTTTGGCTACGATTTATTTTTAGTGGACCATATCGATCGATCTAATGAAAACGAATAGCGTTTCGTCAGTTATTGAAATTCATAATGTTATCAAATGCGCTGCATTCGGTGATTCAAATTTTATTAATATGCCCGTCTAGGACGCCGCCATCGACACCATAGTAGTCATGTAATAACGTCGGCACATAAATAATACGTTGATGGTGATGTAAGTTGTATTTCTCGTACATAGACAATATCACGCAATTAGAATTTAAAATTCCAAAGAGTGGTGATATATAGATGTATTCTTTATTGAAAGACCCCGATCGGCAAAAAAGACTCACAAAATAAATATTTTTATTTTTTCAACAATAGTGTAATAAAATTGCCTACATTATACGCCGTGCAATATTTTTATTTTAGTTTTTCTACTCGAAGGAAATCAAACGACTTTTAAAATGATATGATTAAATTACTTTTTTGGATGGAAAATGCATTAAATATTAAACGTAATTTAAATTGCGATTTCACTCATCTATTTATTTTTTAAAAAATATTCACTAACAGATTAAAATATATAATATCAACAAATCAAAAAGTCGAACAAAATTAGCACGATTTTTCGTTTGGTACTGTGTATTGGTGTCTAGTCCTAATATTTATGATATTCATCGAGTTTTATTAGTCCGTCATACATACTTTTTCCACTAATTCATTATTCATCAACTTTTTCCATACGACGTAAATATTTACAGTGGACTACGTGGAGCTTGAAATCGAAATTAAAAATCAATATACCTATTTAATCTAAAAGATTTTGAAAATATTGGAACCAAAACCTTGCTGGATCTTTTATTTGATTTTTTTATAAGTCTAAAGCAGAACCGGTACTAATGTTTGATGGTAGATAATTTTTTTTTTTTGGTTCCAATTTTATTTATGTAGGTAAAAATAAATTAAATAAATAAATGTATTGAATTTGGCAATGTTGTAAATGCATATATGGATTTATAATTTTCTATTTTTATAATCTATAAAAGTTCCAATCCCAGAAAATGATAAAATACGAGCAGTTACAAAATATATAAATGTATAAATTGTTATTCACCTATATGTTAGTCAAAACCTATCGTAATTATAATGTCTCTATAGTTATGACTTTAGCGATAACTTAATCTACAAACTTAACGTATAGATACCTAAAGACCCCAATTTAATCGTATGTAATTTATTCAATAAAATCCATTATTTGAGTAATTATAAAATAAGTTATTGTTTTGATATTTCATCGCTATTCACATCACAACTGGTTATCTAGGCATTATGAATAGTAGATTAGTACACAATTCGTAAGTAAGTAATTTTAAACTTCGACGTATTTAAATGTAGTCGTTTTAATATGTACCTAAAATAATATTTTTGTTGAATTTAAGTTGAATGCAATTAAAGAAATATTCAGTCTTACAATGGTATTTTATAATTTCCATAACAATCGAGATTTTAATAAATATTCAAATGTGTAGTGCATCATGCTTCTATAATATACAATTTATAATATAATTAGGACTCATTTAGAGTCATGAACCATCCGAAAAAATGTCAATAAATTACCATACCATTATAATTTACTGGATTTTTAATTATTATTTGTTTTAAAAAATAGAAATTTATTAATTATACATTATTATTTTAAGAAAAGTTTTATTAGAAAACAAATTGTAAACAGAAGAAGTGCAGTGAATTTTTCGTAAAGTTTTTTAGTTTCCATCCAACTTTATCGTGTCTTCTAGACAGTTCAAACCAAGCTTCTACATAGAATAACATTGAAAAAATCATATACATTTATTTGTTACACATCGTTGGATTGTTTCACTTTTGGCCTTGAGTCAAAAACTTATGCCAAGCATATCATAATTTTATATTTGATATGACTCATAAATACAAATACTATAGTTTGTTATATTAGTTGTATGATATTAAACGATTTCATGGATTATTATTTTCCTAATACTATACATTTCTGTAATTTATTGATATTTATTGAAATAAATGACAAAACATTTATTTGAAATTTTAATTTATCAAACTGGGAAGTTTCAATATTTTTATTATTATTTTGTTAACGCATATCGATCCATGAAAATGTACAAAAACTTTAAGTTTAAAAACAAATACTAAATGATTTATCCTTAAAATTATTTTAATATCATCATCCAACTAATCATTATTTTATTTTCAGATGACTGACACTTTATATATTATAAATAATAATATAATGTCTTACTCAATCGATATGTTTAGTACAATTATAAAATGTCATGTTAGATACACACATTTAATTTAATACACAAAAGGATGAACTAGTTAAGTTATAATCTAAATTTTAGTCATCAAATATGTTTTATATTTATATATTAAGAGACTATTTATAAAAATCAAACTATGTATATATTATTTTAATGAACATTCACTTTTCTATGTCACTGGAAGTATGAATTAGTACTTAATAATATAATATAATTATATTATAAATTAAAAAAAAAAA
Organism: Pentalonia nigronervosa; assembly: GCA_014851325.1. Taxonomy (NCBI): domain Eukaryota; kingdom Metazoa; phylum Arthropoda; class Insecta; order Hemiptera; family Aphididae; genus Pentalonia; species Pentalonia nigronervosa. Next base: position 103,696 of record JACXSJ010000475.1, on the reverse strand, counting down.
TTATTATTATTATTCTTCATGAATAAAGTCTAAATACATTTTTAGAAAACTGATTGCAAAATAAACAATTTTTGTAAAATGTTAAGTTCGAGTGTTAAACTAATGAATCAAACATATCTAATAAGACGCTTTGAATTAACAAAAAAATTGTGTTTCTTGGGAGTTAAAAACAAAATCATAAATACCAATACGAGCGTGGATGTGTACCTATGTTAGTGAAATCGCTGAACTCTGTGAAATTGCCTACTGTAGTATAACGAATTGCGCTTGAAAACCGCAGTAATGTTCAAAGAGAGAATAAAAGAACACGAAAAGTAGGGCACAATATTTTACTTCACGAACGAATATATTATATCGATCAACTATAAGTGCGGCGTATTTCAATTTTTTTTCAGAACACTTGTAATAATATTATTTAAATTTAAAAACAATTCCGATATCATGATTCCGCTTTGCGCCGTATCATTATGTAAAGTCAATGCCGTTGCAGAAATATAAACAGTCACGATTTTATCGCAATGTGCGTTTATAACTACGTTCAATTGTTTGTTCGACAATAACTATGGTGTAAATACAACTTTACATTCGCGTCCAATAATTTAAACTGAGAATTTTAATTGAGACGACTAGTCGTCATATAATAAAACCAGTGAATTCATTCGATTTCTGTGGACCGTTTGCGTGTGCGGTTGTATCAGCGGCGATGCAGGTGGCGTGGGATTACAAACTAGGCGTATTTCGTCAATAATATTGTTAAAAATAATGTTGCGTCATGTAATTTAGTTTTCACAAAGAGGTGTATTAGGCGAATTATAACACTAAGAATAATTAACACTTTGAACTAGTAATAATTAAGTGGACTGTATTACAATGGTACATCACACAACATAGCAAACATGAAATTATAATAATAATAATAATACTTAAGCCCATATACAACTAGGGATGTAGGCGTCCACCTACTATATAATATAATAGTGACTAATTACTCGTCAACCGATAATAATAATAATGAATAAAACTAAAACCGTAGAATTATAATATAATAAATGCCACTCGACGGCTATAATGCATAATGCTGACATAACATCAAGCGAAAACAATATAATAACAATATATGTGTGGTAATGGGATAACAAATATATAATATAGATAAACCGCGTATCACTTGTGATACGGCGTTACCGCTTATGGGTTACTGCCGACCGCTCGACTATCCATAGGTCCATTTAACTGCAGGCGTATATATATATATATATATATATGTCTATATTGTGGCAAGATACCGCGCCGACGTCTGCTCACCTCGCTCAGGTCCCGCGACCCACACGATGATGGTTGCCGACTGACGGCGTACTTCGATAAGTAAACTTCGAATCGTACCCGCGTACGATCACCACTGACCCGATCGTTGTTCTTATAGGCGAAAGCCGGTTTACATGGTCCGGCGACGGGGGGTGGGGTTCTCTTCGAGAACATTCGGTGCCTTATCGGCGGAAACCCATGACAAAAATAAACATTGTCGCCGCCAGAGTCGGTACCGAACAAATAATATAACACTTTTCCAATATACCTACCGATTGTTTAAGTGCATTTCTATGACATCGTTTTCACGGTAATAAATGACGTCATTGGTGATGTTGGTTGATTGTGTGTGTGTGTGTGTGTGGGGGGGGGCAGAGAAAACGCCGTTTCGGAAGCATAGCCACCATACGACGACCCGTAAAATTGCGTACAGTATTCGTGGACGACTTTATGCGACCGACGCAGCATCTCGGTGGTTTTTATCACCATTTTTCCATCATTCTTCCTCTTTGCCACAGCCGACGAACGAGTGGGTGGGCGGGTGGACGACGACACAAATCATGCGCCATTCTTCTTCTCACCGTCTAGCGTTGGGTTAGGTTTTTTTTTTTTCATGTAAAGCGATAAAACACATTTGTGCGGGGAAAGGGGAAAGGGCGCACACGGTCATTTACCGTCTGACGTGTCTATTCGGCGGCGGGGCCACGCCGTTTGCCATGTTTTATTCATAAAAGAAAAAGAGAACGCACACGCGGAGAATCGAACAAATATTTATCCGGGGCACACGCGCGACCGATGAACAGCAGCACCAGACGCCGCTGAAAGACACCGCACGCGCGCGAGTTACCCGCCGCCGCCGCCGCCGCCGCCGCCGCCGCCTGCACGGTGTGTCGTCTTGTTTTTCCGTCGTTCCTCGTCCACGCTTTGCGTACGTGTACATCGCGCCGGGAAATTCTCCGGTCTTATATCCGCGCGCGAGCCCTGCAGAAACATATAATATTATGTCACCCGTACACATTTATTATACGCCGTGCGTGTTCGGGTGGTTTGTAAGCGCACATGCGTGCATATACATATATTATTAAAATACATAATATACACACATATACGTGTATACTTGTAGTCGAATGGCCGCGAGGCGAATGATTTATAATAATCATATATTTGTATATACAGTATAATATGTGATATATCCCATCGCGTTGAGCCGGGGCGGCGAGTATCGGCGGGGTCCGGCGCGGAGCGGTAGAATGGTAGTCGTACTATATAATATATTATATAGTGATCGGTGTGGCGGTTGTGCCGGGTGGGTTGAGGGGGTTAAAGGATTTAAACGGTCCGGAAAAACCGACCTCCGACCCGGGCCCATATTATAATGATATTGCGCTACGTATGTGTGTACGGCGATTTTTCGGTGTCGCCGAACGACGAAGAAAATATGTGGCTCGAAAACAGCGGGGAGGAGGTTTATGAAACGTTGTCGAGCGGCGGTATAAACCGTGGAGGAGGCCGCCGTAATACGTGTATTAAACACGATGATAAATTTACAACTTTTGCATTCGGATCCACAGCCGTTTCCGACCCCCCTCCCGCCCCCGATTTCCTCGCGCACACGCGTAATACAGCTACTGCTGCTGTCGTGGCCTTTGTACCGTCTCGGACCGCACTGGGTTACTCTGCCTATGCCGCAGACACCGCGATAATTCCGTACACGGGAGCGCGCGCTGCGTTTGGTTTATTATAGAGCGCCACCGCAGACACCGGAACACGGGGGGACGAATGGTAATAATAATTTCTGTCGCACAGTGTTAACCGTCCTTATGAGACGTCGATCGGAAAGTGGGAAAACGGAACGACGACTGCCAAGCAATGTCTCTTATATGAGATACGAAAGACGACAGCAACTTTCCATACGCAACACCACGCCACACGATCATATTAAAAATTTTAAGCCCGAAACGCCATTGGACACGGCAACTCGCGTAATATTTTTTCTAATGTCATTACGAACACCAGGATGAGCGGTCGTGAGACCCTGCGGGTCTTTTCATTTCGGCTACAACTGCAAATATATAAAAATTACAACTATGTACCTATACACGCGTGTACCGCAACGTGCCACTACGCATCCGACTGAAACGGATACTACATAAATTACACGATAAAATAATAATTTAATTTTAATTTTAACGGTTACGTATACCTAAAACCCTTACCTATATGTACTGTGATTTAATTTGTTGTCATTGAATTAACGTTACGCGTTATATTATGATAATATAGATATCGACACAGAACATTGACTAGAATAAGCGTTAAACCGAAGTAAATGCCGTCGTTGTTTATTTTCTATCACATTCTGTTGCGGTGGAACAAACATAAGAATTTTAGATTATAATATAATTTAACTGCTTCAAACTTAATATTTTTTTAGGAAATTATACAATTTTTCTTTAAAATATTTACAAACTCATTTAATTATAAGTTATACATTATAACGCCGAGTTTCTATGATACATTAACAGCTTTTTTATGAAAGTTTTATGGTATTCTTTGAAAAATTAATGACAAATGTTAAATTTAGTTTTTACTACAAGATTTTCAGAGTATCTGTCATAATTTCTGAATATAATTTTAAGTACTGTTAAGTTTAAAATTATATTTTCTAATTTTTTATTGAAATAAGCACAAAGTATTAAAAGTTTTACATCATTATAGTTCACAAAAATTTCATATTGTATAGTGATTGTTAGCATGATATTTATGAAACATAATGAAATGTAGATTATTTTGACCAGAGGTTTAATTATAAAAAAAAAACCTATATTTCTGAATTCAGATTATTGATAAAATATCGTCATAACACCCAAAATGTCTTCTAATAATTGCAACAGAGTCAGATGTATTCACAATAGTAAAACAAAATATTTATATTTACGTAACTATTAAGTACTAACCGTACAATTATGTTTATTGAATAGTATAGCAACTTTTAATTGAGTAAATTGAGAGCTATTATTTACGTAGTGATGAATACAATAAACTATGAACTATTTTATATTATATATTATGCATGCCATTACATGCGTTTAATTTTTAAATACGGATAGTCTCATAAATATGTTTATTATAACGACGTTTATATTTAATGTTTTAATTCTTCGAAAGCCCTATATATTTTTGTAACATTTGTTTTAACTACAAGATTTTTAAAACAGCTATCATAATTTTTGGATATAATTCTTAATACTGTTAAATTTTAAATTATATTGTTTAGTATTTTATTGAATGAATTATAAAGTATTAAAAATATTTTATTATCTAAAAAACAATGTTACTTATATAATTGGAAATAATTTAATCTTTTTAGAACACTATATTTTAGCGATATATAAATTGAGATTTCAACGCATCAACAATTTAAATATTTCTGTTGTAAAAAAAAATATGTGGTCAAATTTGTGGAGAAACCATTAGCACTAGTATTCCATGGTAGTTTTACGCCACTTGAAGTGAGTTAGTAGAAGCCCAACCCATCGACTATATTCACGTTAGATCTGGATGAAATATTACCAGGGAAATGATTCGTAGTTGTACACTGTAGGTTATTTATAACCAAAGAAAAAGTAGAAACGAAATATCTATACGCTGTAGGCACGCGCATATATGTATTTATCTATTAGTACATGGATATATATATATATGTATGTAATATATATTCATTTCTGTAGCGTCCCCTTTTCCGGCCTCATATGCGCACAAAAGGCAGATATTTGAGAGCCGAACAAAAGCGGAACACCTCAGACGGTACACGATAATTGGAACTCGTGTCTCCTTCGACGGAAGTTCCACCTTAACATTATCTTCTTGTTCAATAAATTTTCTTCCCGCCATGTCGGCGGTTGGTAGCTAAAAGAGGTTTTCGCCTTCTAAAACTTCTTTTACCTCCAGCTTTAAATCGGATTTTGTCGTCATTCCATAAAGTATAATATATACATTTGTATTTATCATTGATAGTTTCCCAACACCAAACATTATAATATTTTTAGCTGTAGATCTTGCCTTTAAATTATATTAAAAAACTTTTAAGTCTTAATTTCTTTTGTAGTTCATTCATTTATTACATTTGTTATTATTAGTTACTTTCAAAGATGTGCATTATTATTTGTGTACAATATATACTTGTCTCAAGATATATAAGTTCTGATCTATACATCAGTTAACTATATCAAACGAAATCTCAGATAAAGTATTTAATAGTAGGTACATATTGTATTATCAAAGTAGAAAACTAAGTTTAAAATATAAATACACCTATTATTTTATAGTAATATTCATACTCATTAAAATATATATAATATGTATACAAAAAGTATTGTAATGCATTAAAAATTCATATACTGTCAATAGTACATGTATATGATTATTGATAATTCAGTAAATATTTGATTAAAATTGTTTGAAACGAATAAAAATGTATAAAATTATTATACAAATAATGCTGAAGAAAAGAATACTTCTTTAAAACATAATTTATCATTGTGTATTGTTTATATAATAATATCTCGTATAATCTATACAGGTTACATTAAATACCTAGATTTAAGTTCTTGCTTCATTTACTTTAGTACACATGCTATATGTCATAACATTTATAAAGAATGATTGCTTTTAAATAAAGATTTTGAGTACAGAACAGTCAAAATAAAGCTTGTTGATTTTTATTCAAACATTTAAAAATGTTACTGTCGGTGTTTTTTCTTATACTTCAAAAAACTACAAAGAAAATCGGAAAATTACCTTTTCAAAGCACCATATAGATAAGATTTACGATCTATAAAGGTCTAATGTTAAACTTTGAAGAACATTTTTGGCTCCAAAAAAAAAGTGTTTGCTGTAAAAGATAAAAAATAAAACACCGCAGTAAAACCTTTACATTATTCGTTTCACGTAGAATTTAAAATATAATCTAACACAGTTATAACATTTAAACTTTAACTAATTTTATATTTTTAGGTATCGAGAATTTATAGTTATTAGTAATACTTAGTCACTATAAGATAAAAATTATACACTGCATAAACAGTGTTGGCTTGATATAAATAATGATATATTATTGATAATGGTTAGGAAAAGCTTAACTTGTCTTTTGCCCATTGGATGTTCACCATTCAATTAGTGAACAAAAGTTTTAAAACTAATTAAATATTTTTAACAGCTCAACATTGTTGCACTTGTTCCTCTTGTTTCTAGATTTAATATTCAACTAGAAATCAGACCATTTATGCGTGTCCAATTAAAATTAAAATAACTGAATTCATGCAATATACCTTGTTCCATCATTGAATGCAAAATCACAGTAAGTCATACAACGAGTTGTAGAACATTCACTGTTAAAAGAGAGCGAAAAACGGCGGGGTAAAGAGCTGCGTAAAATAATATCGTCCTGGAAAAGGTCTTACGCGGCGTTGAATGATAGGAAATGGCCAAAATTAAAATCTTATTTTGTGCGGCTTTGGTAGCGTAGGTAAAAAAAAAATCGCGTTTTACCGTGAATTCTCATTATCGTGGCGTCCATGACGGGGAGCATGATATATATATATATATATATATATAGGTGTGGTACGTGCAATATGCGAACACGGCCCTGGTGAAAAAATGGCGTGTGATGGTAAAGTAGGGAAAATTCGAAAAATAAGAAAAAAAATCAAGGAATAAAAATACCGAAGCCGAGGACAAACTCGCTAGATGGATGTGATAATATTAAAACGTAATCTACGCCGTCGAGTACAGTATTTTCTTGCCAAGTGTTACAGCGGTTGCGTTGGTAGAGGTCGGGTTTGTGGGGACGGTAGATATAAATAAATATATATATATATATATATTATATTATATAAAAGATGTATCTGATGTTGAGATGGGTTTGCACAACTCTCCTTAACAAGTTTTTACATTGGATGGGATTATGATCTCTGGTGCATTGGCGGAACGTACGATAGGGATGAAAACTAAAAGGAAAACAACAGGCCTGCGAGTTAACAAGAGGAATAAAAACATTGCGCGAACATTGACCAAAACATCTTAACTTTTTTTGACGTTTATTGTTTACTGATTCTTTAAGACTGAAATTTAAACCAGGCTAAGATTTTGGTTTGCGTCCGTCAACTTTCATTAATCGCGTTAATCCACTGTACGATTTTGTAGTATACAGTGTAGATACTTCGGGCGTAGACATTTTATTATAACCGAATGTTTTGTGTTTTTTTTACCATCATAGAAACAAAGATTTTTATATGCATTTTTCCTGATCTTGGACATTCAATTAGCCACAAAATACTTAAAACTTCGATGTAGTGACAAACTATAACCGAAACAAAAAAAAAAAATCAACTTCGACTGTTGCGCCGTTCCACTTAACAATGCAAAATTATTTTTTACAAGTAACCGGCACAAGAATATACGTTTTGATTTTATATTGTGTTCTCTTCATTTTATTTTTATTTTTACATAACTATGTAAAAAGATAAACCTGAACGTAATTCAATATATCAAAATTAGAAAAATAAATTGAAAGAAGGTATCAAAAAAATGGAATTTTTTATAACGTTACCCAATAGAGAAAAAATACTTTAAAGAAGGCACTTATTGTTTGTTTATTTCATTTATTTTTACAGAAATCCTAACGAACTTATCAATTATTTTGTTTCTTGTTTTTTTTCTTAATATTTGTTCCCACCTAATCAATGTATTTCACAGACTCTTTCTTTTATGTTCACATAAATTATCGTCCTTTGTTAAATTCATGAAGTATTTACATTTAATTTAACAACATTACAAGATGTGTTTGTTACACCATTTACCTTTTCGAGAATAAAATTTCAAATACAAATATCCAAACAATTATTGATTACATATGCGGGTGTTTTTTACGAAGATTATATATAAAACTTTATGTATAGTTATTATGTATGATAGGGTCGTATCCACCTACTCGAGACGCTATAATGTGATCCTTGAAAATTGGGTACTTTTGATCCGATACAGCAATATTATGTTCCTGCATCCCTTATGCCGATATTCCACTGATATTTTCTGAAGTACACCGTCCTCATAGTCGTTCACGTTCATTCGTTATTACGTAGGTATATTATTATGTCACGGTGAGATGCGTGTGCAATCGTATACGTAATTAACCCTCGTTGACGCGTGCTTTAGTGAATTAAAAACTAAAATATCGTTCTTAGAAAATGTTTGATATTTAGATAAAATAAGTTATTGTCTAAGTTTTGTGTTGTTTAAATTTTCTAACAACTTAATGGCTAGGTTACAAATGAAACGAACAATATTTCGCATGCGCTTTTTCCATGCTAATTAATACAATAACACAAGCAACTTAACTTATCCATTAAGTTAAAACACACGCTCTACGACACCGTGTGCGTTATTATTACATTATGTGTTTGTACGGAGAACATGTTGAATATTTATTTTTATGAAACGTATACTACATACAAGGTACTAATTGTACAAACAAATTCATATTAAAAACAGAGAAGTAATTAAACATACTGCGTGTCAATATTTGTAAAATGGTAAAATAATAATAATAATAAGCCTAAAAATTTATTTTTTTTAATTTTGAAACAAACATAGTATTAAATAGTGTTTTGATAAATTAAATAAAATAAAATGAATGTTGTTAATAAATAGTGATTGTGATAATTGTATTTAAAATAATAATATAATATGTAAATAGTATTAATTAATTTTTGGTTTTTTTTTTTTTACAGGTAAGAATAATTATGTTCACGACAATGGATTTTGCAGAAAAAATATTCCAAACAAAGTACAAGTAATAATTAATAATTTTTACACTGGTATTAATATAATATTTTGTGTCTTTGATATTTAAATTTAAATTTTGTATATCATAAATTATAAAAATATAATTTTTTTTTTAAACTTTGTTCAATTAGTTTCGACATTTGGTTAATAATGTGATTTTTAAATGTAAAATACTAATTATTTAGCACCAAAAATGTATATCTTAAGTATATAAAAAACATTTTTAAATTAAGGTTTTTATTTTCAACTTTTTTTTTTATGCAGCAAATATTTATTCTTATTTTTGTAGTTATATAATTGTTATGAATATATTAATAAATATGACTATCTAATCAATAGTAGCAATCAATTGCTTAAAACATTAAAAGTTAAGAAGAATAAAGTATCTGATTCTGTGAATTGTTGCACTAATTAAACCGAAATAATATCAAATATTAAATGTTACACATTAATTATATATTATAAAAACGTACAATACTAATAATAATAAATAATTATTTATAAGTTTATATTAAACATGATTTTACTTACTAAATAATTTAAAAAAAAAAAATAGTTTTTTGCTTCAAAAACTAAAAAAGAGTTAGAAAACATAAAATATCATTCTGTAAATTATTTTATATTATATAATATAGACCAGCGTTTATCAACTTATGGTATGCGGAAAGCTCACAGGTGATACGTGAAGAAAATCTCCTTTTATAAAAACAATTGGAATGAATCATTTTTTTGGCATTAAATATTATTTGTTTTATTTGATATTAGCTGGTCTTATAAAATATCGACGGCTTGGAGTTATAACCTGAGATAGGCGTGGTTCTTGTGCATTAAATTCTTATATTGTCATAATTATGTAGTTCCGAATAAAATACAATTCCATACGTCTTGTAAAACAACGTATACATTATTGATTTAATGTTGAGAACCATTGAAATAAACGAATGTACCGCGTTTTATTTGCCTATAGTTTCAATTTGTTTTGGATTGATTAAGTAAAAAAAAAAAAAAAAAACTATTTACTTTAAGATATTTATCTGAGTTCAATATTATACCTGAATACGCCGTGAGATATTTATATGATGAACCATGGTGTTCTGACATTTGCCGAGTCGGTATTCCGCCGTACTATATAGTTTGGAAGGTAATATTAAATAACGGTAATAATACCCAAGCGTTTTTCTTTTAAAAGACATAGCGTGTGTTACGGATTTGGCAAACTTTAAATCTCCATATACATAATACAAGAGCCACGGCGAGTGCGTAATGGAAGAAAACTGTCTGTAAAACTGCAGTCCTTCTAAAGTTCAGTGGATTATTTTAAGTCACCTCTCATATTAGGAGACACAGACGGGCATCGGGGACGGTGGCACGACTATATTATTATTATAAACTAGGTACTGCATAGGTTGTGCACGGTTCAAAAGCGTTTTTATGTTTCGTTTTTCATACACGTATCCGCCGCCGTCGTCGTATTATGAGAAAGTTCCTTATATATTTATATAGAGTGCGTATATAGCAGTCGAACGCCGCCGCCCGGGAATCCCTTCGATCGCAACCACCACTCGGCGGGGAACACGACGCTGCTGCAGCCGTAGTTAGCGAGGGAACCGAGAAATTTAGCATAGAGATTACGGTTGGCCCGGCGACAATACCGTCGACGGCGGTGTCGAAGAAAAAGTTTCCGGGTCCGCACGCACAACCACGCCGCCGCGACAAGCCGGCGCACATGGTCAAACGTGTTTAACCGTGTATTATGTTATTCTACACTATTATTATTGTAATGTCGTATACCCCGTACACTCACTATACGCACGCACCCTCCGCACAATATGAATATGTATGGTATTGAACTTTTAAAATCCATTTGTTAACATAATAATATCTTATATTTACATAATATTATCAACGTGCCGTGCACACCTATGCTATATGCACTGTATGTTAATGTTAACTGAGTATTATTGCGCACAACACCCGTTTAATGGTATAATGTCTGCCCGCGAAATTATTAACATCCCGGTTGACGTACGAATATAACATAATAATAATAATAATAATATATGCACTGTCGTATTCGAACAAATACGATTTCGGAGCTCCTATATTATCATATCATTTACAACGTTATTTCGAATTTAACGAGGTTTAAAATTGGCAATGACTTTATTTTATATTCAGAAGAACGTTAAATTCTATTTAGATCATAAGAATCCAATAAAACATTTGTCATTGAAAACGAGAATTATATACATCGTTACAAAAACGTGCTCGGTTTCACTAACTACAAGTACCTAAACCGTTGAATTATTTTTAAATTTCCTCAAAAGTTGGTTTAATTAAATCGAATTAAATTACAGAAAATTTCAGTCATTATTGGTATTCGATCATGTGTTATGCACATTTTTAGCGTCGAAATGTTTAATATAATTATGCGCAATAGTTATTGTTTTCGCTCAACGGCGTTATGATTTTATTTTTTTTAACAACATAAATACGTGTTTGCATAGTATTAAATTCTATAAAGTACGATATAATATTTTTTATGAATTTATTATTTCAATGTCAATAATGAGTAGGTAAAATTGCAGTTTCTACACAATGATATTAATATTATTTACATTTACTGATACCCTTGTACATATTTATATAGCTCAACAAATACATGTATATCGTGTAGTATACTAAATATATTATATTATAACATAACATACATTATACAAAGTTATATAAGAAAAAATATTTCATATTTGTACACGTCATATACAGAAAAAACTGTTAAATAATGAAAAATATTACAAAGTCGTGTGTGCAGCTATTAACAAGTATATTAGTTTACATTATACAAGAAATGAGTATCCAAGGAAATTATCTAAAAAGAATCTAAGGTATTAAAATATATCATCTATATTTTGGGGAAATAATTTATTTTCATGTTTAACAATGCGTTTATATAATGAAAATATCTTTTGTTTAATTTAAATCTTATGTAAATGGAAAAATATTCGTTTTATAAATCAATATTATTGTTGTACACGATACTTATAGAGTATAACTTTGGATATTGATTTAAAAATGTATTTTATCAGATACTAATGCAAAGACATTTTTATTCATTACAATTAATATTTACATTATAAAAAATACTTCTAAATATTATTTTAATCGCACGTAGAGTAACATAACATTCATGCAGTTATTTTTTGTCATTTGAAGTAATTAAAAATCTTTGTTCCCAATAAATAATTGAATACTGTTGTTAATAACAACACTATTTGTTCAAATGTCCGAGGAAAATAATGTTTTGGTTGTTAACAGTAAAATTATGTTTCGGAAAATATTAATATTGAAACATATGACGGGACTCAATATATGCAATTTTACTACACTATTGTGTAAATGATCATTTGATCAGTATCAAACATAACTAAAAAATCAAAAGTAGTTGCACCATGATATAATAATTGTACTCGTACTATACATTTTTCGAAATCCACTAAAATAAATAAATTGGTGATTCGAAAAGATTAATTTATAGATAAATACATATTTTCAACACAAAAATATCTTTTTAAATATTTTAAAATCAAATAATACAAAATATTATGTACCTACTTAAGTATAATTCTAATTATTTTATAAATGTTTTAAATGAAATATCAGTTTATTAGTTTATTTTTTAATAAAATGTTTACAGAAATATTAGTTTCACAGAAATAATATTGTATAATAAATTATTCAAATTACTTCTGAATTATTACTATATTAATCATTATTAATTATTAAGAATAAAACAGTTGAGAACTTTTTGGGCTGTTTTTACTGAACATTATAATCTATTAGGTATATTATTTAAAAAATATGAACTGTTAAATTTTTTTTATTTTATCATATAAATTACAAATGTTTAATAATACGTTTTTTTTTTAAGTATTTGGTTTCTGAATACTGATATTTAAAAAAAAAAAATATTTGAAAACTTAATTTAAAAAATAAGATTGAATATTTGTATTAGAATATGATATTATTAATCTTAATAACATTCAATATTTTATAATATCGTTTAACACAATACTTAAAATTACCTATAATAGGTGTAGATTTTAATATTGACTGTCACTATATAGTCAATCACTAAAACGCCAATGTAGTGTGTCAAAAAATGTGAAATTATAACACTTTTTAAAGGTATCTAATATATGAATCGATAAATTAATGTGAAATTTTTAACATTATTATTTTAAAATCAAAACTCCTTTTTTTATGAATAATTTTATAATAAATTCTGTAATAATGTATGTGAGCTCCATTATTTTTTACTGAGAAAAACACAGATGTTAAATTACATAAATATTGATACCATACAGCAAATATTATGTAATACGCCTCATGTAAATACATAAAGGTAATATTTTCTTTTACTATCAATGAACTTAACAGTCATTGTTCTTAAAACTTTTTACTCTTTTGGAATTGCCAGTGTCCACCAGGTCGGAAGGGTACATTCCACTTTTATGGACGTGCGACCAATGGCCCGTAACGACCGTACCCCTGTCGAAATACCCCGTTCAAGAACAAATATAATCCTAGAATAAAACGTCTCCTATGGGCCTAGTTCCACTATAGTGCACCTTGAGAGTGTGAAACATTTTCGACAACGGCTAAAGGTCAGTCGATTCATACAATAAAGAAATTTCTTGACATCGGAATCTCGCTCGATGCAAGAATAATGTTAAAAAAAAGAGAAAACACACTCAAAACCCAACGTTTATTAAAAAGCGTTATTCTTTTTATTCTTATTTTTTTTTTTTTTATTTGAAAAGAATATATTCATTGAGAAATCCACAGAGATTGTAGATTGGAAATTTTATTGACTTTTAATTAATTTTATCTGTCCCAAAATACATTAATTTTGTGGTAGACGATAAGTTAGTTAGATCTTTTATATAATTTATTTTAAAATATAATTAAACGCTTTAAATAGAATATTAAATGCACATAGACTTCTTATTCAATACCATTACTTTGTATTTATATTTTGAGAATATATAAGTTACAATGTAACTGTTACATATAGACTAAGATAGTCGTATTGTATTTTGTAGATCGATAAAAACCAGAATGATATAATATTATTATACTTTTCGATTCAGCAATAATCATTATTCATTACTATAAATACATTCGTAGAAATTAGTTTAATACCACTATTAAATTCTAATATTTTTAATTTCCTATTACAATTTTGTTCATTATAAATTCCATACATTTTTTTTTTTAAAAATATAAAATTGTTTTTTTTTTTATATAAATTAAGTGATACGCCGATATTTATATTCTTGACACTCTTAAGTTTTAATATTTATTTTGAGTTGAATTACACAGTACAATGATTTTTTTTTTATTTCATCTTTTTCAAATTATAGTTTCAGCTCTGTACATGTACATAAAAAATAAACAATTATTCTACAAACAATATAATATAATATTTGTGTAAACCATTTTCACATGAATATAAACAAACGATATTATTCTCCATTACACAATATACTATTCTGGTTGCAAAAAACTTCGTACAATGCAAATGTTTACGCATTACCAATGTTGTAGTGTTTTTAACTGCTACACCATAATCCATTTTATAATATTCAAATCGTTTCCTGTAATCATTTATTTAACTAAACGTATATAACTATTCATATTATTTTCAACAATAATGCACTGGAAACTAAGAGTTGGTCTGTTTACTGATATCTCGACAAACTTCCTGTGATGCTGATGCGTACCATTATTCGCTCCCGATAACCTTAAAGTATGTCGAAGCCATTATATATTGTGACATGATGTATAAGTGTAATATAATTTATTCAACTTAAAATATATTCACACAAATTTATTTGAGTGTAATTTTAAAACGTGCAGATTGACGGGTAAAAAAATTGTCAAACCTTGAATTTTGAATAATAAACCCATCTATGTATTTCATAGGGTTTGCCAGATTCTTACATCATACATACTTATGTGTTTAAGTGTGTATTATGTGTTATGATGACAATGACATAGTTTTTGGTTCATTTTGTTTTCTGAATGAATGCGTACACTCTATACAGTGGCAGTCAGCAGTATAATCGCTATCTATATTATCCATCTCTGGTGGAATATTTAATAAAATATACCCCGATTGATGACCAATTTGTTTTTTTATTATATCACTTCATATAACTTAACTTAAGGTTCACATCAACCTCCTCTTTGATCGAAACGTTGCTCATGTATAAATTATCATTCACCTACATGATTTCAAGGTTTACGACAAATACACTTTAAAGTTATCGTCGTGTGACCCAAATTGCGTCTCAGATATTAGTCTTCGATATAGAGGTTTTCGGTTCGATGACAAAAAGTACATGCATGAAAACGCGAATTCCAGATGGATGGATGCAATCCAATTTGTGCGCACTCGTAAAAACGACACTCGGAAACTTTTGAATGACTAATTTGGATGCTTTTTCTTAAGGTTTCTCGACACGTTTTGATAATCGTGACCTTAAAAAATGTATTACATGTATATTTTTGTTAAATATCAATAAGCTACTTTTGCGCATTATAATATAGTTACAAATTTCAAATATACATAAATGTTTAATAGATTTTTCTTATTTGACAAGTTATTTTAGTAATTTTCATTTTTTTAATTCCAATGCATAAACTCAATGTACACGTTTTTGTAATATTGAACAAAATCAAACATTTTTATCATATTGTAATACTTTTTGAGTTAATATTAATATTTTTATTTTACATCAAGTAGGTACTTGTTAATACATTTTTAATTATAAAACAATAAAACAGTCCTAGATTTCAGTTTTTATAGTTTTTGAGTATGAAGCTATGATAATAAATTTAAACGTATGTTGTTTTATAACACAAAATGTATATTCAAATATATATATTTTAATTAAATGTAAAATGTGTACATTGTGTATTATACATATATAATATAATTACATAATGTTTATATATATTACATATATTTGGAGTATTGATACTTTTATACGAAAACATAATTTATTTTTTATTTGAAATTACCCATATTATAATTTGGTATAGTTAAGTTAATTCTTATAATTATTTACTTCTTTGACAATACAGTTATGATCTATGTATCAGTATATAATATCTAATAACTTTAAATACATTTTAAATGAATTTATATATATGATAAGAACATTGTTTAATAAGTAGGTTGGCAAACAAAATATAATGATCTGGTTAGTAGTTTATGTTTAAACACCTTGGATAACTTTTGGTTAAACATAAATTTAATTAACATAGACCACAATTTATTAATATTTATCTTTGGCAGGAATCCTTTTTTTTTTACGAATTTACTATAGTTATTCATCGAATGCGATCATGTTTACAATTTGAGTTATGTAATTCGTCACTATTATAATTTTTAATTTATTTTTTACTCAATGAAAAATATTGAAAAAATAAATAATCAGCAAAAAATGAAAAGCAGGGCCAATCGTTCACACAAATCTTGTAATTTGATTTTATTCATGAAAAATTGTTAGCATTTGTTAGTTTAAATATTTAAAATAATCTAATGCACTGAAATAATTACTCACACACACACACACAGATAAAACAAAATTGCCTATCTCAAACTCCGCATTAGTTATATTTTATTCGTTTCCCTTTGATCAATTAAAAATAATAAATGTATTCTTACCTTAATTAAAAACTTTAAAGTTTAAAAATTTTCGAATGTAATTCAAAAATGTAAATATTCCTTTTAAATGTTTTAATAAAATTGAAATTCAGTCATTTATTCTTCAAATAAGCAAAGCAAATATACGTCTACTCACATACATTATATATATTTGAAAAAAAAATATTTGCAATTAAATGAGATGATAATTATTGTATTAAGTTCATTTTATACATTCTTGAGCGTGTTTAAAACAATTTATAATACGCATAGATTTAAACTTTTTTAATTAGAGTTATTATGCGCGCGTTTTTACTTTGATACCATTCATTTGCATCAGTTTCGACGCATATATAATGTTGTATATAGTGTTATTACAGTTTTCGACCAAAAGAACAGTAAACACTTTCAATCAGCCATGTAAATCAGTAAAAGTGCAAAAGAAAAATAATTTATTCCATTAAGTGAGCCAAACTCTTTTTGAGTGCTGAACATAGTAAATCGTATTAGATCTATTGCGAACGCGGCATTATTGTCTAAACAGTATTTGAAATCGACAAAGTCAGAAAATTTAAAACGTTTTTAAAGTTGTCTAAACGACGGTGTAGGTTACAGTTATATAGCACATCGGGTCGTTCCGATCCCATACAAGTATGCGCAAATGATAGTGTGGCGCGTGGCGATGGGCGAGATCGAAACGCACTGCAAACACGCGAGAGCCCGTTCACGACTGTAACCGCGGTTTGGGTTGCGGTTAAACGTCACCTCTCCCCACCACCGCCACCTCAAATGGGAAATATAGCCACAGAAGTGTATAGCAGCGGGCGCGGGGAATATTGTACCTATACACGCGTCGGTGTCATGTGCGGGGGAGTCCAAAGTCGTTTATTTGCCATTATAGGCATTTTCACGGTCCATGAAACGGCCGACTTATGTAATATTGTTATACATATACACACCCAGACCCGCCCCGGCCGTCCCGACATAATAATATCATACGTTATACACCCACCGTCCTGCGTGTTACCCACATAGTCTCGTCGGGTGTTTACATCGGTTTTATTTCGTTGTTACATGCGCGCGCGTGTACGTGTGCGTGGTGTTCCACGCGCGCGCGCACAGATTTTGACGTGGAAAAAAACCGTATCCCGCCCGTTATACACGGTCCAACGATCGGCACGAGAAATTATCGGTTTCGCGTGTGCACGCCGTTAATGGTACGCATCGGCTATTTGTATGAAAAAAATAAACCACCACATAAATACACACACAATACGTATGGTATATATTGGCTTGGTGTGCGACGCGAAGACGACGGAGGTCTGAGGGACCGTATTATTGTTATGTACACGGCGAAATTTGGCGGTCGACCAAGCCGAAGAGGCTGTCATGCGTGTCGCTGAAACACGATGCGCGTAGTCCGCCCGCCCCCTCCATCACCCCATCACAATGTCCGCGGTTTGGAGGGTGCACGAGATGGGGATGGAGTGGAGCTTGAGTTGGTTATTTGGATGGCTGGGGAGGGGGGGGGGGGAGCGGGATTCGAAATTCGAAGTTTTGGCGTCTAATGACGTGTGTATTATATAAGGTCAGAAATGCGTAATGCGCGAGGCTCGGCCGGAGTCTATAGTCAATAGATCGGTACAACCGATGACGGCCGTTTGTCGTGCACGATTCGGTGACATAGTTGTGCAATTTAACTTTGTTAGAATACAGAAATTCGTTCGACTTGTAATATATAAATACCAATCATAAACGCGCGTAAATAATTATATATGCAATATAATACAATTATAATGATATTAAAAAATAAATTCTGGGTGAAGTTTTTAAATACAATAAAATAGTTTTTTTCATTCCACACTTTACCAGCAACTACGTGCGAAATTAACCTATTAGGCGGTTAATGTCTCGTACCAATGAGGATCCCTCCTTCCTTATGTCTGTTCATAAAAATATATAATCATTATACTATCTGTACCTATACTGTAAACTTGAATTGTTACTTTGTTAATATCTTAATATTAATATCTTTATTGTACTTTAACTTTTGTAAAAAAGTACTACGCCCGTAAATTTTTAAAAAATAAAATAATATAATGATCAGAAAATTCAAATATATAATAAATATATATTATTTAAAATAATTCTCTACAGATAAACTAATTTAGTATTTGTCATCCATGTTATAATTTTACATTTCACGGTGACATCGGATTTGTAACACTAATCAAATATCGCAATTTGCATTGAATATACTTTATTATAAAACTAATTACATAGTGATTATGCTCAAATCGATGTACATGTTCCTCCTAAGGCGTTATGTTCAAAATTAATTAGCACTTTGTTACTTATCTCACTTTTAATTTTATTATATTTAATAAAGTTTAGAATGGAAAATAATATAAAAAAGAACTATATAGTCTTCGAGTCATCCCTTGTCAAATAATGACTGATCTAAATCAAATTCAGTTTAAAGTGTTGTTACAAAATGTTATAGTGTCGTTTTTTTTTTCATTTTTTGCTTACACTTTTGGTTATTTTAATAAGTTTTTCCTTCTCCTCTCAACACCGGTCTCACGGATATAATTTTTTTGGCAACCACAATAAAAACACGATGGAACGGCGTTGTGGGATTTATGGTCGGTTGATTGAGTTTGACGACAGAATGTACTCAAGAATTGCGCGCTTTATTACGCTATACGTTTTGTTCATCTGTCTTGTTGTTATTAAATTGGGTGGTTTAAAGGCTATAGTCGGCGAGAATGAAATGGGACGCAGAAAAATGAACGTGTACACGAGAACTGCTCTCGCTCTATCACCCTCCTCTCAGCGACTCGCGAATTACGTTGGTAACATTTCCCAGGGAAACATTTTGCCTGGTCCCATTCAACTGAATATCATAACTGTCGTTCACATTTCTCACATTATGTTGACATTTTTATTGGTTTTAACGTTGCCGGAACATCATCTGTGTTTTGTTCAAAAACGATTTTATATAAAAATATGAACCTTGTATTTTATGGTATTTAAATATACAGAACCACGGTACACGTGTTATATGTTATTAAAAAAAAAAGTCACTTTTATTTTACTGGATTAAAATACACAATATTTTTAATTATATTTGTTTACTGTGTCAAGGATTAAAAAGCAAATAATTAGTTTTCAAATTGCATTTTGTGATACAAAATATATAACAATATTATATTATACAAGGTAAGAGCTTGGATACAAAATTAAAATAATACATTTCTGCTATTGGTCCACATAATTTTTGTATGCAAACTAAAATATACAAAATCATGATTAATTAATCATTAGCTTAGTCGAGGTGGTAATGTTAATCGGATGAAAATACAAAGCCCGTCTTATCCGTGAAATAATATTGATGCTTTAAATTTTGGTAAACGTCAACGCATTGATATTTTAATTTTCCATGAGGATAACCATGATCGTTTGAGCTTAACTAATTCATTTTGCATTTATTATAAGTAAAAATAATAGCATTATCAACGAAATAAAAAAAAAAATTAAAACATTATTCTATATTGTAAACCGTGAATCCAAAAAATAACGATAATGTTGTCGCGTATATGATTATATATATATATATATATATATATATATATATATATATATATACATAACGAAAATACTGTACCTCATGAAATTATTACAGTATCATAATATTATATATTACACCACAAAACACAGTTTGCAATATAATAATATGCTATGGAATTTAAAGTCTAGGTCGACCTTAAAAAAAAATTAAAAGGGACTTATATTTTGACCCCCTATAACCCAAATAAAACAATACACTATATTTTTTATCTGGTTTCTACTATTCAACGAAATAATAAATTAGAAAATTATACCATATTCTTATTAGATTTTGGCCTTCATTACTTCAAAACATATTTTTTTAGAACACATTTTTGTTCAAGTATTTTTTTTATTTATTTATTTATTTTTTTTTTTTTTGTGATGTTTGTGTTACATTTTGATGTCTAAACGACCATAATTATTTTGAATAAAATATAACATTTTACACCATTAAAAAAGTACTTACTATTTCT
Organism: Pentalonia nigronervosa; assembly: GCA_014851325.1. Classification (NCBI taxonomy): domain Eukaryota; kingdom Metazoa; phylum Arthropoda; class Insecta; order Hemiptera; family Aphididae; genus Pentalonia; species Pentalonia nigronervosa. The sequence goes on along the minus strand of JACXSJ010000475.1, from coordinate 82,747 downwards.
CATTTGAATCTTTTAAAATCCGTAATTTTGTCAAAAAACATTGCGCATAATATAAAAGACTGAAAAAAATGTAATAATGATAGAAATAGTAGTTTATTATAATCAATGTGCATAATATATTGTAAACTTAATTTTTCAGTGACCGTTAATTGAACACTAGAATACGAAATTTTAAATTTTCGTTTTGTATTAAAACGCAGCATACATAAATTATCTAATGGAACTCTCCGCCGAATATACGGGCACACAAATGAGAGTAAATATTATGCTTGATGTGAAAATGTGAAATTATACATTTTTAGTCTACTTGCTTTAACGGTGTCATTAAAAAATAAAAACTTTTAAAATGAAGTATGAATTATATATTTTTAATCTTATAAACTACTTATATTTCACGTTAATTTAATTTTGAAAATATACTACAAACGCTATACACTATATATATAAATATATATTATTATATATGTAAGTGAACCATTCCTAAATTCTAAGAAGAAATATTCCATTATGAAAATATTAGTTGTGTTTGTATATAAGCTGGTCATATGACACGTAAACCATCCAACTTTTAAAAGCTCATTAATATATGACTTATCATAGACATATATAAATTATTTATGAATTCAAAATTAATCATTTTAAAAATAATAATGCGTATTTGTCGTAAGTATAAAACGTTATTTTAACTATATTAAAATAAACATTTTTTTAAACTTTTTTATCATCTTATGAATTTTACGTTTTTATACTTAAACCTTAAAAATATAATACTGCTTGAAAAATTTTAGCAACTTCACGATACCAGGTAAAGAATAGTTAACATAAAACGGATTCATCGTAAATTTTATTTACTTGTTTTAATTTTTTCATAGTTTTTCTAAATTATTGAATATAATTTTTTTTTCTTTCAAATTAATTATTATTACAATTCCACATAAAACTTGTATAACACAATTTAAATCTAAATAAATAAAAAAAAAAATATGAGCTGGGGTTAAGTCTGCTATATTATGTTGCTAGTGTAACTACGTAGGTACATCATCGATGAGCAGTTCACTGTAATAGATAATAAATTTTAAATCAAACGATTAATCATTTATCTATTAAAACGATTTTAAGCAGAAAGGGTAAATCAGCCTCTTTCTAAGTATATTTTATAATGTATTTATATTACTACTAATAATTGTTTATTTTTGTATTTTTATACAATACGTTAAACTATTTTTTCTAAATGTATTTCATTTACTATCTTTATAGTACTGTGTATTTTATACCAATAATTATTAAACATTTATCATATATTAATGTGGTTAAGTTATAATAGTAATACCATGTTAGTGTGAATAGTTGGTATAAATAGTTATAATTAAACTAGATATTTTAAAAATGCAATAGTGTAAAGATAAAAATAATAAATTACATAATGCTGAAAAGTTTCTATTCTAACAAAATGAATATAATTGTTATTTGTTATTTCAATATCGTTAATTATATTAAAAATTTAACTTAAAACTTTATAAAAAATATTTAGTCGTAATTTTTTGATAATTTTAAATTTCTGTAAGAATAATTTACTACGAGAAACTTTTTAATTAACATGATTTTTAACTAAAAATATCAATTTTAAATTCCAATAAATAATCAAAATTCAAAAAATTGACTAAATAATTTGAAAATGCAATGTGCATTTAAAATAAAAACTTTTGTAATTGTGGATTGTTTCAAGTTCCACTGTTAATATTTGATGAATGACAACAAAATTACCAATATCGTTTAAAGGGAAATCAGTATTGCACGTTTGATTGTTTAAATTAATATTTTTTTTAAAATTAGAACTTATTCGCTCATTAAAAAACTTAGCTTTACACTAATCTCATTTCTTATCTCCAATAAAAAACTTATGTATAATTTTGGATTACAATTAAAATATTTTTAAAAAAAAGAAAACAAATTTTATGATATAATAAAAAAATAAAATGTATGCAATTTTAAATGTTTATATAAAATTTACTGCAACAGTCTAAATATATATATATTATGTCTAAAAAAAGGCTATGCAAATATTTTATGAAAACCCCAAGTACTATTGTTATTTCTTCTGGAATCACAACAAAAAATAATATCGATTTTGTTAAAAATTGGTGTTGCGTAAATATTCCTGTTATTCTGTAGGTATTTTATTTTTTTTAGTCTAAGTACTGCTTCTTAAAGTGATACAACAGAAAAATAAGGAAAAAAAGACACATCATTGTAAAACGAATGCATTCGTTGCTCCGCTTAGAATCTAAAACTAAGAATGTACAAACATAATATTTTTAAATGTATTTGTTTGCAGTTTTATATTAAATTGCATTATGTTTATTTATTTTTTTATATTAGTAAAAATATATTACAACGATTCCTTGCTATATTGATCGTATTTATGCGAATTTAATGTGGAATCACTCAATTATATAATATTGGAAACCGAAAACATTATCAAAAAGATTTATCTACAAACAATTATAATACAAATGCTTTTATCTGGCATGCATGCAATTTGTGATTTGACTTTCGATAAAACATTTTAACTCCTTTCCATGTATATATTTATATATACAGGGTGATTCATTAAGCGTAAAACACTCAATATTTCAAAAATATTCAGTTCTTTAATTTTTTTTTTTTTCATAATTTTAGATCTACGCTATTTTAGAATTATATAATTGTTTAATACTTTAGACCCTTATATTTATTAGGTAAACTACCATCAACTTTTGATTTTTAAATGGCAACCCATATTAAAAACGTCATAATTTAGTAAGTTTTTTTTCTTATGAATTATCACGTTCAAATTTTCATTTTTCGTTAATTCGTTGACGAGATAGTGCTCCTCAATGTTGGGCGGTTTTGAGAGGTATTTGTAAGTAAATGTGTTATACCTAGTTGGTAGATACCACAACAATTAGGATTTGTATGCCCTAGAGTAAAAGATATTACATTTTTCAGATCAATTCAGTAAGTACTGTAAACTTAAATTGTGCCTCTAAATGTATTTTATAATTCCCATTTGGCAGGGTTCGTATAGATCACCTCACTGAAGGTGTTGGCGACACTGGTCATAATAATACTTATCAATTACAAAGATCAGAAGCTATACGTATTAAATTCGATATCGTTCGATAATCATTTATCACCATTATATCTTGGGGTCGAACGTATCAAATTTAGTATTTATAACTTCTAGTTTTTATAAGCAATAAGTAATATCATGACCATTGACCAGTGGCAATATTAGCTATGTAACATACTGCTAAATGAGGTATTTTAGTATATAACTTATGTTTACCTATTGTACTTACTGAATTTATTTAAAAAGTGTATTATTTTTAACGCTGGAGTACAAAAATCCAAATTGCTCTGGCCTGTGGTACTGACTAGGTAAACACATTTACTTACAAATACCTCTCAAAATCGCCCAACTATGAGAAATTTTATCTCGTCAACAAATTAATGAAAAATGAAAATTTGAACGTGATAGTTCATAAGAAAAAAAGCCATACTAAATTATAAAATGTTTAACATGGATTGCCATCTGAAAATCAAAAGTTGATGGTAATTTACCTAAGAAATATAAGGGTGAAAAATATTAAACAATTATATAAATTTAGAACAGCGTAGATCTAATATTTTGAAAAAAAGATTAAAAAAGTGTATATTTTTTGAGATAATGAGTGTTTTACGCTTAATGCCCTGAATAATACCCAGGTTATAAATATTAGTACCTATATTATAGATTGCATGTGCATGGCCTACTAAGATTTTAAAAAAGGATGAATTTTGATACATTAATAAAACCGAGTTTAGATAACTGTTTCAAATTCATAATATTAATACCGTTTATTTGGATAACTTTTCCAAGTTCGATTGTTGTTTATTGCTTGTAAAAAAACCACGTACTTACGCTACCGTAACCATACCATTACCATTAAAACAATAGAATAAACCTATCCTTCATCGATGCTTCTAAATATTTTACCACATTCACCACTCTCGTCATAGCTCGTCAACAGGTGCAACCGATGTTTCATCCAAGACTGTAATCATTTACAACCATTGAGGAACGACTTGCGTTTGGGGTGCAGTCTCAATGCCGTTTGCGTGTAGTCCGATCATACTGTTCTTGTAAATTGAAAAGACCGTGTAACAGATGGTATCGAATACATTATTAAATTATTTTCAACACGAAAAGTCTATTTCGATTACGAAGTGGCAATTTCGACAGGGTTTTGTCGAAGATGCGGGCGCCGGTCAGGCTAGGTTACAGTCGATTGTCGACGTTAAATAATTAAGGTGACTTCTCCCGATGACTGTTAGTGGTGGCGTCAACCACGTCACCGGTGACGGAGTGATCATTGGCCGCAGTGCTGTGAGTGGGCGAACGGGGAGGATATCCGATTATAATTCTGATGGAATCAAAATAGGTCCATCGGAAAGAGAGGGCGCTCATCAATCCATCAGAGTAGCTGCTGCAAGCCACGCCGCCACTACTGCCAGAGAGTATCAAGGCTGCTTCCTTCCGCCAGCGTCGACGTTGGCAGCTAATCATCAATCTTATTCGCGTTCGGTTCCGACTTCGATGGCGGCGATAGCGCATTTATATATGTCAGTGAAGTTTTCCACTCTCTTACCGCCATCACCTACTCCACCGCCACTGCCGATGACGTCGTCGCCGTCGCCGTCGTCGTCACGCCACCATATCCGTTGACGGCGGTTGAAAGCATAGAGGAGGAATGAAAGGGTAGTGTGGGGTGGTAGTTCTCCGATGCGGACGATGGCGACGGCCCAAAGTTAAAATATCGAAAATATCAATCGTCCTATCGTACGATTTTGTTTTTGCCAACACGCCCGCGCACGTCTATAACTACAAAACATACCGTATACATATATATTATATATGCATGTACATTAATACATTAAACGTATTGCACGTGCACACACTGAGGCGGTTATTGTGCTGTATTTAATCAATCCACGAGAAGCTGATAACTTTTAGATACGACGCCCACGCGGGAGTGCATATTATGTGTCCTTGGCGGGAAAAGGGGTAGCGGGTTGCAGGTCCGGTATGGTGTGCGGGTCATATTTCAAAACGAACGCCGCGCCGTTAACCAGGTCCCCGTACTGCCATTGCGTTCCTTTAAAATTAGTGGTGATCGAGAGGAATGGGATGAGAAAAAAGATCGACGATTAATATCGGGTCGTAACTACCCACCCCGACTCCGTCCCTGCTATGTCGTTCACGTTCTTGATGACGTTTTCTCTGCCAAAATTATTACATCTCGGAAAATCGTTTTCGTTTAAACGGAAATCGACTACAATTTATGTGGCTAACGGTTTGGGATTACGACTTTAAATCAATTCCCTGTAAATGTTGATAATTAAAAATATATTGCACTACAATGGTATTATTAAAAATATAGGTTTTATAAGTGTGTATTGAAATTAATTATTGTATTAAAATAAAATAATTATAATATGTTTTTCGCGGAATAAGGTACATTTTGTTTATATGAAAATTTATTTAATTTTTAACATAATATATCCAAATATATTAAATATTGGATAATATTAAAATGATATATGAGTTATATACTTAATAATATTACAAAAAACTATTTATTTTGTACTGTTCATTAAAAATAATTGGCTGCAAATTATTTGATTTAAAATTCATAATTTTAAAGTTGCATGTGAAGGCTATTTGCAACAAACTGATAACTTCTAAATTTGATTCATATTTTGGAAATACGTTAGAGAAGAGTATGATCGATGCTGGAAATTTTGTCAGAGCTGAGAGAAGAAACAATTTTGAACTTCTAATATTCAGAAACATATTATTTTAAACAATAATGAATGTAACCTTATAAATGGCTTTGATACAATTTTAATAAGCCATTTCTCGTGAATACAAAATAGTTATTCAACATGTTAAATGGTAATCCTATTATTTATACTTTATAGTATAGAAACTAAATTAAAAAACTTTATAGTATGAAATAGTAACATAGTAGTATCATTAGGATATAAAAGTAGCTAGTGAAAATATTTAAAGAGCAACTTGAAAATCACATAAAATAAAATAAGGCATAAACACATTCATATCTGCAAGTCCAAAAACCTTTCTAGTTAAACCTAACAAGTAGAAAAATGACTGAAAGAGCTAAACATTTACAATATACTGAGATTATGAACCTAAATCAGTAGATATGTTTATTAATTAGAAAGTCAATAATCCTAATACAATATTATATAATACAAACATTGAAATGAAGTTTTTTGATACAATATAATAAAGGCATGCCCTTCACTATAACTTACAAGAAAAAATCTTGTTTAATCAATTAAGTATTATATTTTTTAGACGTGAAATTTCAATTTATTAATACACTGTATATTACAAGTATTAGCTACAATATAAAAAGACTGGCTTATTCAATAAAAAAATATAAAAAAAAATATTTAAACGAGTTTAAATTTAAAAAAACTAGGTACATACAATTTTAAATACAAACAAGTAGTTATATAACTGGCCTTGCTGTAGTATAAAAAAATTGATATTTAAAACACACAAATGTTTATTAGATACTGTCGTGTTTTACTCATTAAAATTATATTACACTGACTTAAAAATGTATTTCGTTATGTTCGGTATTATTCAACGTTTGTGTATTTTTACCCCAGCGTATAAAATACTTAAGAAAATAGTAATAAATGTTTTATGGTTTTTTGATTAATATTATAATAATTATGTCAAAACTGTTATAAAATAATGTCCAAAAATTATAAAGTATTAAAATAATTGATCTTTTGATGTTACTCTATAACTATTAAACGATTTTGATAGCGATTTTTTCATAATTAACTATATTATTTAATTTGAATAATTGATGAAAAATTTGGTCTCAAGTATGATATAATAATCTATAATATAAAAATGTCATGCAGTTATTAACCACGTAAGATCTCTCTTTCTCTCGCCAATAACATTTTCCATAAAAGTTAAAAAATGATAGAGCTAGAATGCATTTTCTATAGATTTCTTTGTCTTCTAGACAAACTACATAAGGAATCACTATATTTTCATAGATGTTAAACAACTGCCTTTATGATTATGCATTATACTTATGAGTGAGAACTGTAATCATCTAGATATCCGCTCAACTAGATCCTATGGTCCAAATGACACGACAGGATCTAAATAATTATAGAGACCTAGTCTAATATCTATCAATTGAACAACTTGACCGATTTTCATGAAATTTTTTGTGTATATTTAATAGGTCTAGGAATTGGTCATAGGCTAATTTAAAAAAGGAAAGGTTCAAACCCGAGAACTGCTCAAATAAGTATTTTGAGATTACAGTAGAAATATTTGTTTATAAATGGTTGCCACTAGTTACAACTTGCAGATTATATTAGTAATAGTAGAAATAAATTATAGAAATTAGTATTTTATTTTGTGTATATAAAATATAAATGCCATTGGTTAATCGGATAGATGTGGAAAACATATGCATCAAATTGTCGTGTTTACGGACTCGAAATAATAAATTATATCTCAAATTAAAATATATGAGTCTTAAATATACATTGTCATTTTTTTAAGGACAAATTTAAGATTGCCATTGATTAAAGTTAATACATCTACATATATAAAAATAAATGTTTGTCTATATGTCCTTTATACACTCCTACACTATTTATACGATCGCCATAACATTTTGGAACACTTTTTGAAAACTTTTGGAACTTGCAAAGGTCTTTGGCATATAACATACTATCCTACGTATATATTATATGCTAAAAATTCTGGGAAAACTGAAAGTTCTATTTTTGATGGGATATTATGTATAATCTCTGTTTATTTATAGGGCTGTCAATGGTTACATATTTATAACTATTATAATTAGTAGAAATATGGTATATACATATTTTTACTAATAAATTTATAAAAAATAAAACAAATTTTTGCATGGGTAACCATTGCAATGGTTTTCGTGTACCTACTTAATTCTGATTTCATTCATTTACGCACCTCATGGGGTCCGCAATCCACTACAGGCAGATTGCCTACCTGATAATTTACTGTTCACATATTATCCGCGATCCAATGCAGTGGATTGCTTACCTAGATGGTTTAGATGCATGTAAATCTTTTGAAGTTAATCTTAACTTAATATTTGACTCAGACAATGCTGGGCGGGACGTCTAGTAATATTATAATTTTTTCAAGAAAAACGTGGGATCAAATTTACAAAATCACAATACGGAGGAATATTGTTTTTGTCCTGTTTTTTTTTTTTTTATATAAATGTCTCTGTGAGGTGGAAATTGGACACAATCAATTCAAAATAATTAAAATATTACATTTTATACAATTTCTATGATTCTCAGAGGTTAATATTATTATTTTTAATTATCTATAGTCACTTAAATGAAACACTGTATTTTCAAGTTTATTCTTTCATTTAACTAGTTTTAAATTAAAACATAAATTATTTTAAAATAACAAAATAATATGACATAAATAATTCTTTACTTTGTATAAGTTTTTGTCTTTTTTTTTTAAATGAATAATTATTTATCGGCCAACATGATAAAAAAAATGGAAAATACCCCATGCTAAAAAACTATCCATGCGCCGACAATTCTATGCAAACGCTAATGGTAAGGTAAGAAAAAACTACAGAAACGACAGCTTTTTGCAAAACTCGTAGTTGCTTAAATGAAAACGTTCGATAGGTATTTCACACCTTTTTTTTCATTTCTATCTAGTTCGATCATCCTATATTGAACGTCCAAAAGTTTTTATGCAGCCAGGAAATTCATTAAACTTTTACGGTCAGTGAATCTTGAAGTTGGAATTTCAAGCTCGTTCTAATACTGTATTTTATTTATAGTATTTTTTTCGTGCATAGTCAATCGAAAATGAACATTTAATGGAGACCACCAAATAGAAGTTCTTACAATTATTATTGAAGATGAGCGGGAGTAATATACGTCATATATTATAGTTTTATATTGACCAAGTAAAAACTTCTCGCACGGCCTTCCATTATTTATAATTATATAGACAATAGCAATTCTGATGAAAAACTCCGTTAGTAGAATAACCACCTAACAAAAATCAATAATCTCAGTTAAATGAAAAATAGCCAAGCAGTTTGACAAAGCACAGATTTGAGAAAAAGAAATAATTAAAAAAACAAAGCTAAATATATATATATATATATATTTTTTTTTAATTTAAAGTACAATTCTTGATTTTAAAAGTTTAATAGCTATTTAACATAAACGGAAATTAATAAATGATTTCGATTATTTTTTATAGTTTTATATAACAGTATTTAAAACTATTATACATAAAGATAAACTTATTTGATTTTTATATGATAAATATAGTAATGATAAGATATATACATTTTAAATTATGTGGTTGTTATTTTTGTAATATATTTCATAAGCAACCAAAGATTTTTTTTCTTCTTGAAATATTGAAAATAATTTTAGTGAATCCGAAACTGTTAATAACAATCTCATAATCCAAGCCTTAAATATTTTAATATTTAAACATTGGTAATGATAATTATTTATTGTTCCATAATACTTGTGCCTACAGCATTCAATATAATTATAACATGAAACAATTGCTTTGTTTTAATATTGTTTGCTGTTTGTTTTTAATTTTAATATTTATTTGATCTTTAATGTAGAACAAAATTTGTTCAGTTCAATTTTCAGACATTAATATTTTTAAATTTGTCAATGATTTGAATATTATATTCTATTTTATCTATAATTCTGAATTATTTTATATTTACTCATTATTATAACAATTTTTTTCTACGACGACGATACTTTTGTTATTTGGAATACAGAATAATTCTCTAATATAACTCTTTCCATAACCCAAAAAGTATAAAACACTACACACTATTTTTGATAAATAGAAAATTAAATATATTACCAATTATAGTATAATGAAAATTATATAAATGAGTTACAGATAATAATTAAGCTAATAGTAGAAATAATTATAATCATATTTTTACTGAGATGTTTAAACATATATCTTACTATTTTGAGTAATGATGATTTTTTTAATATTTTGAAAAATGTTTATAACTTAGTCTGTTCGTCCCTTGTTGAAAATAATTTAAACGTTAAGTAGGTATAAATAACAATTACCACTATTTAATAATTCACAAACATTGAAGAAACGTGGTATTGTTTATTTATTTTTACTGATATTCAAATATTGGAACTAAATAAATTAAAAATTAAATATTTCCTAATGGAATTTTTCTTATTTTCTTAGGAATCTATATTTCCATTAATTTAACTAATTGAACTTTAAATAATCCTTTTTTTGCATTCTAAGGTAAAATATTTTATTCAGTAATAATCAATTGAGAACTGTTTATGGACGTCTGTCTCATTGAAAAAATACAGTAAAATGTAATAAACCGTACCAAGCTATATATATATATATATATATATATATATATATATATATATATGAATTATAATTTCAGTGTAGGTAGTTTTTTTTTAACAAATCATTAATTATAACGATTATATATAAGTATATAAATTTTGGTTTTATTGGTCTCATTAAATAAATTAAACTATCCAAACTAGGCACACTGTTAAATCAATTATATATAGTTTGAACGTAATGCTGTTATCTAATACCTTTTTATATTCAATCTTAGAACGCCAGGTATGTCAACAGTAAGTAGAAAGTTTTGATTAAAACATTTCATTTTTATACCAATAAGATAAGTATAAACACCGTAAGTAAATACTTAACTCATGTGTCAGCTTTTGATATTTTAGTAAACTTATTTAATATTTAAAGACATGCGTATTTGAGATACTCTGCTACATTTTAATCGAGGTTATTTTAAAAAATGTTGTGAAACATTGTAAGACCAAATAAATTACCTAAATTATTATTAATATCGATATGCACAAAATATATTATTTGCAAATATGTTACTATGTTCTAAAACAATACAATATAACATTTTAAAATATAATACTTCAGAATTAAAAATAATCGTTTGCTTCCAATACTACTCTTTTATATAATATTTTTATTTTTATTATTTTTTAGCATGCAGTAAAATACACTCGTATTAAAGCTATAAATATTGACCAATAAAACTGAATAGTAGTCTCATTGTACATAGGTAATGTTCAAAAATAATTGGTAATATATTTTTGACATACACATTTAGCACAAGTTCTCATAAGAAATCGTCATTTACTATTACTGAGTTGTAATATTTTACAACAGCATATATTTTCTAAATATTTAGTTGGTTAAAAAAAAACTTGAAATTTTTGTAAAATATATTAGTTTATTTTTTAAATAACAATATTAATGGGAGTGAAAAATATCATCGAGTGTTGCTCGCAGTATATAGAAGTTGGAGTTTATGCTATATTCCTCCGTGGTTTATTATATACTAAAATACTGAACGAACTAGTTTTAAAGTTCTCTTCATTCGTTGATCACATGGTTATATTAAGATAGAAAACCATTTGTAGTGTTAGAGAAACAAATGGATAGTCGGTGGATTGGTTCTATGAATCGGTTAACATCTGAAAAGCTTTCATGTCGCAGACACGGGAGTTGCGAAACCTTGGGATTTACTTCGGCACATAAAGTAGACAGATTTGTTGTCCAAAACGCAAATTAGAAACTTAGTTCAAAACGCAGTGGACTAATAATAAACTCCTTGTCCAGAAACGAAGAAAGTTTTCTAAATTACATGTCATGCACAGGCGAAATCCACTCTATTCTATAGTATAGGCAACCTATACTGACGTTCAGATAATATATATTATATATATTGTACAATGATAACCATCCTCTATAATTTATCGAAGTATATATTTATAAATGTATACATTTCCCGAAGTTAACATTTAATATATATTTAAATTATCGATCGTAAATAATATTAACTTTGAAATAGTGGAAGTCTCACCTTTTGAGAAATTTACGTGGAAATAATGGTTCATGGATATTATTACTTATATAATCGAACTTATTTTATTAAACAAAATATCGTAAAGAATCATTAAATATATTAGAGCACTATATTTACACTTTTTACTTTAGTACTTAGTAAATAGTATTAAAAATACAATTAACTGATAGTATTTTTTTTTAAATTTCCTATAGTATTATGATAATGATATTCTTTTTTTGTATCACTATAGTTAAGGTTTTTGTTATAGGACCCATTGGGGTTAATACTATTTTAATACCATTATATATTAAGTATAGAACAAGAATGAAGTTAATTATTTTTATTTTTACAGTTTTATGCATTTTACCCATAATGAAATACTCTTTTTTTTTAAGTTTATTAACTGTTATATATTTTATACCTTACCATTAATCAATATACATTAATACTAAAACAATGTTTCAATCCCAAATAAAATGTTTTAGCAGTATTTACTTATATGTCCCCTTAAAATGCATACCAAATAACATTTTAATAGGAAAATAAAATCTCAAACAATATATACAAATAATCATGTTTGAGCTTCTGCCAATGTAATAAATGCAATGCTATTTGTGTTGCTTTTTTCGTTTGCCCATTACTCTACGTCTGTACCTGTGTTTAACTACTTATATCAATTTTCGACCAAGATATAGAGTGAACGTCTATTTAACGTCAGGAAATGTATGGGGATAAAGTTTAGACTATAGTCTGATATATCATGAAGACCATTGTAGTGAATCCGTAAAATAACGTGTAGGTACGGAGGAAAAAAAATAAAAATACGCAATCTCCGGGGATTTTGTGATTTTTATAGTGATTCGTATTTGCAACGTCAGATTATCTAAAAGACTACAGAACAACAATTGGACATCACATCACGCAATATGCATATTGTATTCATATACATATTGACTAAATTAATTTTACAAAAAGAATAATACTTGTAAAACTAAAAATATATGGTATTTTTTTATCCGTTTAATCTGATTTAAAATCTCGTCAAATTAAAAATGCCTACACCGAGAGCCAATTATATGATCATAAATTTAAAAGGTTTATAAAATAAGGTTATCCTACAATTTTTATAATATTAAATATTGATATATATATATATATATTTATCTATTTGATATTTTGTTTTTTTCGGGTTGTTTTAATTTATGAAAATATTTTAGTGCACCCATATAATAGTATATCATAGAATTAATAAATCGTCGTCAATACTTGCTGTGGTTAGATATTTTAATAAAATCAGGCGAGATAATCGAGGAATTATCTCGGTATGATTTTAATTGAGTTTTCTACCTTTTAATGTGATTTCATATTGTTTACTACGTTGACCTTTTGTCATTAAATATTCTAATTTATTATTTTAGCCTTTATAATCGATATTTGGATGAGATAGTACAATCGTTTCGCTTTAATACTCAAATTAAAATAATAATAATAATAGTAAACCAAAATTTAAAGAAAGAACTTTTTTTGTGGCAGAATCCGTTACAATATGCATTTGGCACAGTAGTTTAATGTTCGTAATTATCATTCGTAATGTTTATAGTATATATATAAATATTATACGCATATAATTTTATTTCATTCTATTTGGCATACATCCAAAGTCATTTAGCATCAACTTTTAGCAATTTTTCACGGCCAACTTTTTGCCCCTCATGGTGGTGCGGTATGGAGTCATTATTATTTAGAACCCTTTGAAACTTTGCAATAATTATTAATCCTTTCATGAGTATTTCAACGGAATCGCATTAAACTTTTATTACAACCGTAGTTTTTTTCACGAAAGTCTCGACTTTCAGTTAAAACCACACGACTAATTTGATTGTGGTATAATATGGTCTTTGAAAATTCGAGACTACACTACCTAAAATGTTCGATATACAGACTGTGACATGCAGCTGTAATGTTTAACTGACGAATAACATATGAACGCCTTAACACCATAACAAGTCTGCACCGCCGTGGTAATTTTTTTTGCGTACTCGCATGCATTCGAGCTTTTGAACCGGTCTAGGTCAAATTTCAACAACTCATTTTTATCGTAAGATCATTAATTCGTTTACGCGATTTGAATACATTACGCGATATCGTTGTCAAGCCGTTGGAACATGGCCAACCACCCTAGGTTGTACGTTTATGTACCGGAGTGTCAGCCCATAGGTACAATCGACCCTTTTACAAAAGCTCATTTTTCAAGATTACGTGACAGTGTGCGTGTGCGAGTGTTAGTATTATGTGTACATTTGGATTACGACTATTCTGCCACGGATAGATATATGTATACACGCACCTTAAAAAATGCGGCTGTAAATCAAATCTTTATTAAGAGATCAGACCGTTGTGGTCATGAAATCGTCGAAAAATAAATAAAATATTCATGTACATCGGATTGAAACTGTAGTATATGTGTAGTTTATTTCTCTCGAAATTAACTTTGTGGAACATTTTTAGGCCATACGAAAAAATTAGATGATTGAACCAGGTACAACACTTTAAATAATAAATTCAAGAGTCAAAAACTTTAACTAACATCATTAACTATTTTACGATTTTTAAAACACCAAAAAAAAAAAAAAAGATTGTATATTTAACACTTGGTTTTTACATATAAATAATTATATTTTTTTTCATCTCAATAAAAAAAAAAAAAAAAATGCAAGATGTAACTAACACAATCACGTGCAAATTAGAAATTCTAAAATAAACTATTATATTATATTTTCTAATTTACAAACGTGTTTGTCAACCTGTTTAAAAAAAAAAAAAATTAAAAACTAGTCTCTTAAAATAAAACAAACAAGTTTCTAATTCTAATTTTTAGAAACATGAACTAATTGGTAATTATTGCTTTAATATTTTTAAAATGTTAATATGATGTTTTAAAATTTTAAAAGTCAACGTCGCGTTAAAGATTTAAAATTAATTTGTTATCACTATTTGAAATTGTGTGAACCAAATACATAATAATTCACAACGGGAATTAGTGTGTCAAGTAGTTATACAACAAAATATTATTTTACCAGCTTTACAATAGGATGTAGTTCCTGAAATGTATCTTTCACTCTAACAGGACACTTTTAATACTGTTTCCGATGCTATTTTATTTATCATTCAAGCATTACATGATAAACCAATATGCATATATGGAATTCATAATTTCACTTTGATCATCACACCGAGAATATCATTTTGCATACATTTTGATTACAATCATAGTTGTAATAAACTTTAAATTTAATAAACTTAAATGTAGCTATAAGTTAATATAGGTTAAATTATAGTTATAAATTGTTCACAAGAAAAGATTCATATGGTGTTTTATTTTTATTTAAATAATAATTAATATTTTTTATGTACTTGCACACTAGAAATAACACTTTATATGCAGTTTTATTTTATTAGCACAATTATATTTTATACAATAGGTAATATGAAAAAAAAACATATTAAAATACAAAATAATTATAATTCCGTTTATGTGACGTTAGTTCGTATTATGCGTCGTTAATAAATTAAACGTATTATTTATATTTTAAGTGCAACACTCATTTTCCTGAAATAACGATGTTATTTTATTTAACGTGACATACATTTAATTATACCAAATAAAATTCGTGTCCGCAATCAATGTTAGTTTTGATTTTTCCGCCACGCAGGCGAAAAAAGGTCAGATAATTGGAAAAAACGGTTATTTTTTTTTACCTCCTCGACGTTCGTTCTGTCGTCGAAAATCCAATATTATTCGATTTCATAATGACATCCTGGGTTAAAAAAAAATCGTTCACGCTTAGGAAGGGGGAAAATAATGCGGACACAATTATAGCCGATGATTGCGTTCTATTGTTGTGTTCATCCAAAATCGATACAGTCTGACTTTCCATTAGCATCACTTTCTATGGCCCTTGTATTGTAACATTTAATGCGTATTTAGTTTAAATTTATGTGTGTGTGTGTGTGTGTGTGTGTGTGTTCCGCTACAATAATTATAATTATTAATGTTGCACGTTATTCGCGGTGATTTTCTATGCTACCATGTATATTTACATACGTAACGAGCCGGCGCATACCGGAAGTAGCTTCCTGCCACTATTCCTCATCGCCATGGCGACTGACGGTAGGGAGCTTTTAACTGGACCGGATTTATTTGGTAGTAGCGCACCGTGTGTCTAGGACAGGAAACTTCATTTCCGAATGCACGTGGAAAAAAGAAGAAAAGCGACAAGACACGAAATCAACAGCAAAGTCACATTATTTTTATACTCCGTGTTATTCATTGTGTAGTGCGTAGTGCGAGAAAAACGTTATAATATAGAATTATTAAGATCATAAAAAAAGTAAATCGTGAAAAAATAAGTTTGAATACGGTAACAAAAAAACGTACGTCTAATTTGAATGCACGTTAAGTAAAATAATGAGTGTTAACAAATAAGAAAAATTGTTAATCTTTTTATTTATTATTATTTTAAAAAATATTCTGAGTATAATTTTTTTATTTTAATTTATGAGTTATAATAATTTTTTTCCTTAAAATAAACAATTTTAAAAATATATATAAATATTATGAAAATTACAAAGAATTACAGAAAAAATAAAACAATAATTATTAAAAATGGTATAGAACGATTGTTATGTGAACATATTGATATTTTGCTAATTCTTATTGGTTGAATACTACATTATGCAGACGATGATGATTGATTATATTATACTTTATTGAGGGTATTCAGTTAAAACTTAGTTGGTAACTATTTTTTATTTGTGATGCACTCGAAGCTATTGATACTACAATACGGTTTTGAAAATCCAACAGTTCAACAAAATAAATAAACAAATAATATTCAGAGTTGTTTAAAAAATAACGCGATTAAATCGAAAACGTTTTCGTTCGAAATTAGGTAGTATTTATTTTCCTACAGCTTTTTTGGTAAAGAAGTAGAAACATTCTTTATCAGTATTCAATTACATTGAAAAAATTATGATAGCTCTAGTTTTAAATTATACATTGGATTGATGCGTTATTTATATTCAGGATACATCATTCATAAAGATGGTAATATCAATGTTTGCTGTATAATCCATTTATCAATAATTGATAATTAATTTTTCAACAAAAGTGCTTATAAATGTAACGTTTTTTTGCAATTTATTAATTTTATTTTTACTAATAATTATCATTCATAAATAAATAAACTAAACAAATATAAAATATTTATAATCATATTTATTGAAATACATTGTATTAAAAAAAAAAAAAATGTATTGCTGATTAATAATAATTGATTTATTTACTTTTTTTTTTTAATATTATTATGCTTAAAATATTTTGTAAAAAATAAGAAACTTATAAATAACAAAACCGACTTCCAAAAAAACAGGAAGTCACTCTGCTGTATAGTAAGGTATGCATTTACCTCGTCATTGAGTTGATCACCGTAATATTAAATTTGAATTCTATGATAAATCCGTGATATGATTATATCCGAAAAAAAAATTCTTTGTGTCATTTTTTATTTCTAAAGATATTTTATAATTTATGTGTAACCTAGAACTATGATTAATTTATTTTTTGCCTATTTGTCAGCATATTTTTAAAATGCTACTGTGTATACATTATATGTGTATAATATGCTTAATAGAAATATGTTTCAAATCCCTACGAATAATATTTTTTGAAATTCAACAAAATATTGTCTACAATTATTAAAGGTGACAAACTGTGATATCTGGCACATATGAAAAAAAAATAATACATCATTGCTAGTCCAAATAATTAATTACTTCACTCAGAATCTAAAATAAAGAAATGCTTATTAAAAATCGCGAGTTATTCATAAGGGCTATACTACAATTTTAAATATATTAAAGCTGCCTATGTATATATAAATTTAATAAATACAAAATAACTTTTTTGGTTGAAAAATTAAATATTATACTTTAAAATACGTGGTTTCATTTATTTTTTATAATATGATTTGATTAGTTTTAACTAACTAGTGAACTTAGTTAACTTATAAGAATATCAAAATAGTAATCCATAACACAATATTTCTTATATCTTTGTGAAGAACAAAGTCATGTGCCTATTTTAATTTTGAAAATTAAAAGTAATAATAATATCATAGTTTATTTAATATAACATATCACACAATATGTAATATATATTATATTAAAATATTTTATTTAGAATGAAATTCAATGAAAAACTAATTCACAATCAGTTTAGAATTTACACCATATAAGTAAATTTTAAATAACTTTCAAACTTCAATACTTTATTTTATATTCTAAGTAGGTACTATACTAATCCATTTTTTCGGATGTATAAAATAAAAGAGAAATTTACTGTAATTATAATATCTTCAATGTTTCGTTCAAAATCGATAACTAGACATGACATATGATACTCAAAACATTTGTGTAAAGGAATAATATGTAAAGTAAATCACAAAAATTCCTTTTATTAATTTTCATACGCATCTTTTAATTTATTTTAAACTTTAGAATGGTTTACAGTGCTTTTTAACATAAAAAAAAAAACAATTCCTGGTCTGTTGATTTTTTTAATTATTCTGAAATAATGTTATAATGTGTTCCATTGTTTTTTTTTAATTTTTAAAGTTTTGAAAATTATAATTCTGAACGAACAGTTTGTAATTCATTGAATAATTGAATTAAACGTTTGTTATTTGTTTGCAACCTAAAATATTCAAACATAATAATAATATATATATAATATTTTTTCATAATGTTTGATTAGTTTTTTTATACCGATTATATTCAAATAATTTTGTTTTAAATACTGTAATGAATGTATCAAAATATAATAGATTGCTTTAGAATGTTTTGAAAACTATAAAAGTTAAAAAAAAAAAAAAACAATACCTATAAAAAATACATACTAAACAAGAATGCAAATTGTTGAATATTGATCGAAATATATCAAAATACTTCCACAATTTATATGGAAATAGTGATCAAAAAACGTTACGTAATACGTGGTGGTATTATAACATAACTCGTGGATTATGGAAATAAGTATTCGTTTCCTACGACGCAGAAAGAAGTATGATAATATATTAGTTGTAGTTATAATAATAACAGTAATAATAAGATTATAATCATCCGCCGATCGTAACCGTCGCACACGCACGTCATAAAATTTGTTTTTACTCCAGAACGAGCCGTCCCGTCCATTTGCTTTTTAAGACCAGCTCGCGCACAGCATTGTTACCTTGGCATTATCGCGAGTGTCTCTATAATAATAATAATAATAACATCGTAGTATGAAATATATATATATATATATAGTACGCGGACGGGCAGCCAAAACGGTTTCGGACCGAATACATCGCGTTCGGTTTTTTTCCGCCAGCAATTGTGCGCGTCTTATGTATAATAATATTATACGGTATTTCCTCCGTCCCGCACCGTGTACAGTCACCGCGCCGTGTGAAAGCAAATGGCTAACAATCGTCCGGGCGACGACAGCTGAAAATTCTTATCACGATTTCCCATTCCCAGTACGCTTATTATTTCTGAGGTACCATATATGTATATACAGAGAATCTAGCGCTCGGTATATATTATTATGGTGTATACGCGCAGTGGATGTGTATAGTTGAAAAGAAACAACGTCACCGCGCACCCGCGTGGGCAATCGTGGAAATGTAATAAAATTTCCGCACACCAACTATACATCGGTCCCGCAGGAAGATACGATCGCAGAGATATGCCCCTCCCCTCCCCCCCTCCCCGCACTATGGGTCCCATCGGATCCATTCTCGTATATATATATATATATATGTATATTATATGTATATATATATATATATATATGTATATTATATGTACTCACACGAGCACCGCGTTCTCCGAGCTCCCACCGACGCACGCTCATCGGTCTGTCTCGTAGTCGTAGTCATCGTCGTCGCCGTCGTCGTCATCGTCGTCGTTCGGCGGTTTATTGTTATTCCGGTCGCGAGCCTCTCAAAGATCATATAAAAGCCAGCGGCCCTTTCCCCCAGTGCTCTTACGTCCAGCCATCTCTCTCCACGTGCGCACGCATAGACGACTAACGAACGAACGAGACGTTGACTTTGCACCGGCGGCATGCGAGGGATTGGGATTTGGCCTCCAGCTAATAAACACGTTTCTATCCCCTATATATGTGTGTGTGTGTGTGTGTGTGTGTGTGTGTGTGTGTGTACTCTTCCATGTATGACATGCTCGGCGTTAAACCCGTCATGCTACGCGCCACCACCTCATCTTCAGACCACCTTATTCTACATCTCTACCACCAAGAAAAGAATACTATAATACGTGTGCATATGCGTGGATGTGTGGGTATGTTTGACGCCGCCGATTGGTAGGTTGGGTTACTCTGTATCCGAGCAAACTGTTCTCGAATTACAGTACGTGCGCACTTAGTGCTCACTAAAGTTGCGATGGCCACTATTCGCTACAAGCGTGTGATCATACGTACTACATGTAATAATATTGAATGCGTGGATGAGAGTAGTATATTTTTCTCGTCTGTATTTCTATGTTGTTCTCTGGTACAAAGTTTTATGTCAAAAACTCATTTTCCGTAGTTAGACGTTGTTTCAAGTTTTTAAATGTTTCCGATTTGTAAAATTATAAAATTTGTAAGAATATTGACCATTGGATCTATGTTAGAGATATAACGCGTATATAATTTCCAAACACAAAAACACAAAAACCGAAGTATATAGTCTAGGTACGTGTTAACGAGTGTTGTGTTCAATAAACATAACAATATTCTAAGTTCACTATTTCGCTATTTCACCTAGTTAGCGCAGCATAGTTTTAAGCACATGAAAGTCACGCTTCTCGCGGTGACGTTAATTACATCTACTCATTTAACCTATTTTAGATGCGAAACATCTACAACCCATTGCGAAGTAATATATTTCTTTAGATTGCACAAATGTATAAACTGTTTAATTTTATATAAAGCGCATTTAATGTCTAAAGTAAATTGGTTTACTATACTTTAAAATACATACAATTGAATACTAATCCAATAATATTATCATAATATCACGTGTACATTATAGTTATTACCGTGTAACTGCACCCCACACTCGTAATTGCCAAATTGTATTTTAATTCTCATAAAAAAAAAATAAAATAAAAAATACCACATTACACAATGGTAAAATAGGGACATGAGCCATGTCATGAGCTCATGAAAGGGTGCACACCAGTTGCTGTCTGGCACTAGTGTTAAGCTGTTTTTCCAATGGCTTGTTTTCCGATGGATGGCCACCCAAAAATTTAACACACATTGGACTTATAACACACAATTCATTCATAATTAATAATCAAAAATATTAACTTTTTTTAATGTGGTACCTACAAAATTATTCATGAATATATTGGTTAATCTTATTGATATTTATACATTTTGAATTAATATAGTACTTATCATTTTTAAAACATAATTTTAACTGTTGATTTAATAAATTACTAATCTATTTCTCAGCAAAATTTTAATTTAAGATCAAAACTGAAAATAGATTTTAAAATATATAAAATAGTGAATTTTAAGTTCAATAATCTTTATTGATGTAAAAATTATTAGTTAAATTACTAATTTAGTTATTTTTTTTTTTTATTATTTCGATTATAATTAAATATTAATATAGTTTAATGGTATTATAATATAACAAATTAAAAAATGTTAATAATCAATATTATAAACTTATGTTAAATTATAAAACATAACAATTGAATTTGAATTTTAAATTAAAAAACAAGAATCTGGATTTGCATCTGAATTTAACAGGTCTTTAGCGAACCATTTTATTGAGTAGGTGATTAAATAGTTGGAAAATAAAAGTAGCCTATGTTGTAACTAATAAATATGATCAATTTGAATTCAATAGTAAACAATTAAATAGAAAAAAATGTTAATGTATGGAGACGGTGTATATACGCTCCAAATAGATATATATGACTTAATATCTATTGTTCATACATTTATCGCACTATTTAGAAGCCAAAACTATGTAATAATATAATATTACATAAAATGATTATTAGTAATAAATATGAAAAGGTAGATAAAAAAAATAAAATATATATAATATGTATTAGGTACATTTGAAATTAGTTTTCAATTATGAGTTATAAATGGCCCATACCTTAATTGATTTTGAATTAATTCACCATTAAAATTAATTAACAATTAAATGTATTAAAAATGCTAAAGCTCGAAGTAAAACTTTATTAATATACCTAGTTTTTATTCAAAGGTACTACATTTTTATCATAAACTAAAATATATAGAGTATATTTTAATTCGTGATTTTTATAATATTGAAAAATAATTCAAAACAAATATAATTTTATTTTAATTCATCAAACAAGTTCCGATTTCCATATATATAGCAAAAAATCTTTTTGTAAAAACATTATTAAATTACTATAAATCATATACGAATGGGTTTGGCATACCGGAAGATGATAACCAAAAGTCATATAATGTCATTATAATTTTAGACGTATTATAATTGTCTCGATGTTTTATGATTTCCTCAGGAAATAACGAAAAATTGTTAACTCAGGAAATCGTAAATAACAAAAATCTATATAAATTTCAAATTGATATGCATGTTACACGATATTTGTAAAGTATAAAAACGGAAAAACTGTTTTATGAACGATTATAAAATCATATGAAATCAAATTATAATTATAATAATAATTATTATTTTACCTTATATTTTAACTAACAATCTAATAATAACAATTAAAATTATGTATTATAATATTTGATATATTGTAAGAAAAAAGTACATAACAAAGCGTGTTGATTACCTACTCTTAAGATGTGTATAAACAAAAATATCAAGAAGTATTTAAAAAAAAAAACCTTAAGTGTTTAAAGAACATTACTGTGAAAGTTTTATTTTTCTTTCGATAGGTTCTATAAATTAGTAACAACGTTATATAAAAGTGAAATCTAACTCGAGAGGACTGGCGGTTGCAGATCGGTGGTTCTTAATTTGGCATTTTTTTAAGCGCTCGTAGTTTTTTTGACCGATTTAAATGCGCGAGGCATTTATAGTTCGAATTCATTCGGATTATCACGAAACATTGGTAAACTGAGAAGCGCATAAACTGTTAATGTGTTTATAGTGTCGAGGGACAACAACAATATTTACCTGATAACCCCTCCAAAAGTTAATACAACGGTAATAATTAAACGTGCTCGCGATACCGTACGGAAAATACTTGACTACCGTAATTTTGTTGCGGCGGAATCGTATGGTTTACAGTTTGGCCGCGAGAGTTTAGCGGTGTATAAAAACTAGGTGTGTCGGTGTCACGTTCATAAAGCTATTCACTCGTACGGTGTTGGAAAATAGACGCGTGCACTACTATTTTACAACTGTGGTGATGTTGTAATGTGATATATTGTTCGAGTCTTATTTAAAATGTATGCCATTTTATTAAATTTAATTCGAATTCGTATAGTGTTTATGGATTTATTTTTTATAAATGAACATGGTTATATGTTTAAATTTAATATAAAATTGTTTATAAGTTATTTATTTATTGATTTAAACATTAAATATTTGAAATTAATTGTACAGTAAAAATCAGTATTATTTTACTAAACATATAAAATACGCACATATTATACGTAAATATTTAATATGTAATTATTATTAAAATAGCATAGCATTATATAGTAAACCATAGATTTTGGGTTTCTGTCACATTTCTGCCAAAGCCTTTCATAATACCGTGTCATCGAAACTGGACGTCGGTTGATTGTGTACGCTATCATACGTATCATATTATTGTATTATATACCGGCAGTAATTCGAAACATTAATCGCTTAAGTTTTACTGAATATATTTTCGAATAGTTACATGTCTGTATAAATTACAACGAATTAATCATCATTGTGTCCTGGCTCACTTTAAAAGCGTAATATTTATTAAACGTATATCGAAATTTCAGCACGACAAATTTAATTTGCCGCTGACAATTTAATAATAATAAAATATAATTAATTACCCGTTAGGTCATTATTTAATGGTTATTATTTTTGCATGAACTACGAACTACAACCGCAGCCTTAATATGAAGAATATTTAACGTTATAAACGGCACACTTAATATTAAATTATTAAAATTATGTTATTTATAATTTAAAAGTAAATTTTTCTCGATTCTGATGATAAGTTTATTTTAGAACAATTGCTGACACTAATTTAATTCCACATAATTACTAAAAAAAAATTTAAGCTAAAATATAAACACTAATGTTGTGTAGATAGGCTATAATGTAATTAAATGAATATTGAATTTAAAGATCCAACCATGATCGTATACAGCCTATTTCTTGTTTATTTAACATTAATCGTCATCTAAATTATATTCTATAGCCTATATTACGTTAAATGTGCAATAGGTTTAGTGGAAAATGACAGTGTTCAGATAAAATAAACATTTTAATTTGCGCCATACTGAGAGTTAGATTTTATTTTTCGTTCTTTATTCACCATTTACAAAAGTCCGTTGTCGTTTAATAATAAGGTTCATTAATAGTTTTCGTGGGGACATTAATTCTCGTGGCATTCCAATGAATCCGAAGGTGAAATTATCTCCTACAGCACCAATCGAAAATAATTAAACATCCTGAACTCAATACTATATACATTCATTATCATTCCAGAAAAATTGTAACAAAACATTAAGTAAGCAAGCATAGAGGACCATAGTGATGTCTGCTAGGATAATTTTTTCTGAAGATGCATTTGGGTTTGAAACCGAATCTCCACTTATATTTGTTGTTCCTTATGCGTGTCAAAAAAGTGCCAATAGTATCGATGGAACAACGGGTTGACATAACTTTAATACATTCCCGTGATGCACGCGATAATTTCCTAAATGATTTGTGGCGCTTTCCCCTTCCTCAACATATATCTATAAATCAAGGGTCAAAAAGTAATTATAATAGTGGGCGTGCAATAAATGTTTACCTATGGAAAAAACGAATTTAGTTTATTTTTATTACCCATTATAAACGATTCTATTTTCATTTGAAATCGATTTATTATAACATTGACGCTTAAACGATTTAAAATTTTTCGCTTTACAACGCTTAATCAAGCGTTTCAAGGAAATGATCAATTTTCTGATACTCAAAATACTAACAGAGAAACATTATTTCCTTCTTCGTCATGTGCCGGATAACAGTTTTATTTCACGATTAAAATGTGGACTACAATAAATCAAATGGTTTTAGTTATTGGCTGTCGTCCAAAATGCTACCTATCGCTATTTTGATATCCACGAAAATAATTCAAATATTCGGTATACTGTCTGGGTCTCAGTTATTATTAATGTTTCAGAGAAGATAGGAACTATTAAAATACGATAAAACCGTAATTTAGAAATAATAATAATAAAATAAAAAAAAATAGTGTAGAAATTATTTACATTAGTAAACTAAGCAGTTGTACATCTATCATGTATGTAAAAAGTAGATACCAAGAAATGCTCAAAAATTAATGTAGATAATAAATGAAGGCTATTGGTTAACCGAACGTTAATGTAAAAAATTAAGAAGGAAGTATTTTTATTGTTTATAACAAATCTCAATAAAGTTTCGAAGTTATTAAAAACACGAGATAAAAATAATAAGTACATTTAAATGATGAAAACTTTTAATAATTAAAAATAAATGTTTAAGAAAACACCAATAGAAATAAAAACAATAAAAAAATAAAGTTTTGATTGGTTTAAAAAACAACTCATCAAATAACGGTTTCAATAAATAACCGCCTTTGATGCTCTATTACAAAAATAATTAACGACACAATATAATTCTTATTGCAAAAGTAATGCAAAATTAAAGAATAGAATTTTTGTATTCCAATTTTAGTAATTTTGTTAATTGTTATAAATACGAAATAATGAAAATAAACTGATCACTGATGAATGTCGTTCACCGATTCTATAATAGTTTTGGAAATACACTGAGAATATATCATTAATTCAATTGATTTTAATGAATCGCTTATAGATTATATGATGATGATTATTTAATAAATCTTAATATCTCATACTTATTCATAGTTCATTACCGAATATACATAAGTTATTTCATTTAATATAGAGATATAAATTAAAAAAAATATATTTATTTATTATACAACGCAAACATAAAGTTTCATAAATTATATTCATTCAGAAAATAAAAAAATATAATTAACTGCGAAAAAATATACTTACCATAATATACAGAGTGTAATAGAAAGATATGATAAATGTAATAACTTGTGTTCTAATTAATTTTTTTTCATATAATTAATAGACACTTGTGCTACATGTATAATATAAAAAAAATGTTTTTATTTTTTAATAGTGAAAATAAAAAATTTTAAATTTGATAAAACATTTTTTTGAAAAATGTAAAATAGCCAATTTGTAAATATGATGTTTAGAAAAATTTTGATGGTGTAAACATCTGTTAAAGTGTAGCCGTTGTTTTTTTACAATTTTTTGAAGTTTTTGGAAGTTTGAATTATTTTTTCCTTTGTCATAATAAAATAAACCATTATCGTCAATTATTATCGATAACTAGTTACAATGACTATTATCCATTTAAATTTTTAAGAATTTCAGAAACTTAAAAAAATATAGAAAATAGTCGATTACACTTTAAGGAATATTTTCACTATTAAATTTAAAATTTGTATTTTCATTATTAAAAAATAAAAACATTTTTTTTATATTATACATGTAACGCAAGCGGCTATTAATTATATAAAAAAAAAAAAAAAAAAAATGAAAAAATATTGAATAGAACACAAGTTATTTCATTTGTCATATATTTCTGTTACACTCTATATATTTAACATAAACTCGTAAACGGAAGAGAAAAAAAATGTTAAAATATTCGTCATTGAACCATTGAGCTTTTCGTGGTTCAAACGTACCTATCCGACCTCTAAACGACTTGTATTTAAACTCGGAATTTTCGCTTTGCAACAACAAAACTATACTGTGGGTTCTTATCATTCGCTCTGCCATAGCTATATTATACAGAACAACTGTGTCGACACTTTTGACACATTGCCGAGAAGTGACTATAAATATTTTTGTGTTTAATTCTCCTCGCGAATATTTAAATTCCAAAATGAATTTATCGTCGCCCGAAACACGCTCGAATTCATCGTTATAATAACAATAATTATAATAATAATTATTATAATCACGATGATCGGGCAACGATTGACAAAGAGACGTGCAAAAAAAAAAAATAATTAGAAAACAAAAGGCTTATAAAAACTGTGGCACGTTTTACTTCGCTCGTTCAATCCAGGGTTGCACACAGATTATACGGGCCAATGCATGGTAGCGGTAGCGGTGGTTGACCGCTTTTCATACTCGACACGTCGCCGGACGTCGTTTATTATTTCGGTTGTGTTCGGTCGTACACCTACGACGACGGAAGCCAACGAAATGTGAATTGTGTGTGAGTATAGGGGTGGATTTCATTCTCGCTGACTGGTGGTGAAAAACCACCTCCGTCGGCCGGACACCTAGAACAACCATAATATTGAGTCAGGTGGTGGGAACAAATAAAAAAAAAAAAAATAATAATAAAATATCCAAAAGAATCGAATTTTTCTAAAAATTTTCTTTTTTAAAACACAGAGATATATTGCCATAAAACGAATACGTGTGAACAGCTACTGTATTGAGTACTTTTATGATTTCGCCGCGATAAGAGCTATCCTCTGTATCACGAACGATCAGCCCAAGTCGTGTTTTTGTGTCAGATACTACTGACATATATTATGCCACAATGATCATTACGATCAACATGATCGCGAAAATTTATTACAGAAAATTATAATTTTTGATAGTAGGTAAAATTATATAACTATCTAATTTTAAACTAGACGTTTCGACGGTTCGCAGAGCCGTTCTAATAGAAAAATATATTTTTTAAAAACGTTTATGCTGTGGTACTCGGTTAAATTATTTAATATTTCACTTTTTAAATGTACACTTTTCAATATTGGATTTTATTTATTTTTTTACATAAACCCACAATTTACTGAACGATATAAGTTATGCTGCTTCAAGATAAATAATTGATGTAAAACACTTATCCCATTTCACACAATAAAAGTTCTAGAATTTTTATATTAACTTTGTCAGAAATTTACATTTTACCATGAACGATGTGCGCTGTGAGCGAATTTGTATCCAATAATGCTTATCCTTATACTGGAAAAGATAATATGCAAATCCGGTGATCCCTGCCATGGTTGAATATTGATAGCGCACTTACTAAAAGGTCTATCTTTTAGTCGACCAGTTTAAGGTTAAAATAATTTCTGTTATACCACTTTAGGATTCTACTAGCATTTTCATTAACCCTTTTCATACACCAGTGACTGTACTTGGTTAAAATAAACAGTTATCTTTAAACAGCTATCTGATAAGACATTTTTTATAGACTCGACAATTATAAGTAGCTAAATTACTACTAGGATTTTAGTTTTATAAATAATAATACAGGAAATATAAAAATTTAATTATCTAATATTATTTTACTTGCAATTGTTTTACTATTTTAATAAAACACAAATTTATAACAATTCTTCCATCAAATAAAATTTAGTAGCATTACTTATTTTTAGTATTATTATAAAAAATATAAAAATAAATTTAGTGAAAAAACAAAAACATTTTCTGCTTTAACATAATTTGTTCAAACAGCAGAAATACTAGTTATAACTAAAAAATCGAAATTAAATCTAACTATATTATTATAGTTAATATTACATTATTTAAAATATTCCTTCACTGCGTTTTGCTCTATTCGATTTTTTTTTTAAACTATAAATACTATCGTCTTGGTAATATTAAATAATAAGTCAGACATTGCCTCTAGAATCACGTTTTGTATTAGCTCAGATCTCAAATTATTGAAGTGGTCGCCACATAAAGTAGGTATTAAATTAAACTGATTAATAATTAAATTAATATTTTTTTAATTATTCTTATGATCAATAAAGTTTGATGTAGCCTCTATAAGGGGTGTAATAAAAACCTTTGTAAACTAGAACAAAGTTTGTTTTTTAGTTTAATGGATTTATACCAAAACACTAAGTAACAATGTGATGAAGTTATAATTGTATATTATTTAAATACATTTAAACTTTAATACACAAGTGTACTTCAAAATAATACTATGTACTCAACATAGTATGTAATGAACATAATATGATCGCTATCTATAAACACAAAACTACCATATGTAAGTAGTAAACTTGCAAATTATAATTAAAATGACTATTCAAGTAAGTTAATAAAAATAAAAAATAAATGGTGAAATGTTATTTTCAAATGTAATTCAGTAGGAACCTAATTGAAACCAATATTTTTAATTTTACACTTATACGTAAGGAAAAGATTTATATAAAATATTATATACAATGAACAAAAGGATGCGATAATTGGATTTCGTATTATCTTTGATATACACTTTGACTATCACTGTGATGAGAATAAACATATTTTTATATTATTAAAAATAACTTAAGTTTATTTAATTTTCACTTAAAGTAAAAATATTTTTTTTTTTATAATTCCGTGGAAAAAAATTAAATACAGGGTTTTGCAAAATAATCTTAACTTATTTATGTAGTAATTATTAAATAAGTTTTCTAAAACAAAACTAAAATATATTACGGCAACATTGAAAAATAAATTAATATAAGTGTATAATGATATTTTGATTTAATAATTGTGCTCTTTTGGAAAAATATAGCTCTATTTTTTTATTACGCATAATACCTAAATCAAAACTATTCAACAAAAACAAAAACTGAATATTGCGACGTATTCTCGAAATAATGTCATAAAAACTAATAATAAATTGCTGAACAGTAATAATTAATATAAGTTATACGTTTAAATTAAAGTATTGTGGTCTGATTCAAATCTTACTTATATATATATTATTTATTCAAATGTTGAATTTTAATAAAGTAAATATTATTTTTAATCATAAATTATTGAATATCAAATTAACCATAGAATTAATTTAGCTTAAATATATGTCACTGAATAATAATAGTTAAAAGGTACTAAAACCACCAAAACTATGATTAAAATTATATTACTAATGTTTAAGTCCTTTAACAACAGCTTAAGTATATAATATTTATAATTAAATAAAATTCTATTTTAGGGAGAAGTTAATCAAATAATTTTCCAAATCGTACACATTATAATAAATTAGATAGAATAACATAATATGTATAAAAATGTAATATTAATAATATATCATTATTCTTGGAATATTATTACATAGTCGATATAACAAAACCAATATCAAAACATAGTCCGAGGAAGTGTCACAGTTAACACAGATTTTAGTTTATAAGATTCTTATCTAAAAGAGCGGCAGAAAGAATAATTTCAAAAAATGACCATTTTCATTAAAATATAATATTAATAGAAAAAAAAAATGATAATTTCAATATAAAGCACTAATAATATTATATTATTATAATATGTTTTTACTCACTCACCCAAACTCAAATTAATGGTAGCAATTATTATTTTAAACTTATCAGCAAAAAATAATTTATATTAAAAAAAATTACAAACGTGATGATAATATTATTATATTATAATATTAAAGACCTAAATTGTTACTCCCACTGCTCAGGATCTTTAATAAATAAATTTAATATACCAACTAGATTATTTCAGTCAGACGTTTGATAATTTATAATATTCAACAGCTTTAATTATTTATTTGAGTCTTTCACTTGTTAGTATCTCTAATGTTCCAAATCGGTCTTTGCTGTCCTATTACCTAATACGTTATGCACATTAACTGAGGGCTGAGACTTACTAGCAACAGTTGTCGATGATTTAAAACGATATAAGCGCACAAGCTTACTGAGGCCAAACAAAACCATTCGTTTTGCAGGTTCCCTTTTGACTTCCGACTTGAAACTTACCTGACAAAGTTTGTCTGTCCTTTCTAATTTTAGAAACCATTAAGCTTTGATAATATATCCGTTCATTGTCAGGCGCTTAGAGGCCCTAGCCGGTAATTAATGTGGCCGAGTTAATACTGAAGCAGCTGGATCATCAGTTTTAACTAGCTAATTGCAGACCTGACTATAGAAAGTGGTAAGTTTAATGGGATATATCGGTGTTAGTCAACCCTTATATCTACTCTCTCCGTCGAAAGTTTAAATGCACCTACTTCCAGTCCCTGGCTTTTGTGCCAACTAATCTGGCGTTGTAAACTATTATTAATTCAATCAGACCCCATGCATCAGCTGACCGTTTAGAAATCGAGTCTCAGCGCAGGACTGAAATTGGAATTCACATAGTGGTATAATAATACAAATGGTACTAATAGTCATCATCGCATCAGCAAAGTCACTATTAATTGCAATCACAAAGTCTTAAGTATAAAAACAACTCATTCCGTAAACCATAAACGAGCAATAACTTAGCGATCTCACCTTTAATTGGTTCACCGCTGATGACTCATTGTTTTATTTTAAAAGATTGCAATCCATTTAAAAGTAGCGTAAGAGCCTGCTGTGGTTAAGGCAATAAAACGTAAAAGGATTTCTCTGACAAAGAATAATAACGCGAAAGGCACCGAAATGTTCCTTTGCAACCGCAGGACAACGGGATAACGTTCCCACGAGGGTCCTTATGAAACTTTTATTTTTCCCAAGTCGATATAATCTTTTTGATTTAGTTTTATCGGCGAGACTGTATCGTCTATGGCAGCGATGCAGTATGGGGTAAAAAAAAATACAAAAAAAAGAGTTAGTCGATTTTTCTTACACAGCTGTTTTGTGAAACTCAGAGCACACGTCGTTGCTCGGGGGTCGGAGAGTGCACACGGGGAAGGTTTTTTCTATCTTTTTCATCCAACATTCCTCCAAGTGCACAGTATTGTATATTGTAGTGTCCCACGGGTTTCCACATACTCGCATTTGAGCAATAAACATTTCGTATGTGCTTTGAATTTCAATATAGTCCCTTTTTTTTCTACAACGGGCATTATTTCGCCGTAATTACAAAGGGTAACTTAAGTGCACTTGAGCGTTTTTAATAGGCTAACGGAGTTTATTGGTCACAATGTTTTCTACCATTGAAATGCATAGAAACGACCGTCACGATATCATGAAATCCATTATTTCCATTATAGTCGCTGCTGACCCGATGTCAATTGCGTCGAGTAATTTCAATTTGATTTTACACACTATTAAAATCAAAATTGACGTCACTCCCAGACAATTCTAAAAAATACATAAATTTGATGAATTTGAACGCGGTACACTATTTGCGTTTTAAAAAATACCAACGACCCCTAAACGGCGTACGACAATCTCGGTATACGAAGTAAAACCTTCAAACGCATTACGTTCGTTTCCATAATAACGGCCTTAACGCAATATTTTCCGAAGCGTGGACCAACAACGGCCGGGTAGGTACGACGCATAATCGCACAATTCATTCAATAGACCGTCGTTAAAGCTATTAATATATTATGTGGGTGGCGGTCGTTTCGTTTGGTACGAGTGTCGGTGAACATACAACGGGCAATGAGATGGAAAGTGGTGGAACTACGACGCAGAAATCCAACAACACCATTTCTTAGTCGAGAGTCATCTTAATTAGTGGCTAGACGAGCTAATCCCGTGGAGTGACTGGAGTTTCACGCAGACTTTTGCGGTAGCACAGAATTTTCGTTATCTCGTTCGAACCAGACGAAAATTCCGCAAAAATATTTTAACAAGGTGATGCTCTAGCCAAGGGCTACAGTTCAAAACTTTGTCGACAGCCTGAATAGAAAATGTAACTAACTCGTGACACGCTGTTTGTATTTTTTGTATTTATTATTGTTATTACCATTTTATTTTTGTTTGAGGTCAAATCTTTTATTCATCGCATTGTTTTAGAGATTTTTTTTTTTTACCTTGGTGTTTAACAATATTGTAGCTTACGTTTGTTCTTCCGAAAGTGTTTCATTTTCAAGTATATAAAATATATGTAATATGCCTAATTTGTGAAACCGATCAGTTCTATTCCTACTAAAAAAAGCAAGATATGCCTTAAAAAAACATTCTTTGTTGATGTTTTTTTCCATTATTTGGTTACTTTTTGATAATAATACATGCATACATCGAATCAATACGAATATGTACGTAGGTTATATTGATTAAAAAAAAATGTATTCATACAGTATTATAATATTAATGTCCATAATAATATTTTTTTGAACTTAATCAATCAATAATATGACTGAAATAGATTTTGTTTCTCATTAATTTTAACCGGATAGGATAACAAATTATAATGCTTTTCTTTGCTTATGATCGTAATACAACTTGTTTCAATATCATTATACACTGAGAGCATCAAACATCCTTTTATCCTTTCCGCTGTCTATATAACTTTTGTATTCAATCTTAAAGGATTTTAATCAATTAAAAATTATTTTAAATTATTAATGGTTCGTATACGCAATTGCGAAATATATTAAAGTAAGAAACTTTAAGAACCTGAATTTTTTTCTTAGAGTAATATAATTTGAACCAACAAACACTTCATGCTTTTATATTAATTTTAATTTGTAATTCATGAGTTTGTGCTGATACGCAAGTTTTTGAAATGACTTATAGTATATAGGTATTTAGATTGCAGTAACAAGTATTTGAATATTTTGGACATCACAAGGAAATTGTTTCTAAACTTTTTAGAGTACGTAAAGTAGTAGTTTCGAGTCAAAAACGTACCGACTTGAAGTGTAAACTATAAAACTATGGAGCGTGAAGCGTGTCACATGCATTTCTTAATGAATTTAAAAATTAATTTTAACTAATTCTAAATAATATTCTTATTTGTTTACTAAAAATAACAATTTATTTTATGTGAGTTATGAAAATTTTCTTTTTACCTATTACATATTTCTTTTTTGTCAGAAAAACTCATTTCTATCTATTTAGGTAGATTTATATGGCATATAATAATACCCAGAGTAAAATTATTTTTTGTGCATATAATATTATGATATCAGTTAATATTTTTTTGTTAAATTAGGTTATTGAATAGTGATAACAATTTAAATAGGTGTATACATGTTGAAATTTTAATAACAGTATATCATATTTTAATCTTATTTTTAATTTAATTTTTGTAATTTCTATCGTAGGTTTCACAGTTTATTATGATCGTGATTTGCTAGCATCCAATATTAATTACAATTACTAACTGACAAGCAAAATTTAAATTAATTTATAATACGAAAACATAATATGAGCTTAAAATTCTCACTGTAAAATATTATTATATCCATTGAATAATTTTACATTATTATTCATTATTATTATACATTTTTTTTTTTTAATAGTTTAAGTTGTTTAATCCAGAAAAAATTAAAGCTTACTACTATGGTATGTAAATAGGTACAACTTTTAGTGACACAATCGACATAAACAAAAAAAAATAATCTCTAATGTAACATAAAAGGTTAAGAGGATTTACCTATATTGTACGTAATCCTTTAATTCAGTACTTCGTCATGAATAATTAATATATGAATGGGTTATTCGCAGGCCACAGTACAGTTAAAAATATCGTGAAACAAATAAAAAACGGTTAAATACGATCATAAAGTGTGTAACTCGTATGTAAATATTATTTGATCATGGCTATCGCAATATACAAGTTACAATTCTTAATTGTTCTCAATTCTATATCGGTCTATGTACCTTAATTATTTTACACCCATCTGTTTTTAAATTTTTTTACAATAGTATAATTGAGCTAATGTAATTTTAGCACAATATGGTAGCTTACTAAGCAAAAAATAATTTATTATACAATTAATTATTATATAATATTATGTATCTATTTGAAATTCGGCAATGGTAACGATAATAAAAAAATACTCTTAAGCAAATGAAAAAATGTTATTGGCAGAGTGAAATGGAGAAAGTAAATTTAATATCAACCCAAAAACTAATTGGTATCTGATTTAATGGCAACAAAGAACAATTGAAGATCATTTACAAAACAATTATCAACAAATTAATAACATTAGTCCGCTAACTTTTTGACTGTGAACGTATCGGGCATTGTATCTGCACGCGAACTTGTGTTGAAATTTTATTGTAGTCGTCGTGTATTATTATGTCATAATATAGAGAACGTTTTTTAAGGTTCACACTTAAAGTTCAAATACATCAAATATTCAATAATAAATCACTGAACGCAGACATTTTTTGACTGCAACGTATTTTTACGTACCAAGTTCTAGTTCCGAACCAGAACGTGGTATTCACACTGTTATTATACCTAGTTATCATATAAGCTTTCCTAATAAAATTTTATTATTATTAAATATTTTGTAAAAGAAAAGTTATTTTTTTCTTTTTTTCTTTACATTAAAATATTGATTTGTGTATTTTTACAGGTAGCAAAGGCGGTCTCGTCTTGACCAAATTAGTCATACCTCAATGGGCAGACTTAAGGAATTCAGTGACGTTGTACTGCCAGTTCGACACGGGCGGCGACAGTCTGTACTCGGTAAAATGGTACAAGGACGATCACGAATTCTTCCGATATACGCCTGGATTGAATCCACAGACGCTCGTGTTCGATTTGGACGGCGTAAACGTGGACGTGAGTACAAAAGTTGGTCGCGTCGTTTTTCGTTTTCGTTTTTTCCATTTCTTTTTGGGCGGTAAATTATTTTATCGCACGTCGTGTACTCCGCGTGGGACGGTGGTTTAAAAATTATGGCCGAAACTTTCTTAGGCCACGGGGTCGGAAGAGTTTTTGCGCCGCGGAGGAGTTTGTCGCCGCCGCCGCCGAAAGGAACGCGGTCAGGTTAGGTTAGGTGCGCCCATGAGATAGGGACGATGGCGCTGCGGCGGAGACGGTTAAACGCCGAAATGAAACAACCAACGTTGTGTAATCCTCCCGCGAATATCATGTACGCGTATATATATTATATTTTCGCGAAAATTTGTGGTGAAAGTTTTCGACTCATTGACCTACATAGGAACCATGAAAACATTATCACATACCCCGTTGCATTTGTATTTCGTACTTTATATCATCTCGGCAGCCGTTTTTACATGGAACGCCCGAATAAAAACCTAACGAAATAAACGACGCTCGTCTACCCCTGCATACACCACAAATACAAACGCCACTGTGCCACTGTACAATATCATTGTTTATTTCGTATTCATATGCGCGCCTTCCGTGCCAGAGCAATTTGCAGTGCCTACCGATCAAGTAGTCGTCTCCAGCACAGTTGTTTTACAACGTCTTAGCGGTCATGCGTAACACCGTATCATTTCGGGTTTATGTTTGATATATTATTTTTGATTCTCAGCGTGACGACTTGGACATTTAATATGCAATTCTGGTACTGCGATTTAAAATTATCAAAAATACATAATGAATGCAAGTATAGGAATTAACATTTTTTTTTTTTAAACACTGTGTTTATTATATCAAACTCTCAACTCGTAGTTAACTATTAAACTAAGTTAGCTACATTTATATAAAAAAAGTGTTTTCTATTGAAGTTTCATAAAGCTAGATGAGACAGATTCTATAACTATCTCTTTGGCTATGTATAATTATAGACTAGTTACGTAGAAATACAATATTTTGAAAACAAAAATATATTATATTAAAGTCTATTTCTGACATTTAATTATATTCAAAATTCTTATTTTTTTTTTTTTTTTAATACTAAATTTTATCGAACCTCGGAAATACGAAAATGAACGTACATAGCATTTACATTTTTTTGGATAGGTGTTTCAATTTAAATTAATGTTGTTATCCACCAGGAAAGTAAGTCATCCGCCAGTGAAGTAACGTTGTATCCGTTGACCAGGACGAGTAACGGCAATTACAAGTGTGAAGTATCTACGGATGCTCCAAATTTCCCAACAGTCGTCGAAGACGCCAATATGTCAGTCATCGGTAAGAAATAATATTAATTATTATTTTTTTTAGTGATATCTATTTTCTGAAAATAAGTTATACCAAATATTAAATCTAGCAAAAATAATATTATATTTAATATATTGTCTTATAAATTATAATATTACATAACAATAGGTATAGGTAACAAATTTTATTTTTATTTACATAATTGATATTCAAAGACAATATGAACTAAATATTGAATGCTGAAATTCATATTTCCCTTGAGTAAACTTCAAAAGTTGTTCGTGATATGAATTCATTGAATTCAATGCATACAAATTTTGAATAAAAAACTTAAACTTTACGTCACAACTATCCCAAAATAAATCGATGAATGTCATATACATATTCCTATATACTATGTTATGTGTTCGTACCGTATAATAAGAATTAAATATATAATAACCTATTTTAAATTTGTTAGTAATTAATTGGATTTTTATATCTTGGTATTTATGGGTTATTTTTTTCTAATAACCTCAGAATAAGTTTTTCAACAATTATATTCTGAGCTTTGTCACTATGTGGCTGACAATATAATTACCAAGCCATTTACATAGTTTTACTGATATAGTGATATCTATAATAATTTATCGCCACCAGATCTGTAGGAAATCATTCTATGCAATCAGGTTATTTCAGTCAATGTTTTATTTTATTTACACCACATTTTCTTCATTAACTATATTATTGGTGTCGTTCTATATCTGTAATCATGTGTCAAAGTGTATTACATTAGCTACAAGACATTATTTATTTTCAATTATTTTCTTTGTTTACATCCTAAACTAATACCTAACCAGATTTTTTCAATCCCAATAGCTTCGTTAATCACAACAATCACGTTGTGATTCTTCAGCTCGTATTTACTCGGGTATCGTTTATTTTGATCTCTCTATTTTCTGACACTGCTGAGTTATTTAACAATGCTTAAATATACTATCGTTAAGGCCAGTACACATGAGCGTTATGCTATACAATTATAAGTATAAGAATAATACTTACGCAGTGTAAACATAATCATAAATCATATACGTATAACTTAAGTCAAGTTTTTAATTATTTTTTTTTTTACATATAAATTATACAGATACGAATTATACATTTGATAAAAACGTACACTTTTATATTTTACTTACCATGACGTATTATAATATTATTATATTTAATATTTAGTCATAATTCAAATTCACATAAATCATTTATGTAACCATTCTCGACTAATATAATAGTTTGATTTTTGACACAATTGTTATTAACCGTTAAATGTCAATAACCGTAGTCATTATATTACTCATAACATAAACACAAACATAAATTATTTTGAATAGTGAATTATTATACATATTATACATTCTTGAAATATATTTTTGAGACAAAAATCATATTATTAATTCATTGTATTATAGTATTAATAGTATCATGATAGTAATTCATTACAAACCTATATGTTCTTATCACTTAAATCAATTAATATTATTGATGGAACAAGATGCATTAATTTTAATTGTATTTGTTTTGTTAGCATTTCCCGATGATGGTCCGAGGATAGAAGGACTTCGACCATTGTACTCCGTCGGTGAATTTTTAGAAGCCAACTGTACAGCCAAAATGACATTTCCTTTAGCACAGGTCACTTGGTTCATCAACAACTTAGAGGTCAGTACAAATATTATTTTGCATAATACCTAGTATATATAAAAAAAAAAAAAAAACATTGGACACCGACTGATCGATTAATGTCTTGGATAACTTATTTTTCTCGCGGAGTAGAAATAAAAACGTATAAAATCGTAATGTACGTGTACGCTCTGGTGATTACTTTTCTCCGGTTGTGCGTCTGAAAGTTTTCGCGTTATAAGCTCAATAAAACGCATTGGGAAGTGCCCTACGAGTTTTAATAACAGTTTAAAACTCGTTTGGACACACGCACGCCCCCAAACATGTTTTGCTGACCGTTCGTCGTTTATAATAGAAAAAGTTCATCGATCAAGCGCTTTTAAAACGAGCGCACAACTTTTGCGCCAGCCCACCTCGTGACGGTGTCGGCGGCGGCTCCGACAACAAATACAAAAGTGCAAACGGACTCGCGCAAACGGGCGTATGATCTGTCGCGCGTATGGTTACTCATGCGCTAAAACCGTTTATTATACATAGGTCGTACGCTTGTATGTCGCATGTTCAGTATTAGATCGTATATATTATTATACGTATAAAAAGGCGGCAAGACAAATTGGCCACTTGGGGACTGGTAAACTGGTTGAAAAATGTCCGGCAGCTAAACGGCCTGCTAAAACGACCAAATCAAAAGACTGTTCGACCGTGCGTGTGCATGTGTATGTCTCTTTCTCTCTCTCTCTCTCTCTCTATATATATATCTTTCTCTGCTTTTATATGTGTTTTTTTGTACTGTTGTCGTGTGCTATAACAGATAAACTATGTACGTGTATAATACCTATATTATGACCATGCTGCACATATCGTTCCATCGGAACACCACCGCCGCCGCGGGCACGCCACGCCGTCACTAATCTTGTTGTCTCCGCCGACCGATGTCCCAAGAATTATGTTATTGTTTTAAAAATAATAATAATAATAATAAAAATAAAGTTTTACCTCGTTATTTTCACAAATTTCCCCCGAGAACGTGTTCTATAGTTGTTTGTATAGTAAATTAATATAAATAAAAAAGAAACTGTACGAAGAAAAATGCCACCTCAAGACACGCGACTGTGAATAGGCGAACTTTCTTTTAAATTGTAATGTGAAAAACGTTTCTTGGTGGAATAAAAAACAATTAACGTTGTTACCTAACAGTAAATGATAAGTAATTGGTTTTATTAAAATAAAAATTATGTTTTCCGAATTATTTTCACAAGAGTTAAATATATATGTCAGTATTTTTTTTTTGTAAACAAATAAAATATAATATGATTTCCATTTAGAATAATTATTCGAATGAAAGGCGAAATCAATATATGTTTTCCATGTGTGTAATGTACAAAATGTTTTACGTTGTTCGTTATTATGTAGTTAAAATCATCGACAATAATTTATAGTCATTGTTCCGT
This sequence comes from Pentalonia nigronervosa, assembly GCA_014851325.1. Classification (NCBI taxonomy): domain Eukaryota; kingdom Metazoa; phylum Arthropoda; class Insecta; order Hemiptera; family Aphididae; genus Pentalonia; species Pentalonia nigronervosa. Next base: position 42,533 of record JACXSJ010000475.1, on the reverse strand, counting down.
TTTATATTTAATAACAATATTACAGTTCAAAAAATATTATATTATGATTTAATGTTATTAAAATATAAATGTACAACGCATTTGATTTATTTAAATTTTAAATTTATAATTTAAAACGGTCGGTGTAATAATGTCTGAAATTGAGTATAATAAAAAATATATAGTATCGTTAAACATATTTTTTATAGTGTTTTTGAAGTAAATAGAAGATAAAATGTAAATTTTCTTGTAAAAATGTAATGTATTTTAATATGAGGTGAAAAATGAGTACATCTTAAAGTCAAAAAATACATTTATTTTATTATATATTTTTCATAATATAGTTGTTATACAGCTATTGTGAATAAAAAAGCCAGGAGAAATAAAGATTAAATTATCATAGATAAAATTTGATCAAATCGTAAAACTACACTAAAATATAGATTAAATTACAAAACAGTTATCTAACAATTTACTTTGCTTTTGATAATTAAACTGTCCTAGATATATGATGGGTCCAGTGCTTTTTAACACCACGTCACTTAATTTCAAATGTCGTTTACGATTTACGTGAATATTAAACTTAGTAAATCATTTCTTGAAAATCGAAAGTTTGTTCATACTAAATGTACTGAACGATAGTTTTCAAAATGTTCGTATCAACTTGAGACCAATTCTCTCGAGACCGTATAAATACCTTTACGACGTTTGAGCGACTTATGGGCATACTAGGTCGTTTACGGAGCTTTTTATTTATTTTTTTTACTATAGCGCGCTTAATCACACAGTCGTATACCGATCTCGAACTCTATATCAGGCGCACTGCTATGTTGGTCGTCTCGCAATAATTGCTCTCAAAATCCATTTTAATCAGCATTTCACGGCTGAAATTGCTCTTTTCTTTATCCTACATTTCAGTTTAAATGGTAAGTTCTATTGATTATGTTTAACTTTAATTTATATGAATCTGTCTTCGTGCGGAGCCGTATCGTCGTGTCAATAGGATTCACAGGTTTAGCAGGAAACTCTTAAAAAACTCAATACTAGATTCCGTTAAAGTATAATATTTGCTTTATCTAATTCTATATTATTGTGCCTTTGAACAATTTTTATTTTTATTGTTATAAGACGATGATTTCAGAATAATTTCCAATATGAAAATGTGGAAACAAAATGTTGAACCTAGAATTTGCAATATATAAACCGTTTTTATTATGACTTATAAAAATTAGAACTTTTTTAAATTGGACATTTTTATTTTTTCAAATGTAAAGTATCTATATGATGAATAATAATAGTGGTTTCTCAAGAAACATAAATGATAATAATTGTGAGTTGAAATTACAATATATTTTATCTCTGAACACTCCATATATCATTATAATTTAGAATAAACTTTTTTTCATAAAAACGAAATAGAAGAATATATTACGAATGTTTTAGTTCTCTTCGGTAAAGTGTCAAACAAACAAATTAATCGAAAATGGTTTGCATAACTGAAAAAGTGTTTTATTTCGTTTCCTCGTTCCCCACGTACGCCATAGGTTTCTAATATCGGCCAGTTGGATACGTTTTGAAGTTAAAAGGTCTTATTTACAAAAAGAAGGCTCTTTGCATATCAATTCGTTGAAAATAAACTAAAGAAAAAAAACCCTTGAAGAAGAAAATCGGTTAACCCGCGATTTATTTCAGAATTATTTAGTTCCTCTTCCCTCGTGGCTAAGAGCTGGGGTTGACTCGGTACCTAAACTTATTAGTGATTTATTGGAGGCGAAGGATAGAAACAGTTTCTACTCAAAAGAATATGTGACTCACGAGAAACAGAGAGAGATAAATGGAGTTGCATTTTATAGACACCGATTTCACTGTTCTGTTTTGACCAGTGCAGCATAACCATTCCGTGTGTCCAAATACAACAAGTTTAGTATAGTACCTACTTCTTAAAGTAGTGTAATAATAAAATACATTGTTGTAGGACAACAGGTTAATTCAAAAATAAAATCTTAAAGCAAAGCATTTTTAAAAATATTATATTATTTTGTTTAGGTCCAAGTTTGGTTTAACGTAAAAAATTAATTTTTTAGTAAATTTCTGTTTTAAAAAAAATGTTTTACATAATTTAATGAATTTACAATTTAGAAGTATATACATATTTTTCAAATTATTAATTTTTTAAAATTATTTTATCATTTTTGTTTATGATGAATATAATACGTAACTGGATTTTTTTCTATGAAATTGTACATATCTGTTTAAATAATTTTTGATCTTTTCTATCGAATAGTTATAAACTAATATTACATTTTTTTATAATACCTAATTGAATTCAGAGAAAAAAATTCTTTTGGCTTTATTGTAATTATACTATTTTTAAAATTATAAAATTGCATTTTAGTTTTTTTAAATATAAAAACTAGCATATTAAATATTATTATTAGAATTTTTTTTTTAATAATAGTATTCGAGACAGTTGTTAAAAAATATCATAGCCGCTGTGACTTCAGTTAGTTTAGTTATGTGAAATGTAAACTATATAGAAATTTTTAATATTAATAAATTTCTTTATTGTTCTTTTCGTATTGACACAATGTTAAAATTAACGAAGGGTACTTACAGACTTATTTTTTAAATAAAAACAACGCATACGAGTGTGAATATAAAAATGAAGCTCGAAGACTTTCGGATCTATCTCGACGCGTTTAATGAAAAACTGAAAATGTATCACACCGGTATAAAAAATTACCATAAGAAATGACTGTAGGGAAAATAAATGGATTTCGAGCGACGTATGCGTATCATTCGTCATACTCATCGAATTACCCACGGAAAACCTTTCAGCCCCGAGGAACGTTGAATTTTCCGTATGCACACACACACACACACACACACAAACACGCGTGCGCGTGCGCACACACATGAACTTGTGTGCGTGTGGGCAAAGTGCGTTCGTGCGTTCGTGTGCGTGAGAAACGTATTTTTAGTTTTATCTTAAAGCCACCATATCGTTGTGTTATTTTAACGCGATGGGAAAAACACACTATACGTGCGCGTAATGTACATCTAAATCAACACGCTTTAAGCGCGCCTGGGAATTTATTTTCAAAGCGGTCGTGTCCCGTAAGAAGTTGGCCTTTCTGTCTCCGGTACAGACGCGCTTCAACCCTCCGAAATTAATTATATTGGTCGCCAAGTGCAGTCGCGATGGAACCGCTGACTAACACCCTTGGGTCCTATATCCAATCAATATAATTTATATAGAACATATACCTATATATATATATAAGTATGCACTTGATTTGAACCCAAACGTTGTGGTTGAGTAGACAAGGAACACGACACACGGCGCCTTCTAATGTTGTTGAAGCAGAAAATTCTTCAAGACTGAAGACTGCCAATATAAACATTATTATTTTTATTACATTGTGTGCTATACAGTTTTTTCGCTATAATTTCCGTTGCCGTATTTTGACGACGTACAATTTGTTAGTCGCTATTCGAGACTAACGAATACATCTTGTTCTTATATTTTGCGAAAGATAAGATTTGTTTTTTGATTAAACAGTAAACAGTCTATAAGATTTTACACTCGCTATGATCGATAAGCCTACACCATATATTAAGGTGTTCGCTTTATTGACACAATGGCGACTACTATCAAAGTTTAAATCGTATGTGTTAAAATAATAAAAAAAAACTTACTATAAAAATTGATTAGGTAATATTGTAATATGCAATAATTACAAGTTCAGTAATAACCCATCATAATAATGAATATTTCATTTTAAAAAATGCTGTATATTATGTACTTTGCTTCACATAGAATTTCTTCTCCCTTGTGGTGACGTCACTCGTTAAAAAAATGAAACCAATCAAACGTGATGTATGGTCTGGCACAGCTTGTTCAAAATAGCCACAATGGACAAGAATTACATAAGAGCATATTATATTATATTCGTCAAACTTGGTGTGACGAATTATTAAATAAATACTATTTATAGGTCTTGCATGACAAAGTTCTGGCGCTAAAAACAGTCATTTCAGTTAAGCAAAAAGGAAGCGAATATCAAAGCGGCAATATTATGAACTGACGAAATAAACATATATTGGAAAGGACATGCACTTTTAAATGATAATATTCTACTCTTTGGAAGGGCCCCCAAATACATCACCCCAAAAACAGCTCAGCAATACAATCTTTGTGATAAGGTCACAACGTGAACTATCGGACATATTAATTATCCAAAACTAAAGAGATACGGGTAGGTAATTCTAAATGCTGCAACTGTTTTAAAAAAATATACTGAAAAATAATTTTTCGTTATAATTTCATTTCTAGTATAATTGTATTACTTATTAATGAATAAAAATAATTTGTTTTGCTTAAAATATTATAATTAGGGCTGTAAATTAAATGCAGTAAAATACTTCAAAAATGTATTTAAAATCTCAAACAATGTAAAATAAAATCCACTATAAATTCCAAAAACTACATAAAAAATTCAAAATATGAAAAAAAATAAACATCTATCAAGTTGTATTAAAAAAAAAAATTGTATCTTTGACTATATTTATTTGTCTACAAAAATATATAAGACGAAAATTAAAATAATAATTCATTAAATGTATCTAAGCAATTTAAATAACCGAGAATTGTTATGAATATTGAAAAAATTAATAAAAAAACAAAAAATGACATATAAAAACTAAAAAACCTAAAAATTAAAAAAATGTCTTAAAATTCAAAAAGAAGATTCAAAATTGAGTTCGTTTATACCTCGTTAAAATGTTGAGTTCAAAAAATTATGTTTTATAATAAATTTAAAAAAATCAATTATTTTACAAACTCACGAGCCGATATAATATTGATTTAAATCTATAATTTATATTATTTTATTAATAGAGATATCAAATTCAATTGATAAAGAGTAGTACCAATAAATGAGAAAGCGACTTTTCCTGACTATCCTTCTAAAATTTGTTTGGTGCTTAAGCCCTCCAAATATTTTTGAGTGATTTACGCATTTCTATAATATCCAATATACTTTACTGGTAATGAAAATTAAATGAAAAGAAGAATTTCATTTAAATACTCAAGTTTATGAAACAAACCATAAATTGTTTAAATCATATAAAACAATATTATTATTGTAGATATGACGAGTTTATTAGAAAATAATATTAAATATCATGAACCTGCAGATGTGTTTTACTAAAATATTATATATTATTTGAAGCAATGTTCAAATATGTATAGTCACTCAGAGCAATTATTCTTGTTAGTGTTTAGTATACACCTAGTTATCGAGTACACAATAATTAATATTTATTTTAGAATACATAAATATATTATACTTTCGGCATAATATCAGTGGTATATATCTGAAAACAATGATCATTAAGTTTAAACTGAATATCCCGTAAAATTTAAATACAGTCAGCGGTATATTTAATATGTTTTGTATAAAATAAAATTAATTGAACTGCGAGAACACTTTACAACATGAACTTTTTTTAATCATGAAACAAATATAAACAGAAATATATTCAAATTAAAATATTCTACAATATTAAGCGAAATTCCACCTTTGTTTATTTATTCATGTGTACATCGATCAATGGTTGTTCTATTAAAGTACAGCTATTAATCGTACTTAACGGATAAAAAAATGTTCATCAATTCCCAAGCTACAAATTTTGTCATATTTAATGTTCCAGTTTGTTAGTTATATTAATATCGCAATAAAATACTTACTATTTCGAATCTCATTTATTTTAAATACTGATAAATTATAAATAACCCGTATTATAGCCTAGCTAAAAACAGTGGTAATTTTTTGACATGATAATTTGATTGTCGCTTATTGCTATTATTTAAAATTTTGTTTTCGTAATAAAATGATTTAGTAATATTTTATATATATATTATATTTACAAGCATAACATGTAAATAAATATAAATGTTAACCTTATATTATTGTTAGACTGACTTTCTTTTTATTTGATACACATATGGCTGTTCATTTCAAATATATAATTAATCATATAATATGAATTGTTTATTTTTTTTTTTTAATTTCAAAAGATAAAAAAAAATTTGTTCAATTATTTTATAGCATTAAAATACTTTTTACGTTTAATATGTTTCTGATGTTGCTACTCACTAGATTTCCGTACTAATCCCTATTGAATTAAAACATTAAAAATTATACTTTTTTAATGACAAAGAACATTATTATATATTATATTGGGTATTTTTTTTTCAAATTAATATATATATATATACACTAAAGCCTGATGGTACTTATAATAATATTATTATCAAAAAAAAATATTATCGTGAAAAATATAATAAATACATATATTATAAAATGTATAAGTATAGGTACGTTTATTTATATACACACAAAGGATCTTGAATTTTTATGAGCAGAATGAAATCGCAGCAAACGCAATTGCGTTTCTTTGGAATAATAATAATATAACCCAATAAAACTTTATACGGCTACCGAGGTCTCTCTTTTTGCTCCACGCGAATTTATGGTCGATACAATAACATTAACTCGATTATATGTATAAAAAAAAATGAAGATTTAGAAGCACCATATGGAAAAAAATCCCATTATGACTGAACGAAATGCAACCGTAAGTTATAGTGTGTGTGTGTGTGTGTGTGTGTGTGTGTGTGTGTGTGTGTGTGTGTGTGTGTGTGTGTGTGTGTGTGTGTGTGTGTGTGTGTGTGTGTGTGTGTGTGTGTGTGTGTGTGAGAGAGAGAGAGAAAGAGCGCGAATATCTAGCAATTGTTGTTATTATTATGGGGTACAATACGTGTTGGGAAAATTGTGATCAGGAACATTGCTAGAAACATTTTTACTGCAGCCTTCGAGATAAAAACGTTTTGGATGGTACGATTGTATAATATATTAATGTGGGTGTTTAGAACTGTATAAACGTTTGATAACATTTTAATTTGCTCGATTGTCGTAAAAGCTGTCGTTATCAAATTAATTAAAAAACATTAATATTATTATAATAGCATTTACCTACATGGTTTTTAGTTTTTTGTCAAAAATAACATTATAATTTACAATATTAATGAAAATTAAATACATTTGACTGTATTACCTTTTTTAATATCCATAAACGATATTGACAAAACAATCTATACAATCCTTTCAAATACATTATATTCGTTAATGACTGTGATGTATACTGTAATGGCTTCCAAATTAAAACTATAATCCAATTTCTCTAATTTATTATTCAAGGCTCTTTCCAGTTGTTCATTATAATCAAGCTTCACCTTTCATCCTTCCAAAACGCGGTGCATTAAAAAAAATGCACATATTCTATTTGACTTTATGAACTAATAATGAATGTTTTCGAATAATATTCGCATCTCGGGCCTAATACTTGATGAAACACAACGTTGAGGACCCTACATAAAAAACTAAAAACCTAATGTTTATTAAGAATAATATTAGTTGATATATTACAAGTAGGTATATTATCTACCAAACACAAAATATTATTATAATATCATTATTAATTGACAGCGAGAGCCGCTTAAAAGTTTATTATTTCTGAAATATGACATTTTATCATTTCCCTTTACGTGTTAGTTTTCATTTAGTCCGAATAAATTATATTAACGTTTGTATTAAAATTGTATGTAGTTTGTATATGTGTTCTATACTATAGCTGATTTTTTTTGTGATTTTAATATAGCAAAATTACTCACATAAAAATTTAATTTTGTTTGTTTCATACAATAAATACACATGGCCTGAATTCATCCAAATTACATTAAGTTACGAAAGCACATAGAATCTTCATACAGTGAATTTGCTTGTCATTTTAGCTAGGTATATCAAATTAAGACAACACGACGACATAAGCCATAATATTCTCTTAATATGGCTAGTGAATGAATATCAAAATTAAATTATGAATGGAATATTGACTGTGATTTCTTATCAATTAAGATAAATAAATATAACTGTAATAATATATATAAATATAATTGTTTATTTTAGTGTTTTGAGTAAATTTTTGATAAATTATATGCGAAGGAATCGACATATTCTATATTTTTTAATTCAAGTACCAAAAAATAAATAAATATTTAATAAAGAAAGTTCATAATATTTGCACTCTTACTTTGTTTTCATTTCTATAAGTTTTATATTGAAATATAAAGTATTATATTATGAAAAATATTATTAATAAATTGTCTATAATCCAATTTATGATAATAAAATGTTTTGTCTTTGTGGTTTAAATTGAGTCACAAGTAGTTTATATTTCTTCTTTGCATTTATATTGCATCATGTTTTCTGTAAATTTATTATGATTGAATTAAAAAACAGAAGACAAAAGTGTAAGAAAAAATGTCTGGAATGATTTTTCTAATAGTAATTAAAAACAGATGCATGTTTTTTTATATTTAAACTGTATGCAACGGTGTGTAAAATAATAATCGTTTTATTTCGTTTAATATTATATTTAAAATCAATGTTGTTTTTAAAAAGAATAAATTATCTCTATATTTAGCAACTGTGTACCCTACTCCATTGACAGGTAAAGTTGGATAGTATGCTTGAGTAACATTTTTCTAATAAGCTCACATAATATTATCTTATTTTGTAATCAGCTAATTGAAAGCAATATGCAGTATCATGTCTATAATTTACGTAGGATTAATTATATTCACGTATTAAATTTACGAGTGTTTGTAATTAATTTTGTATTCATATTGCTGGAATTTACGTGAATATTAATACGAATTTTAATGAATAGATGAAAAATGACGTTCAATATAATATATTATATAACATTTCAGATGATGGTCAATTTATTTACAGTGTTTAATGTGCATAAAAATGTATATTAACAAATTGGCGAAAAATTACGTTCAATATTATATATACAACATTTCCGATAATAGTCAAGTTGTTTACGGTGTTTCATGTGCATAAAAAATCATCTGACAAAATTAATTAAATATTATTTAATATGGCTGTGTATATACGTATACCAGACCCCATTGTTGTAGTCGTTACATTAAAATGATTATTGCATTAGAATCATTTTAAATAAATGTATGTGCGTGCCTGTGTGTATACATCACTACGCCGTTATAATACACAATTGTCTTTTCCGCAGTTTATCAATTTATTTAATCAATTCTATGGGAATTGTGAAGCTTATCTTTAGGTATATGGTATGGGAAATCGTGAATTTTTTCGTTTACATTTGTGCTAACTATACAGAGTTGTTCACCAACCACGCTCACTCCCATTTATTTTTTAACAATGAATTTATTTAAATTCTTATTTCTGGACATCACGTTCGCGGACACCTAACTTTTTTTATTATTCGTGTATTTACCTCAGAAAAACACTTTTTTATTACTGCTATAGTAGTAATATTTTATTACTTGTTTTAGTATTAACTTGTTTCATATTTTTTTTTTTTTTAGTAATTGGTCATTACTGTTATAGAAGTTACAGTATAAAATAAATTTAAAACTATATAATAATAACTGAACTTAAGTTTTATTTTAAAAATCAACAAAAATGTATCAAAATGTAAAAAGAAAAAATATATTTATTACAAGATTTTAACTTAATTCATGATAGAAATTAATTTAAAACATAATATAAATAAAATAAATAAATAATAATATCATAAATTAATTAAACCAATATCTTTTTCTTATTTTATATAATTGTGATATTCTACAAAACATTCCCCAGGACAAAGAGGTTTATTACAGACTTTACATTGTAATGATATTTGTTTTTGGTATTTTAGTTTTGTAACACTGAATGCAATTTTTAAAGTATGTGTAACTTTTATAATTTTTTGGTATGGTAATATTTTATGCATTATGATTGTTTTCAGATGTTTTAATTTTCGTTTTTTAATTTTAAACAGTCCTGTTGCTGTAATGTTTTTTTATTTATTTATTTACCATCATAGAATACAATAACATTAAGTTAGTTTACATTATCTATATATTTTAAGCTAATAGCTTGTATTAGAGATAGAGAGTAATAAATTATAATAATTAAAAACACAAATTGTATTATATAAGTAGTAAAAAAAAAGTTAAAAATAAAATAGAAGTTAAAAAATGTTAACAATAGAAAAAATTGTAAGTATTAAATTTAATATTAAATATAACAAGATAAGTTTGCATTGGAAGTCCTATTAATTTTTTTATTAGTTGATCACGAAATTGCTTAAAGCTTAAATTTATGTTAAAATATTTTTTGTAAATAAAATACGAATTCCGTGTAGTAATGTCAAACAAATGCAACAATATTTTCTATACCATCTAGCCAATTTTCTTGGAGATGAATAATAGCTGACCATTGAGTTCAATGCCACTCATGCAGTTGTTATAGTCCACTAATTTTGCTGGTTTATTTTTGAGTTGGCTGTATTTGTTTTTGAAGGTATAATTTTTCGATGATTTTTAGTAGTTAAACATAAAGCATCACATTTGTCTTTCTATTTGGATACCTAAAGATTTTTGTTGCGTCTCCAAGTATGATTACCATGTTTCAATTTTTTAGTATTAACTTCCATTGGATTTCCTCTGTGATTGGAATTCACAGTACCAGTTGTGAAGGTTTTTTTTTTCTAATAGAGTATTTGATAAAGTCACACTATTATAAAAATTATTCATGTAAAGGCTGTGCTCTTTATTTAAAAATGGTTTCATAAGTGTTGTCAACTTTTTATGTTCCCTCCTCAACTGCTGACGATGTTTGTTTGCCTTTGCACATATCGATATTCAAAATGTAACCATCACGAGTACATAGTTCATAGAATTTTATACCATATTTCGACTTTTTTCCTTTTATATATTATTGCCATACACACTGTCAAAAAATGTTATACTTCTTCACAGCATGTTCACTTAAAATGTGTAATTTTAGATCTTTTTTTGTGAGGCTGACATTGGAGACTCATATTTTTACCATATTTATTAATAGATGATACAAATATGCTATGGTGATTTGAAAACTTTAGTAATCAGAATACACCTATCAACATTTATAGTTTGTATAAATTGTTTTAGTATAATAAAATATACTAGATCTAATATTGCTTATATTTTATAATATTGTATATCATTTTTAAGGACTATATAAATCTTAGTATAAATATTTTAATAATTGAGAAATTACAATTTTTCAATTTAAAACTAAGTCATCAACGATTTTTAAAAAATAAATGATATAATAAATTATTTAGTACCTATATACAGTTAAAGAGGGGGTTCTTATTTCAAAAACATAAATTTGTTTCGGTACAGATTTATTATTCAAGGGGAAAAAAATATGATTAAACGTACTTGGTGAATCATTCTGTATAATCAAACATTATAATGTTTGCGTAGTCGATTAAATAAAAAATAATGTTCAACTAAAATGTATGCAATGTCTGTATCAAGAGTCAGCATTAATATAGGTATAAATATAGGTTATGAAGTATATTTATGTATTACAAGCTGTATAATCTGATTTGAAAAAAAAAGAAATATATATATAACTCGGCATTATAATGCATATAGTTATATCTCCGGTTTAGTGTACCCTAACCTAAGTTCACGGCAAATCGGCGTTTGTATACCTCGCTTTGTTAACTAATTTGACAATGTTGAGTAATCCGTCTATAGTGGATTGTATAAATCACGTGGTTCAAACCACTCTATAAACTGCATTGATATATCTTAGAACAATTTGAAATTTTTGTCAACATCAGTTGAGTTATTTTTGAGTGTTTAAATTACAAACATATGAATTCATTTATATATTATGTGTATTAATTTTAATATAGAAGACTATTTTACTTCTGTAACTAATGACAAACGTATGATATACAAACACAAATATATTCGACTTTTGTGCGCAAAAATGAAATTCATGTTTGAGTCATTCCTTGGCAACCAATAGATAATAGAAATTGAAAAACGAAGCTATAAATACTCCCCGAGTCTCAAGGAATATGAGCAAAAATTTAGTGTTAGTGTGTTTGGTAATTTCCAATTCTTTAAGTCCCATATAATCGTAGATTTATTTTTCATAAATAAAGATAGAAAAATATTTTAGTATATACATATCATATGAACCACTTTATTATAACTTTTAACCACAAAAGCGTGCCGTATTTTAACATTGTATTACTGAGTGATTTCGTTATCTCGTTATTATGGGATACATAACAACGTATGGGACTTTAACACTCAACAGCTGACAGTCATGTGAATGGTATATTTTATTAACGACTGTAGTGGATTCGAGCTTTTGTATATAGGATTTCTACGCACCTCCATGAAGGTCGTTTTAATTACCACATGCTGTCAGTAGAAAAATCGATACGAGGGCAAACAATTAAATCACAAATGTGATTCTAATAACTACTTGAAACTTTACTCGCGTACTAAAGTTACACGTATCCGCATTACCACACTTGGAACGGCAAGTGAAAAAAAATAACATTGTTTTTTTTTTTCATTTTGTGTTTTAAAAATTTGGGTTGTATAAACTAAATTATATAGAATATATGACGATATAATATGACGTATGCGTCATTCATAAATAAGTTTTAAAAAATGTGCATACTAAATAACGTAAACATTAAATAACTATATGTAGACTACAACAAATATTTGTTTATACATTTTTAATATTAATTGTAAATATACAGTATATATCTTTACTCATAAAAATGACTAATTGTGACGTATAAATATTATGTTTAAATTATAATAAAAACTATTATTGACTAAACAAATATCAATGCTATAAACATAATATTTTAAATAATACATAATATTATAACAAAATATGCGGGTATTTTTTTTTAATTTTAATTTTAACCATTATATTATAATTGTTCTATTGTGACCATATTCTAATTTTGGTTATCGTAATATTATTTTATGGCACTAAAATTAAATGTAGTGATGGTATTAAAAAAAAAAAAGTATTAACTCATTAAAATTTAGAATATTATCATACTAATATCCATTGGCATTGATACATGAAACATAAATATACTAAGTAACTAATAACTTAAAATTACAGTAATGTTAAATATCTACGAAACATAATTAATACAATTATAGACAATAGCTTCATAATTAATAAAATAATTTATTATGTAATATATTTTTTTACGTGTTACAAAAAAAAAAAAAAATTGTCCCGACAACTAACTCACCCAATTCTATGATAATAATACATTCGAATAGCTTGCTATGCATTGACACTTATATAACTAATATAGTTTTATACGTAATAGAAAAATATCTACCATAAATCCAGTGCAAATCTATCTTATCAGCTTGAACATGAAATGCGTTTAAAAACTACAATACAACGGAACGCAAATCATATGAACAATTTGTATATAATTTAAACTTGCTTGTACATTTAAATTGTATTTTGAATACATACTCATCTTTGTTTTAAAATTGTTGTGGTATTGTGTAGTTTTAGCCAACATTCGACAGACTATAATAATCAGTATTGTTGTTCAAATCACCGTTCATAGAATTATGTAATAATATTTCATTCAATAATAAGTATTTTTAGTTAAACCGAATTAATATTGAACATATGTATAAACAATACTATATTTATCACGATTAATAAATATTACTCGTGATAATAGCAAAATTCATAATTATTAACAAAATAGATAATTAATTTTTATAAATTCAAATTAAGATTTTACGATTAATATAAATATTTAATTCATATTACTACTAATTAATACATAAGTCAATAAATTAGAGTAAAATTTGAATTAGATTATATAAATTCTCCAGTTTTGAATTCATAAAAATATAAAAATACAATTCCTGTAGACTATAATCATTTAATCCACTGTTTTAAAATATATAGATCAAACACTTTCAGATTTATTCAGGTTTTTGTATTAAATATTTGTATATAAAACAAAAAAAATATAAAATAGCGATTGCTATCAAAGTAGCTTACTTTATATAAACAATAAATAAATTATATATATTAAATAAATGACTAACAATTACATTTTTTCACATAAACTCACGTTGTGTTAGTAAAAAGCTATAGGAATATAAAGTATTTAGTTTTCTTTATACATTACTTTAGTCAATTGTATTTACATAATATCCCACTAGATCATTTTTGATATTGATAATACATTATATTGAATTATTATAGTCAAGTCATAATAATTGTCGACTGACAATTAAATGAATCGTAAAAAATGGTTCAATATATTAAATGTTTTTCTAGTGGAAAATATGCATTAAACTCTAATTTGAAGGATTATTTTCTTGTGAAATGTTAATAGTCATTTAATTTAATTATATAAATTATAATATTAAAAATGGCAAAAATTATTGCAAGACATAATGGACTTAGAAAAATAATATTATTTATAAATGAAGTGAGAGTAGTTTGTGACAGTGCCGGTAGACTGAAGTGTCAAACAAATAAAGACACGAAAAATGATGCCCATTTGGAAAAATTATAAATTCAAAAGAACAATCCTGACTTATAAACTCAAACGGAAAATGACATTATAATATCTCAACTTGTATACGACAATTTGTAATACCGATGAAAAATAAACGATACCATTTCTTGAATTAAAATTAAAATGCTAACTTGGATCAATAATTTTTATAAAAAAATTATATGAATTACCTAATAAAAAACGATTTAAAACTAATAATTTTAAATACATATAAAATAATATAAATATTAAAATTATATATAAAAATCATGTTGTAAAATGTTTATTTTAATTTTGTTTTTTTATAATCTATACATATGTCATTAAAATTATTAAAATTCATTTTATTTATATTATACTAGCTGTTCCACCTGATGTTGCTCGAGCCAAAGAAAAAGTTAAGAATAACCTCAAGTAATTTACATGCAATTAAGCTAGCTAGCTAGGCAATCCTTATAAAATATATGCAAGTTGTATATTATCAAGTCGATAATCCACGTGCGGTGGATTGAGGACCTAGCGAAATGTATAAGTAAGTGAAACCAGAATATGAGACACATTAAAACATCGCAACGGTGACTTATGCCAAATATTTGTTTTTTTTATAAATTTATTTGTAAAAATATGTATATGGCATATTCCTACTAATTATAATAGTTTTAAAATATGTAACCATTGACAGCCCTATAAATAAATAGAAATTATACATAATATCACATCAAAAATAGCGCTTTCAGTTTTACCAGAATTTTTAGCGTATAATATGTACGTATGATAGGATGTTATATGCTAAAAACCTTTACGGGTTCCAAAAGTTTTCAAAAAGTGTTTCAAAATATTGTAGCGATCGTATAAATAGTGTAGGAGTGTATAAAGAACACATAGACAAACATTTATTTTTATATATATAGATGTATTAACTTTAATCAATGGCAATCTCAAATTTGTCCTTAAAAAAATGACAATGTATATTTAACTCTCATATAATATAATTTGAGATATAATTTATTATTTCGAGTTCGTAAATACAACGATTTGATGCATACATTTACCACATCTGCCCGATTAACCAATTGCAATTATATTTTATATACGCAATGAAATAATAATTTCTATTCTACGGAGAGCCGAACCTATTATAAATATTGATTTTGAATTTCGATGGTAGATTAATATTATAATTTCACGGTGCACTAAGAAAGGATTTTTTGTTATAACTTAGAAATAAGTCATTCAGGACAGTCTCGTTTATATATATATAGACTATTGATGTAACCAATGGCAACTATTAATAAACAAAAATTATTATCGATTTCCATCGTGAATTTCAAAATCTTTTGTGTGAGCATCTCTTTAAAATGGGAATTTTTGTTTTCCTTTCTTAGTGCACGATAAAATTATAATGAAAATTAACCATCAAAATTTAAAGTCGATACCTTTGATAGGTTTGGCTCTCCGTTGATTATGAATCAGTTACTCAGGACACTCGTTTATCTATAAAGATAAAAAAAATTATGATGGCGTAATGTATAGGCAAAATTAATACGTCATTGAAGAATAATATAATAATTACCCAACTCATAAAGATTTTCCTTGTTTTATTTTAATTTAAAAAATAAATTAGGAGTGATTTAAATACATCAAAATATTCTGCTTATAACAATTCATGATTTATTAAAATATATTTTTATAAACATCCACTTATCGAATTTATAATTTTTGTTTTAATCATTAGAGTAGGTAATTGAATAATACATTTCGTTGAGTAGGTTCTTTTTATATGTTATAAATAAATATTGTTGAAAATGTTTATAATATATAAAAAATATCATTATATTGATCACGTGATATTAAGAAAATAATATAAATGAATTGTATTTTAATATTAAATTAGATATAAATTAAAAATGTCAAATGCAGTTAGATATTCAATTTATTCATTTATTTTTATTTTTTTTCGTGTTTATAACCCAATTATTCTTATATAAATAGCTTTTATGGATAGATATATCACACCTTAAGAGAAAATCGATAATGCACATACATCGCTGGTGTATTTTACTATAAATCTAACGAAAATGACCTGCTGTATGTTTATGATAAACTACGTGATTTCCGTGACATGTGTTACCTTATCAAAAGGGTTGTGGTGGTGACACGATCCATCGCTTTAATCATTTATTTTCCGATAACGAATAGTAATATACCTACTCAACTTAGATTTATGAACACGAAATAACAGATTAATAAACTAAACGTAATGTATATGTATAATGTTATTAATTAATGATTAACAAATACAACAAATGACAATTCTGTTACAGATTTTCTTAATTTGTCTATGAATATAATTTTATCAAATAATTGGATGCATTCAACCAACTATAATATAACAATACTATATAATATTTTTCGATGTGAAGTAGAAGGTTATAATATGATTAAAACATAAATAATATTATATTATAATAATATATAAATAAAAAAATTTCATTTATTATAACTTTGCAATATCTTTATTCTATTAATTACAGATTAACACAAAGTATTTAAAGTTATATCGAGGTTCAACTCAGTGAATATTTTGTTTCTAGTAACTTTGAATGAAAAAGAAAAATTCAACACAGAGTTTTAGTATAACTGAACTAACAAAATGCATTGGTGCATTTGACTGCATTCTTATTAAAATCTGAAAAGTTCTGTATAAACAAAAGAACGCAGTTATTTTCCATTAATGCATTGTATAGGATTAATGAAACGAAGTTTACTTTTATGAAAATAATTGGACATTTTAATTATATAAATATTTAAACTATATGAATATATCACTTATACAGTAATATTTGCTACATCCAATATTATTCATTTTTTTTTTTTAATTCAGCAATTTGTCACAACTTAAATCTCTACATAAAAACAATTAAAATAACAAAAAAATAATAAAAAATAAAATTCTCTATGTGAAAATATTGGTTATAACATGTTAAAACTCAATTTCTGATAGCTGTTAGAAATTTGTTTGTAATAAAATCAAAAAAAAAAAATATTAAAAACAAAACATTTGACTCTATTAATATTTGAAAAATGGGCTAAATATTCTACACACTGATAAAATTTTAGTTGTTAGTGTATGACTGAAATTAATTGTATTATAATGTACACTCGATGATGATACTTTATTTAAAATGCATGTATAATCTTTACCTATATAAATTATATTAAATCTATATATGTTTATTAAATTATTATATACTTAGTTGCATATTACAATCTAAGATTTGGTAAAAATAAAAAAAAAGTGCATAAATGTTTTTTAATAAATTATATTATAAATATTAGCCTTAACTTTGAACCTGATAATATATATTTACTTAAATATTACATTTTACAATTATTTGGCATAAGTCTTTTACATAATACTTAAATATTATTTTTTTAGTGTAAGTATTCTGGTTAATAGAAAATATTATGCTATTCCGAAAATATTCAAAGAATATTTAATCTGACACTATTCAATCAGAATAACAGATTACTATATAAAGTATTATTACTAAATCTGAATTGCTCATTTAATATGCAGTGAGCACTATACCTACCTACTTTTTATTAATACATTGATATTAATTTGGATATTTGTTTACATAATATACAATATGCAAATATTATACCAATCGTCAATCATAATATTTCCATACAATACGTTTTAGTAATGATTTAAATTTTAAAGAATACCTAAGATATTTATTTCATTTGAAACATTTTTCAAAACAATATACTGGGAATAAACATAACAACTATTATTCGATAACAACATTAAACACTTAGACATCGTAATTGCTTAAAAGTACGTAAAATATTTGTAATTTTCTTGTAATAAAAACAAAAATGTACAATTAACGGAAATTGTATAATTCATAAACAATAATATCCATTATTCGAAGGTATACGTAAGTATTTTATGAGACGCTCAAACGAAAGTAATCAGAAATAGTAACTGCGTACTGCACACATACCTTGGCATCATATCTCCTGCAGCGTGAAACGACGGGCAATAACTTATTTCGAAACAGACGATTGCAGTCGATTGTCGGGGTAACAGTATGAAAGAGATATCTTGGGTTGAGCAAATCGTAAAGGCACTGTATATAGAGAAGAACATCACTATTGTACGTTGTCGCGGGGTGGCAAGGCGGTGTTGGGCAGGGGTGATAAAGAAGTGGTGACAAAAGAAAGCAATCGAAAAGAAATTTTCACAATTTCTCAAAACCTATCGTGACCAAACGTGTCTGCAACGCTGCAAACAGCGGGAGAGTTGAGGGCGGTTGGCGAGGTGTTATTGATGGACGGGTGGGGTGTTGATCCCTCACGACAGAGTAAAGAACTGCTCTGCCGATGCCCGACGTTATATATAATATTTTATACAATATACTGCACATGCACACACTTTCAAAATCGGTGCCGCCTGATCCATTAGCCCCGAGAGAGACGGCGGCGGGACCTTTTGTTCGAATACGACTGCACTGGTGAAAGCTTGGCAAAACGTGTAAACTTGCCTTTCCCGTCGTTCTGCCTCCAAACAACACTATTAAGTGCGCTGTTTGCGATCCAGAGCTACTCAAATGTGCGTAAATGCGTGTTTGCGAATAACCACGGAGCAGATGTTTGTGTCGAAAACTTCAGAGTTGTGAACTTAACAGTTTCATTCAGTATGATTACATCCACTGCCATGATATGGTGACTAAAGGGGACTCTAGGAATAAGATACACACTTCCGGCCGTGCAAACGGAAATGTATGTACTAGAACCGTGCCACTTCCGGACTTTAAGACGGCATCCGTCGACAACTCACTGACCGTACTATAGTCTGCACGGCTCGGCAGACCAGCGAAAATACCGAGTCATAAAGAGTACAATACACAGATAGATTCGTTAAACATTGTAATTTTATTTTAAAAATACTAATTTTATAAAAATATGATTTTACACAATTTGATGTTATTTAAAAATAACATTTTTAAAAAAATTATAATATTAAGTTTTTACTTTTTCAAATGATAGCATATGTTTTAGATTCTAAACGGTGCGATGAATGTATTGATTTTACAATGTTGTGTGGGTGTGTGTTTTTATTTATTTTTTGTGTCTGTCATCACGTTTTAGTGCAGTAAAAATTCTCAGATTTTCTTTATCAGTATCTTTTCTGATAAGAAAGTAAATCTAGGCACTTTGGAGGATCAAAAATAAAAAATTCCCAATAGTTTTTAAACGGATCGGGAAAGACAAAAAAAAAAAAAAATTAAAAGAAAAACGGGAATTTTTTCGCAAAACAAATTTTAGACAAAATGTATTTTTATTATTGATGCAACAAAAGAAATAATGACTGTAAATATATGAAATTTTCACCAAATGTTTCTATAAGCATTTATTAAACATCATACAATTTTTAAAAAGATTTTATTTATTTTTTTTTTTTTGAGCTATCATAAGCATAATAATTTGTCGGTCATTTTTTATTTTTTTTTTATAATTACCGATACAATTTTTTTCAATCGGTCAATAAACTTAAAAATATAATACAATGTTTTTTATAACTTGTTGTAAGTGAAAATTAAAAAAAAAAGTTGAGCGTAAGTCTCTAATAGATTTTTATAAGCATCTAAAATTAAAATTTCTAGAAATTATCGAAAATTACGAAATTTTGCACTTTTTTTTGTTCGGGAAATTCATAAAAATTTTTCTATTTAAATTTAAGATTTGAAAATTCAACACAAAGATTTTTATAAGTTTTCTACCTTTCTAAAAAAAAAAATTAACGAAAGTTAAAATAATTTTTTTATTAGCGTTTGTATTTAGACATTGGATATTCACCCGTTTTCTCCGGGAACGATTATTATTTATTATGATTGAATTTTTTTTAAAATATTTTGACAATTTTTGAGCTAATTGTAGGCCTAAGAAATTTTTGGTCTTTTAATTTTTTTTTCTTTAAATATCCATAAAAAAACATTTTGTTATATCAAATTTCTTGAAAATTTAATACAAGATTCCTCATAAGTTATTAAAATAGTTGATCAAAAATAATAAAAATATATAAGCACAATTTTTTTTATAAGCATTTAAACTTCAAATTTTGACCGAAATTCATCATTGAACATTTGCAAATGATTTTATAGTTAAAAATGTATAAAATAATCAGTTTTAGGTAAAGATTGAAAATTTAAAACAAAGTTTTTTATAAGTATTTAATAGAGTAATCCAAAAATCAATATATACATATATATATATATATATATATATATATATATATGTGTGTGTGTGTGTGTAAAAAATAACTTTTTATAGATATTTTAAATTTAAATTTAGTCAAAATTATAGATATTTAAGTGAAGAATGACAGTGTTAGTTATTTTGTTGTAATTTAAAACAACTTTTTGTGGATGCTTGAAAAATTTAACGTATATTATGATTTGTTATATACTCAATGACATTTCCAAATGCAATTTTTTCTGCAAAAATTAATTCAATCTATTGTATAATAGTAAAATGAATTATTTTAATAGCAATGGTTTATATTATTGAATACAAATTTAACACAGTCATGAAAGTGACCCATTCAATACCTATTGTACAGCAGAGCGGTACCTACTTTCCGACCTTTTTTTGAAAACGATAATGTATCAATAAGGAAATTCTATCGAGTAGTTTTTGAGTAATTTATTATCATGTATCACATATAATTGGTCCATGATAACAGATTTTGATGATATGCGGGCTATGTCAATTTTAAAATAATTATAGTTGTAACTCATAAATATGAATTAATTTACATTTTATAATTTGTTAAAATGGTTTGTGTATTACTAGCCTTGATTAAATATAACAAATATTTAAACATTTTTTCAAAACTATTTTTGCTTTTTATAATACTTAGTACTGAAAAAGTGTGCACAATCCGTACATATTATATATGACACGAGCGCATGTATTCCTGATAATCACGTTGTGCTTTATTTCTAAAGAAATAAAAATGTATATCAAGTAGTAAGAGAGGATTCTGGCTGATTGGACCCAAATAGGTGTTCTACGTGGACAATTCTCACTTATCATGGACTATGCGGTTCCATCGTTAATTACAATATATGATGAATATATCTATAATTCATATATGTATATATATATACAATATATATACATATATATATATATATATATATATATATATATATATATATATATATATATATATGAGTTTGTACAATGTGAATGGGGTTACGTTGTTTTTGTACTCACTCAAGCTAGTGCAAGCGTTAAGATACGGCAATGGCTCGGGGATATAGCTTAAAAAGCTCATTGGTTGGAGGTGAGTGGTAATAATGGCTGTTTTGTGATCGGTTTTAGAATAAAACAACACATCCTCGGCGTTGCCAAAATTTTTTTGTGCCCAACTGTATGTCTATAGATCTTATACCTGTTGTGTTTGTCGATTCAGTTCATGAGATCTTACCGTCGTCAGCCATGCTTGATGTCTTCCCGATAATAGGAATACACAACCGATTTGACGTAGCTGCATCACTGCCCAGTCCATCAAAGTTTTTGGTAACCGAATAGTCGCTTGTTGTCGTATATCAATCACGTTTTCCATGATAAATTATCGTCATTACAGAGAACAGTATTTAGCAATACTAAATTTTCTTATCTTTGAAGGGTGATTGGGCGCTCGTTGTCATTGGTAGAGCACTTGCTGTAGTACTCCTACTATAGCTGGGATCACTTGGATTGCTTTGGATTATTATTCAATTCCGTTATTATGTTTATCAGTGTGTTTTAATAGTCTTGAAGAGTACTGATAGTGGTTATGAGAAGAAGCGACTCTTTTGGATTCGATTAGATATGCTTGTGTGACAGTGACTTGGAGCCTATAGATAACATTGACCTACTATCAGGCAATTGCTATGACGATTTGTTTCAATGCGGATGGTCAAATAACAGTTATTGTGCTTAAAACCAGTCGATTGAACGATTATTTTGGTTTATTGCAGTTTGGAATTCATTTAACACTGATCGTCTTAGGTTTCAAAAGTGGTCATAATTAGAAATTGAGTTACGTGGTAAAATAGAGTTTGGCTGTTCTTAATTATTTATTGATTGCTGAATGTGATTATTTTTGCATAAGAGATGAAGGTTTTGTTTGATAAAAACCATGAGAGAACTGTTCGGAATTTGATATTTTGAACCACTTCAAGACTTTTCCAGTTTGGAATTGAAGATAATGCTAGATCAGTGGCTCAAGAAAAATTTGATTTTAGCGTCAAGTTTAAAGATGTTGATTTTTATTTTTATTGAAATGAGGATGGAACAGTTTAATACCAGATAAAGCATGATGGTTGTGGATTTTAACCATTGATTTTACAGCTGTTAATGTGATATTTCAGACTAAAATCATGCAGATATATTTTGTAGTTAGAGACCAAGCGATTGATTGACCACTGATGAGACTTGAAGTCCATTGGATGAATCTTTTGCACACAGAACATTAAGGGTCAGACATTTTAGTAAGTACTATACTATCTGTTAGGTAGATGTATTTGGAATGTGTGTTTCCCTCCACTCCGTTATGCTTCACTATTTTTTTTGTGAAAAGTTGCACATTTTATTGTGTGGTTGCTTTAGGAATGTGCGTTTTTTTATTGGTGAACTTACATTCTATCTGGTATCATCAGATTAATCCAATTATTTTAGCTGTAATCATTTGGCTTTTATTACCTAACTGGTTATGTACATAAGTGCCTTAGTGGTGATTAGTTGACGTAATTTCCAATTACAGTTTATACATTTTATTACCTGAGGAAATACTCGTTATAGTTTTAATTTAGGTACATCCGCGTTTTCTAAAAATCATTTGCTTAACAATTAATAATAGAATTGTTCTCATTTGAAAAATATAAACTTTTGTCATTTCTACACAACTTATCCTAAAACCTAAAAAATATAAGTTTTTGAAAATATAGTCTTTATAACTATACTTAAAAATGAATTCCAAAAACAAACAATATGAGGAAAGTTCTTTGTGAATTACTCTATTTATATAGAATATCTATATATAAAAAACTATAAGTAACAAAAACGTGAAAAGAAATGTAAACGAATATTACTACTTTTCAATATTTTTCCATCTACTGTTTTTCTGACGTACAAAACATCCTGTACTCTGATGATGCCAAGTATGATACGACTACGCGTGGCAACCCTATTTATAGGTAAATGAAAAAAAAATCACTTCGATCGAACGGTGAGTTGCGTGCGAGGGTAGGTAATGAAAGTTTTTTTGGTTAACAATAAATTACGAAACGAAGGTATATTATTCTTATCCCATATTATTTTACTCCAAACGTTCGTTAAAAAAAAAACGTTTCTCAAAAAACTTCTAATATATTGAACCTGTCAAAAAAGGTATTACTAAATATGGTTTTAGATGGTCGAATTTACATTGTATAACAATTTTTCATAAACGAAATTTCACTGAAATGAAATCATTAAGCTTATAATAAACTTAACAGTATACTAAACCTCTAATAATATCATTATTTTAACTCGGAATATAGTTATTCCAATTAAAAACAATTAATTGACAAAGAAAAAAACATTTGTCAATCATTTAGTTTAAATCGCGACGCATAAAAAATGTTTAATTGCTTATTTAGTTTTTAAATAACATTACGTACAGATGGAACTTTTATTGGTACAAAATCATTCAATTTTATTATTCATTATTTGGGATAGAAATTAATAAGCATAACGTAAGTACCTAAAAGGCAATCGTAATGCATAATATATGAACCTTTTATTCAAAAAGTAGCGGAAATGAACAATTTCTAACAATACTGCGTGAAGGTACACACACGTTTACTGAAATTAAAATGTCGTTGTTAGCCGTGAGACATTCACACATTAAAAATGTTTATTATTAAAATATGTGCTCTCTCATTGGTAGTTTATACCTTTTTGTGCTTTAGATTACAAAGCGAAATTGAATTAAACCAGGAGTTAAATTCCACCCAAATAGAATTTACTGCTACAGTCATAACGCCATCACACTTTTAATCAAATGTATATATATACATTTTTTTTTTGAAGTGAAAAAAACGACAAATACATATTTTATAATACTATAATTAAGCGAATTTCAAGTTAACAAGTTTTTGTTATATTGCTGTTATTTTAATTTATACAATTTGAATAAAATATAAATTCTTGCTAACTAATAAAATTATTTGACGATATCATAATATCATAATATTGTATACGTGGCGTATACAACATTAACATTGAATTATTTCTCTGTCTTGTTCAATTATTAATTATTAATTATTTAATAAATTATGTTATAAGAAATAGATTGAAATTCTTCAAAAATGTCAACTGTTTCAAAAATGAAATACAATTTTACAAAAAAAAAATAATGAACGGAATTTGAATACCAGTTATATTGGTTTATCATCTGTTTGATCTAGAAAACAAAATTATAGTATTGAAAAAAAAATTAAATTTAAGAACCCAATGTTATATTAATTGTGTTTCAACATCTAATGTCAACTGAAAGTTGTTAAAAGGTCTAGCATGGTTACAAGACAATGCAAAATTACAAAAAATTAATAAAACAAGTACTGTTTACACTGTATGCACCTCCCGTATATTTTTTCTCTAAAAATTGTTAGTTTCTCAATGCTTTGTTTGATTTATTTTGAAGTTTATGTGACTGTGGGCTAGTCATAAATTACGAAACTACCACACAATTTTATATTTACGTAGAGTTATCTATATGATATAGTTAATAAAGAACTCCATATCATAGTCATTATTACAATGTGTTAGTCCATAATAATATATGGTTGACCATTTTAATTTTTGTATATTATTGTTAAAAACAAAAAAGAAGAAACGGTCGGAAATATTCGCAATGAACGTCTATGTTTCGTTGAAAAAACATTAAAATCGTGTTCCGGGATTATTTTATTTTTAGTTCAAAGCCAACCAGGCAGAAACACGTCCAATAGTGTTAATTTATACGATCCCTTTTTTCCTATGCATTTCATTACATCAGTCCATCAACGATTTTTAGTAAATGTATGTATCGGTTATTTTTGCAACATATTACTAAAGAATAAAAAATACACTACTTTCTACACCCATTTACTCAGCCATGCTTAATACACACACACAGACTGCATGCCTTTTAAATTTAATGGAAACGCCACCGTGTCTTCTAAGTAGGTACGTATATTTACCTCTATTCACTATAGTTCAGGTTCTACATGCCACAGTGAGTTTACACACTGGTCATTCGATTTTATTGAGTTGCTGATGGGGTTTTATCTCTTCATTCTTTCACACACACACACACACATAGAAGTATATATATATATATATACTTCGCACGCTGTCTAACTTTTGTCTTCCTTTATACACTTTGCTGATCATTATTATTTTATTTCTATTATTATCATTTTTATTTTTATTATTTTTATAGTAGTTATTTTTTTATTACCATATTATTTGGCTTTCAGAATGGTAGTCTCACTATCACGTTGAGATAACGACCGTTTAGATTCTATAAATATTTTTGTTTTTGGTATCATAATTTCTTTTTTTTTTTTTTGTACCCTCTGGGTATACATTAATATTTCTATCAATGTATTAGGTACCGTTATTATGTGGAAATATATTGACTGTTAATATGATGTTCGGTAGTGGTGTGTTCTTACGGTGGTAAACTCCCTATTCGGTTTATAATATTACACACATTCAGCAGCCTCATAATGGACAAGACCGATCGCAAAGTTTCCACGTCCCCGCTAAAACTTCCGGGACAGTAATTACGTTAAGGACGTTCGCCGTCTTAATTGTCGGCGGCACAAGGTAATGTAATAAATTACAGTACGTGGATATTATCAAAGCGGAAGCATCGAATTTGAAATTGCATGGTTGATGTAATTTATCTGATTATTCGTTAACTTATTTTTCTAACCGTCGCACGTTAAGGAATGGCGAACGACCTAGATGGAAATGAGAAAAACACTGGTTTATAGTATTGGTAGCAATAACAATAATCTGATGGCGACATAAATTTCCAAAAATGGCAAAAATACAATATTGTATAGTATGTTGTTTAATATAAACCATGTCATCAATTGAAATCATATTAAAGTGTTATTTATTTTTTTTTTTATATATAAATATTATGTTATGTAATTCAAATTGGCTTCGTATATGCGTGCATGTGTACGATATTTTTATTGGAAAACTTTTTGAAACATTTATTATTATTTAAGTAAATGTATTTTTCAAAAAGCATAAATATATTTTACAACGAGATTTAGTAATCTCATAAAAATACACCTAATCCTTTAACGGAGCAATAACATCGTTGTAAACGTATATTATTACTAAAATAAAAAAAAAAATAAAAAAAATGCTCGTACGAACATTAAAGTATAAAACAGATACAATCTCATAGTGGTAATACTGGACTGGAGTTATATCCGCCAACCATGTAGTAGAGGTAATACGTAATGAAATTCTTTTATCGAAGTAAAAATTAAATTAAAAGTTTAGGGTGACCTGATACCAATGAGAGAAGTGTTTTGGAAATCACGAGAAAAGGACATTTTTCTAGGTTTAATCAACCACGCCCTGTAATAATTGATAACGTTAATCTTATTACAAACAAAAAATGATAGGTTAAATGTCACGCAACTAAGGTCGAGAACTTTATTATCATAGGCACTTTTGTTATTAATTTACGTAAGTACCAACTTAAACTAAAGTTCATTGCAAAATCGTAATTAATAGTGCAACATAAAAGTATATACTATTATAACCACCCCTTTTAGTATAAATAATTATTATAATCTATCTTTTTTTTTTATTTTGATCTAAATTTGAAACTATTACAGCTATAATCTATCTTTATAATAGCTACTGACTCAATTTACAAGCGTTTTATTGTATTCCGTAGATAATTATCCAATAAAAAACATATGCGTGTGAAAAGTTCAAAAATTAATCATTTAAATAATTAATCCAAGATTAGGAATACAAAAGTTGTCTATTCTGTAAAATAAAATAAAATTTCATAGTTATAATGCATTTGCTTAGTTTCTCAAAAACACAAACAACGTATGAACTTAAAAAATATTTATATTTAATTCTTTAACTTAAACATAGACAAGGTTAAGTATGAAAATTTTCGATAAAACTTTTGTTAAATATTTGAATTATTAAGTTATTATTATACAATTATTATTTAAATGAATAAAATAAAATAAATACATTATTTTTCGTTACTTAGCAAAATCGTGAATAATTGTTCATTCAAATTTAGGTTTTTATATTTAATTTCGAAATTTCAAAAAAAAAGAAAATCTCATATTAGTTATTCTTCCAATAAATCCAGAAGATAGCGTTTATCCAAAAATAATTAAGTTGAAACCATAATGAAATGGATTATTAAAGTTAGTTCTGTTTCTCATTACGATCATTATATTAATTCATTTTTTTACTAAGTCAGTTTGCCATTGGTTACTGTTTATAAATTCATACATAAAATGTGGAAGTTGATTTATACAAAGTTAATGGACACAAAAACTACTAAACCATATTCAATAAAATTATATCAATAGTTTTCTTAAGACTTGGAGGGTGTTAATAGTAACCCCTATAAGTAGTTTAAGAGTACCTCTCACGTGAATTTTTTTCTACTTACGAAAAAAGAAGACTTTTTTTGTTTATTTAAATGAATTCCATTGGTTACATATTATATTACTATTATACAACATACATATTTTTTTTCAAATATATTTATAAAAAAAACAAATCTTTAGTACCAACAACGCCAAGAGGTGATATTATTAAACCTAAACAATCATAATTCAAAAAAGTATTAACGTATTTATAAATATTTTTATACATTGACACAAAGTTATTACAAAATTACATTTTATACTATTTGTTATACTTAAATGTTTTTAATTTTTGGTAAGAAAGCATATATTTTTTATTTACAATTCTTAAGTAAAATATTTGACTGAGAAATTTAATATACATATATTGAATTTTGAACAAGTAGTTAATAAGTTATAATATTACTTAACACTTATATGAATGAAACGTAGTGGCACAGAGTTACAAAGGCACCCCATAAAATATTGGTTCACATAGCTCCTCTACTCATCTAAACTATAAAAATCTACAGATTACAACTAATAACTCATTAAATACTCGTTTGAAATTAAATTTGTATACATTGAAATTCCGAGAAAATGTTATGCCTCGGAATATAAAATAAAATAAAGGTTGGCAAGTATCGCTCTGCTGTACAATAGGTATTGAGTGGGTCACTTTCATGACTGTGTTAAATTTGTATTCAATAATATAAACCATTGCTATTAAAATAATTCATTTTACTATTATACAGTAGATTGAATTAATTTTTGCAGAAAAAATTGCATTTGAAAATGTCATTGAGTATATAACAAATCATTATATACGTTAAATGTTTCAAGCATCCACAAAAAGTTGTTTTAAATTACAACAAAATAACTAACACTGTCATTCTTCACTTAAATATCTATAATTTTGACTAAATTTAAATTTAAAATATCTATAAAAAGTTATTTTATATATATATATACCGTGTATCCCAAAAAACAAGGGCCACTTTACTACTCATTACCATGTAAATATTTTTCAATTCTGTTTGCGGGACATTAAACTAGACTAATGGATTGTAAATTTCTATGACTTACAATGTTTTTAACTCATGTATCTTGCACAAGCGTAATAAAACTTACATTTTTTTTAAATGGTAACCCGTAATTTGAATATCATATTCGGGTTCATCGATTTTTTTCAAGTCATTTTGATGTATCAACTTATGTCCTAAACCGAAAATTGACTAAACTAGAGCTAAGTAGAATTTAAAAAAATTAAAAATTCAATTTAATTAATTTTTTTTTCTAACTGTACGTACTTATTTTTTTCTTTTAAACACCATGAAACAAACAAACAATCAAAATGATTATTATTAAACTAATTAACTATTTACTATTTATGAATTATTATCTTATTTTATTATTACACATTACGAAATTGTATATGGTCTTAATTGTATATGTTCTTAAGTCGGGCATGAAGTTGGCATTCCTAAAACTTTAGTTTATAAGATTTTAAAAAAAAATAAACTATACCCTTACAAACCAGACTTTACCCAACATTTACGCATAACAGACCCAGAAAAAAGATTAAATTTTATTTCTTGGTTTATGGTGACGTTTGAGGATGATCCATTATTAATTAATCATATTTTGTGGACTGATGAAAGTAAATTTACTAATAATGGAATATTAAATATGTAAAATAATCGTTATTGGTCGAATGAAAATCCTCACTGGGCTGTTCCTACAAACTTCCAAACATGTTGGGGTATAAATGTATGGGTTGGTTTGATTGGTGGTAAGTTACTTGGGCCCCATTTCTACGACGGAACTTTAACGGGAAGAAGATACTTAGATTTTTTGCGTGATGACTTGCAATTACTCCTTGATGATTTACCTTTAGATATACGTAGAAACATTTATTATCAGCAAGACGGGGCACCTACTCATAATGCCCGAATTGTCCAAGAATTTTTGAGAGTAAGATTTGGCGAAAAATTTATTGCAACACATGGACCAGTAGAGTGGCCTCCAAGGTTACCAGATCTAACACCGTTAGATTTTTTTTGTGGGGACACTTGAAAAATGTTGTGTATGCTGATCCTCCAATCAACATCCAAGATTTAAAGTATAAAATTACACACGCATGTTACCTCCTAAACGAAAACCAAATACTGGCAGCAACTACTCGTGGATGTTTACGTCGATTTGAGGCATGCGCTTTACACGACGGAGGGACTTTTGAACAGTTTATTAAATAGTTTATGTTTGTAATTCCTGTAAATTAAATTGTAAATAAAAATGTATAGTTATGTTTAAAAAAATCGATACTTAATTATAATTCTGATGGAAACAAAAATACACTTCTTCTTTTTTGGTTTCGGCCAATTAAGACCATGTACAATTTCATAATGTGTAAAAATAAAATAAGATAATAATTCATAAATAGTAAATAGTTAATTAGTTTAATAATAATAATTTTGATTGTTTGTTTGTTTCATGGTGTTTAAAAGAAAAAAATAAGTACGTACAGTTAGAAAAAAAAATTAATTAAATTGAATTTTTAAATTTTTTAAATTCTACTTAGCTCTAGTTTAGTCAATTTTCGGTTTAGGACATAAGTTGATACATCAAAATGACTTGAAAAAAATCGATGAACCCGAATATGATATTCAAATTACGGGTTACCATTTAAAAAAATGTATGTTTTATTACGCATGCACAAGATACATGAGTTAAAAACATTGTAAGTCATAGAAATTTACAATCCATTAGTCTAGTTTAATGTCCCGCAAACAGAATTGAAAAATATTTACATGGTAATGAGTAGTAAAGTGGCCCCTGTTTTTTGGGACACACGTTATATTGATTTTTGATTACTTTATTAAATACTTATAAAAAATTTTGTTTTAAATTTTCAATCCTTGCCTAAAACTGATTGTTTTATATATTTTTAACTACAAAACCATTTGCAAATGTTCAATGACGAAAATTTCGATCAAAATTTGAAGTTTAAATGCTTATAAAAAAAAAAATTGTGCTAATATTAACAAAATGTTTTTTTATGGATATTTAAAGAAAAAAAAATTAAAAGACCAAAAATTTCTTAGGCCTACAATTAGCTCAAAAATTGTCAAAATATTTTAAAAAAATTTCAATCATAATAAATAATAATTGTTCCCGGAGAAAACGGGTGAATATCCAATGTCTAAATACAAACGCTAATAAAAAAATTATTTTGACTTTCGTTAATTTTTTTTTTTAGAAAGGTAGAAAACTTATAAAAATCTTTGTGTTGAATTTTCAAATCTTAAATTTAAATAGAAAAATTTTTATGAATTTCCCGAACAAAAAAAAAGTGCAAAATTTCATAATTTTCGATAATTTCTAGAAATTTTAATTTTAGATGCTTATAAAAATCTATTAGAGACTTACGCTCAACTTTTTTTTTAATTTTCACTTACAACAAGTTATAAAAAACATTGTATTATATTTTTAAGTTTATTGACCGATTGAAAAAAATTTTATCGGTAATTATAAAAAAAAAATAAAAAATGACCGACAAATTATTATGCTTATAGATAGCTCAAAAAAAAAAAAAAAATAAAATCTTTTTAAAAATTGTATGATGTTTAATAAATGCTTATAGAAACATTTGGTGAAAATTTCATGTATTTACAGTCATTATTTCTTTTGTTGCATCAATAATAAAAATACATTTTGTCTAAAATTTGTTTTGCGAAAAAATTCCCGTTTTTCCTTTAATTTTTTTTTTTTGTCTTTCCCGATCTGTTTAAAAACTATTGGGAATTTTTTATTTTTGATCCTCCAAAGTGCCTAGATTTACTTTCTTATCAGAAAAGATACTGATAAAGAAAATCTGAGAATTTTTA
This sequence comes from Pentalonia nigronervosa, assembly GCA_014851325.1. Lineage (NCBI taxonomy): Eukaryota > Metazoa > Arthropoda > Insecta > Hemiptera > Aphididae > Pentalonia > Pentalonia nigronervosa. The sequence goes on along the minus strand of JACXSJ010000475.1, from coordinate 10,426 downwards.
CTGCACTAAAACGTGATGACAGACACAAAAAATAAATAAAAACACACACCCACAAAACATTGTAAAATCAATACATTCATCGCACCGTTTAGATCTAAAATTCATTGCTTATGATTTTTAACATAATACCGTCTATGCAGCAGTTATCAAACACCATATATAACTTTCGTTCTTATTTCATTGTTTTTATTGTTGTATTTTTCTTTTTTTCAACCTTTTGCACAATTTGACAAATAACCGCAACTTTCAACGACTGCCTCCTTACTACAATATGAAACTTTTTTCTTTAGTCATTTACTAGCTATGTAATTTGATGCTCGAAATGTGTTCATTTAACCATTCTCACGGGACCATAAACAGGTGTCCAACAATTTGATTTCTCTTAGACAGAAAAAAAAACATTAAGTGTTTTTGGAGAAAATATATATCTTTGGTAAGTTTTATTTGGAAACTTTTACTAAACTTAATTCATACCCCGAGAAACTGATGATATTTTATATTTGACTAATGTGCTCTACATTTCGAATTTCGTTTTAAATGAAATAGTTTTGAGTATTTTACATTTTTTTTTTTTCAAAAAAATAAAGCTGCTTTTAATATAAGCTTATAATATTATCGGAATATATAAATTAAACAAATTATTCGATTTCATAATTCTCTTTGAAAATATTGTCATTGAGCCGTTTTAGGATTTTATTATAAATTCAATGATATTAAGTTAATATTTTATTTCAAAATAAATGTACTTTATTTAAATTTATAAGATATTAACTAAAAATATGTTGTGCGATTTATATTAAATATTTCATTCTTATTTTCCCCAAGTACAATTTCTTATGTCTTTATACTGAGTATTTATAGAATACACATATTTGGTATTTTTTTTTTTACATAAGCGTCATTAATTTATTTATGGTTTTGTCTAACACTCTAATAGATATATATTTTCTTATTTGTGTCACCTAACAGTATTAAAACTGGAAAAAATATAGCAACAGACATTATTTTCATTAGGAATTTAATCCAAGGTTTTTCAGACGGTGTTTTACTTTTAAAATACATTTTTTTATAAACTAAATAATATATTTGTTTCATTATTATTATTATTTATCTTTTTTCTGCATTGACAACTAGTTACACAACTTTATTACAACTTTTAAAAAAATATGAAAATACTTTATAAATTATTTTTTATAACACTAATTTTTTAAAACTAGATTAAATTAAGAAATTTGAATGACATTAGAATCAGTTATAATTTGTATTATTATTTTAATAGAAACCTAATTTTTTCGATTTCAATATGATTATAATTTTTATTTTTAATAAATGAAAACGAATGTGTTTTTACAAAAAACTTATATTATGTTTGTAAGGGGTTTTTATTTTTAAACTTTGGTATGTATCGTTTCAAAACTATCTGAAAAAATAATACCTTTGTAAAATATACTTGCATACACTTTAGTGTTTTTGTCACTAACCACCACATTAGTACTCCGTTATTCAGTTAGATAATTTAGTTATTAATTTGAAGTACTTATGAATTTCAGATATACGCAATGCGCGTAGGTACATATTATAAGACAAATAACAATTTGAATCATACAGACGAGATTCTTCCATAATTATAATATCTAAGAAAACGTATATTTTACAAATAATTAATAACATTTGGACAATAAACCTAAAGGCACTTTTTCAAGTATTTGCCTACTCTGAAAACTGGAAAAACATATTATTTTTTTTTTTTTTTTTTGTTCAAGCTCATTTTTATTGAGAATTTATTTTTGAACACACAACTCTTTGCGGCTGCTGCTATTGCTATTCGTAAATATGTTACAATTTAATTTGCTTGAACCAACCTGAAATTAACCCATACATAATGCTGTCAGTTGACAAAGAGTAATTATATACCGTCCGTGGAACACAGTACAAATTGTTTTATAGTTTTATAATACAATTATTATTATTGACTGGCAATTACAGTTGACAAAAACCTATATGATTTCAAATGCACAATCATATTATCATACAAGTACATTGTAAATAATATTTTAATATAAAATATTACGTTCCACATAATAATATTATTGTGAATTTGGAACATAACGTTTTCTGAGAAGCATTTAAATACATATTAGACGGGTTATTAATTATTTATAGGTATTACGGTTTTTTTAGAAAACGACAATATGTATTATTTTGATTCGTAGTATATTTTGTGTAGTTCGAAGCACTCATAGGCAGGTTTTATAATGATACGCCTATATAGATTAATAAACGAACTAAATAAAAAAAAATAATAATAATAATCGTGTGAGATTACAGGGATGTTGTCAGTCACACGTAATATTTGCCATGAAATTACCCAGTTTCGTGTACCCATATCGCCCGAATTCCAAAACATATAATACGCTTACCTATAGCCCTATATTGTTGTGCAAATTAACGTAGGCAACGTTTTGTTATCGCCGCGCCGACCTTTGATGTCATGTCCGCACGTTTTAAAACATTTCATGCCAAAATCCAACATGTAGTCCGATGTTCTGCCGAACTGCAATTTGCTGTAATGCAGCGAACGTGTAACAAGACTAAACACCAAGGGTGCCCGCTTCGTTAATACGTTTTTAATTGAACGTCCGACGTACATTTTAAAATGTTTATTCTCGTTCCAGTAATATATAATATTATTATATTAGGTTAGTGTAATATTATAATATATCATGACGTGTACTACGTGCACGTTAATGGATACGTTTTTAAAAATAACGAAAACTTGTTCCAAAATAATCATAATTTTTTGACGGTATATGCGAGCTCATAATTTGCCATAATAATATTATGTCAAAACAAAATATATATGTATGTTCGTATTATGTATGTATATTGTATAATGATATATATATATATATTCAAAAACTAACACGTGGTTCTTATAAATTATAATTTATTTCTGTAATTGTATATAATATCGTGAATATGATAATTATATTTATCAACACGATTTCTATTAATCATGTCGAATTGGTTGATTTGGGGTTATCACAGTATTGGGCCAATTGTAAAATAAAAAAACTTTACATAATATAATTGTTTTTTTTCTTCTTTATAATATTATCAAAATTGTACGACATGGTAATGTATTAGTATAATCATATTTTGTTACTGTGCGTAAGTTAAAAACACAATTTCAAGAATATAGCATCAAAGAGCACGATATTATTTTATTCAAATTTAATTATTTTTCCATCAAAAAAAAAAAAAAAAACAACCGGATTACTCAATCGTCAATATTTTTTTTTATTTATCAAAATCATTCTAATATTGTACAGCACATAATACAACACATACTATTTATTTATTACGTTGTCATCGAAATTAATGTCATTTGTTCCATCGAATAATATTATGAGAAAGTAATATACTTTCACCCCAAATAAATATATCGAGGGATACATTTTTGTTGTTGGGTAATTAAAAATTTGATTCAAACATAAAACAATTGGGTTTATGATTTTATCAAACAATTTATAAGAAATATTTTTTGTGTGATATTTCTTAATTTACAATGTGTCCATTTTCACCATAATATTATAGTAATGTTATTCCATTACGAATTATTATTTAAAGAAAAATCTTGTCATTTCAGGTGGACAGTTACCTGCTCGAGCGTTACGCTCCTGAAATTTCTGACGGGCCGTTCTACAATTCCACGTTAGGCTTGCGGTTTCCACTTAAAAAGGAATGGGTGGACATGAATAAAAAACTAATGTATGTCAAATGCGTTGCAAAGGTGGCCGGAGCCGAGGCCAAGACCGACGAGACAAGTGTGAGGCTGCGAATCGTGCCCGATCAGACACTATCACAAGAGAGGCACATTCTTAATGCTGGTAAATGCAAATGCTATTATTTTGTTTGTTTTCGTTCGAAATCATATACGAAATTTATTTCATTTTGAATGCGTTTTTAAAGCCAATTAATACAAACAATTATGGAACCAAAAAATACAGACGATGATCAAAATAAAAATCATATGTTGTCGCGCAATTTAATATTTTTAGTATTATTATGGGGTATACTTCAATAGGTAGTCAATTATTGTATAATAATCATTTTTATATTTCATCACTAATAACCATTTTATTCTTATTTGCAAGCATAACATATTTTCATTCAATGAAATATATTTGATTATTCCTACCTATAAATTTAATAAGTACATTTTGCAAAAATATAGCGAATTTCAACATAATATACAATCAAATAATAGTTATTATGCAATTTATACTAATACACACAATACGGTATTTACAACTACAATGTATACGTTTATTAGTAATTAATTGTTATTTGAATCACAATAGCAAATTAGCAACTTTAAATGTATTCAGTATTTCAATGCAATCATGCAATCATAAAAACTAAACTAATTTAATTATTACTGCGACTAAATAAAAATCTACAAACATTTAGGTATGTATATGGGAAATATTCTCTAGTGTAATTATTTTGAATAATACATAAATAGTAAAGGTATTTATATAAATATTTTATTTTTTTCATCAAATCGCAAACTCAGCTTCTTCATAGCTCAAGGCCATTATTTTTTTTCCAATTATTACATTACATTTTTTTTTATAGTTTTTTTTTTTTAAAAATAGGTTCATTAAATAATTTTTATTTTAGACACTAATATAACTATATGGTCGTTTTCTGCATTTCAACCCAGCACCGTAATCAGAGTATTTAGTATATTACTTTTGTTGTTGAAATAATCTGTATATTTACAGAAATATGTCAGTATAACACGTTTAACTATTGAATTATCTACAAAGATGTATTTTAAAAGATCTTGTTTTACCATAAGAAAACCGTGTGTTTTTTTGCTAAGTCAGATTCCTAGTCTGTTGTATACTTACTGTTTTTATTTTAGTTTTTAATTCGGTGCTTCGTTATTCACGTATATTGTGATTTAATTTCATTCGGTTTAGATTATTCAACTATCTTTGTGTTTCGATAAAATTAAATTATTTTCTTGAATTTGATTTTTAAGCCTGAAAAAGTTGTTATATTGAGTAAACTAAGTATTTAGGAGTTGCGTATTTATAATTATATGAATTATTATTATTGAATGATTTCGAAGATAATTTTTTTTTTTTTAGAAACAGTACCCATGGACTAGTTATGGTAATGTTATTATTTTTTAACGATAATTTATTAACCGCAGTGAAATGCATCGTTAATAATTTCATTATTATCATAATGTTTTATTTATCGACGCGAAGTAACCGTAGTTCTAAGCGTATACCAAATAATATTCCTACATAATACTACGAGTAATTGATATAGACAATCGGAACATTTGCATGCATTTATCCAAAACTCGCAATTATTTCGTCGACGAGATCGAGTTGTGATAGGTACGTGAAAATGATTTACGGTACGTTTATAATTGTGCAGTTTCAAAATAACGAATTCGTTCCGAATTTGACCACTAAACAGCGAGTCATTTTTTAGAACCGTTTATATTCTAGTTTTTAATTAATATATTTTTGTAAATACTTTTGTAGTTTTTTAATTAAAAACGTCATATAAGTATGTATGGTGTATGCTATAATATATTTTGTTTGTATCGTACATTGAAAATTAAATGTTCATAACAAATAAACCTGTTAGTATATTGTACCTATCAATCCATATATCAAATTATAAACTCGCATAGATCTTGTTCAAGGGAAAGCGTTAAATGATTTTCCTTTGATGTATTTGATTTAAAATAAAGTTTATAGTTGTTATTATTTCTTTCACTCTAAATATATTATATATATGGCAATTAAAATAAGTGCTCTAGAGAAATACGGGTGGCTATGTATCGCGACCAATATCATTAGTTACTGTCTCTACTTACTCGATCTGCTTTGGTCTAGGAAACTTGGTAATTTGTTCCAATCCAAAAGTTTATAATATAATCATTGAACTAAAATAAAATTTCGAATTTTTCTATCCAACAAAACATATCTACTTTGTAAAATATAAAATTTAATGAAATTGTTTAAATTAAATTATTGTCTTCATGTACTAATAGTAATGTCGAGTGGTAGAAAATATTATTTTGTCTGTATTTAAAAGATTTGAAATAAGTGATTTATTATTGAATTTATTTTATTTTTAATTATAAAAGATTTTTGCTATAAAAACTTTATTTACATGGTACATTTTTATTGTATTATAATTATTATTTTAAGCATAAATTTAATTATTACAATACAATCTAAAAAACAAATCAATTTATCTCTGAGCTGCAAAATCCTTTTTAATTGGTTTTATATGTACACTTTAAATAAAAGTATGTTATTATAAAAAATATTAGAATAAATTTTTATACACTCAACTATTCAAGTAATCCAAGTCCTTAATAAATAAAAAAATAAAATTTTAATCAAACATTTATTAATTTTATGATATTATAATGTATTCTTAAATTGATAATAAATTAACCATACATTTTGTGCTATTATAAAAATGTATTTATAACACATCTTTATAATTTACAATCATGTTTTGAGACGAGATTAACGGTTGATAAGTAATAACCAAATGTCTTACTTATTCCAATAATATAAAATATTTCATTGAAGTTTTCTTATTTTAGATTTACTGTTGGGCGAAATAATTACAACGCACGTTTTTATAAATAATTAATTTTCTTTAAAAAGTATTACTTTTTGTAATAACACAATAACAGTAATTTATTTAATTATATAGCACACATTATATTTTGTATACATTTCTATCTGATATTAAGTCATATATATTATAATGCACTGTTTACACTAAAAAATTATACCTGTAATAAAATAACGATATATTCATGTTGAGCGTAGAAGACGATTTAATTTGTTTGACATTTTCTTTTTTTTAGGTGCTGCCATCAACAACCATTGTGCCATAATATTGATCATATCTGCTGTATATTACTATGAAGTATACAATTAAGCTGAAGATTTAAGTAAAACCCCGATTATCTACCAAAGATAAAACACATTAAATTTATAATCAATAATGTGCAATTAAGATGAAAAACTTTTCCATTTTTTTTTTTTTTTGTGTTTGTAAAATTGCATTTTTTCATTGTTGTCGCCTAGTTGTCTTGGACCCCACCGAATAATAATGGTCTGAACTTCAAACACAAAAATGCTTCGTTCAAAGCGAAGTCGTGTACACAAACGTGGTATCCGTGGTATCAATTAGAGAGTTCGTGCTATTTTTTCAAAGAGCTTTTTAAACCATTAAACTTTTTATTGAAAGTTCAGGCCTTTGTGTGGGACCGTTAAAAGACTCACCATCTTATTAACCTTTAAATAATAAGATATTCGGTTGAAAGTTATTTTTTTTTCTACTAACGCGTAAGAAACAAAAATGTGTTTGGTGTAAGTTGAGCGTTTTAAAAATAATTCCATGTTTTTCCATTATTTTGACCATATTATGTTTATATGTTTTGCAATGAACAAACACAGTGATGCTGATTAGTTCCGGCGCTTTTGTACCGTTCCCTATTTACCTCCATACTTTCATATAAATTAATTCGGCATCCTAAAAGATTCGGGTTTGTGAGTACAAGTCAACGAGTATGGCAAGTGTCTTGGTTGTCGTTTCTTTTCTGTGTAAATACTATTCATCGTTGTTCCATAGAAGTAGATATATTATATTACATTTAATAATATATTACCTATATATATATATATATATATATATATATATATGTAATTTAATTCATAGTTAATTTTTGTTGTCTATTAAAAAAAACCTGATAAGGCATACTTATCTGTTTTACCGATCAAAACTAGTCAACGTGCATTTTGTTAATTCGTATAATGCATCATCGTATGATTTTTTTGTCCATACGATTTATTCTACCTAAATTTCCCATTATCATTGTATTTATTGTAAGTAAAATATTAATAAATTTGAAAATAAATATTTTAATTTTTGAATTTTTAATTTATAATTTGCGACTCATTATATAAAGATATAACATAATATATAATATTTACAATAAATCATACAAAATAAGACATGTGCTTACGTTTTAAATATAATGTATTGATTTATTAAACTCAATTTAAATATTCTAATAACAATAATAGCTAAAAACTATTTTATAACCTGCAACAATGAATATCAAGTTTATATAATTAATTAATATTCTCGATAAAATATACATATTGTATTCATACATAATACAATTTTGAATACATGTAAATGAAATAAAAGTTTTAATGTTTTGTATATTTTCCATTTGAAATTAAAAAGCGTCATAAATATTATTATCTTAAGTTAATCGAAAATATTTCTACTGTTTACCATACGAATATGCATTTAATATAAACCGACATTATTAATCCTGTACAAAATGACGTTGTTTATAGTTGTCAAACATAACTATCAAAATAGGTTCCTAGTTTCATTATCAGTGGTTTTTGTACATATGTATTGAGCGTTTTCATAACTCATCAAAGAGGCTGGATTATGTCTTAATGTGAACATTTTTTATAGATAGTCTGCCATGACAACATGGTGGATAAGAAATAATTCATTGCAAAAAGTTAATCGACGGATATCAAGTTGTATTGATGAAAATCATATTACATTATTAGGTATGTAGAAACGTAATATCATGCACAAGATAATAATTAAAATTGACAGAATAAAACAATATAATAATACGTATTATAAATGTAGACAAATTATAAATATTATTGTCAAAAATCACGAAAAATATAAAATAAACTTAGTTTAAAACTGTATTTACAATATTGCATTTGAATATATGGTACATCTTGATTCCATATGCAGTAACTAAATACGTACTGATTGTTTATGATCTATCATCAATGATATACTAACTATCTTCAATGACATATTTTTACTTAAGCTATCATGTTGTTAAACAATCCCTCAAAGTTGAAATAGACCTAGTAAATAAACTTATTTGTTTTGTATTTTTTTTTTACAATTAACAATATTAATTTATTTTTTACTGTACTTTTATTTATAGATATATATATCATTCCAAAGTTTTTGTTACCATATTATGGTATTAATGTGACAGTATTGAATAAAATAAATTCTTCGATGATTTAACGAGTCAGTTATAGTTTATAATTTTATATTGGAAATATTCAATTTGGTTATAATATATGCAATTATTCTTTTCGGATTGTAGTTTTAATTTAGAAAAAGTATATAGTAGCTTAACCATAATAAACATAATACATTTAAAAATGCGATTACTTACTGTTTAATGTAATACATTTATTTTTTTCATCTGCGGATATTTAAATAAACCATAGGTACTAGTATAGATTTTAAACGTGTCTCGTTTCGATTTGTTTTTTAACACATCAATAATTGTTAATTTAATTTCTGTACAGAACTTTTGTTATTTACGACACTTTACTATTCTTTAGTCTAATTTTAATTTTAGCTAACACATTTCTACATTTACATTATTCATATAAAAAAAAAAAAACATTTATCTTTAAACTATAATCAACGTTATATATTTTAAATGTGAAAACTATTTACATTTTTTGTTATATTATGTTACCTACTTGTAATATTGTCACCTAAAAATAAATGTATACTTTTAAATAAATAAATATATTTAAATATATATATATTTATTTATATATACCATTATTATATCCATGAAACATTTATGTAAAAATATAAAATGTAAATACACTTTTTAAAACGGATCTTATCTCTTGTTATTTATATTGTTTTTATTACCTTCGATAATTTTAAGTTCCTTCCATATATACAATATAATACTGGTTTAGATTAAATAAACAGTTTGATGTACGCGCATTCGAATCGAATCCAAAATTTTTCATTGACAACGTTTAAAAAATAAGGTTTAAAAATAGAGACAAGTAATATAAAACTCTACAAAACTGTACACGTACATAGTATATTGTTGTTCTGAAGAGGCGGGTTGCGAACAGAGAAATTGAAGTATATTGAAAATTAAGATCCCAAATATATAATATATAGTATATAGCTTTCTCTATTCTTTTATTCGTACCACTGAAAATAAATACAAGTGTAATGTGTCTGAAATAAAAATGTTAAAGATAATATCATGTTACATCGTGCCAAAAATAATTTATTTTTTCATTCCACTTGTAAAATAATACTAATATAATTCCCTCGTATGTAGAAGTATTAGTAAGGAGTTATCTGAATAATAAATCGGAATGGATTGATACAGATATACATTTGGAAGTATCAATATTTTACTACATGTAAAATTTTCATTTGAAAGTAAAAAATAACATAAATAATTAGAACATTCTCACATTTTTAAAGGATTATATAATATTTAAAAAATATTTAGTGTTTATTGGTTTTCATTAAACAC